>OZ038490.1:47498850-47523850 GCA_964036315.1 Acanthosepion esculentum
AGACACACACACGTAAATCAAAACGCACGCACTTATACGTACACTTATCTTCAGCATCATTCGCAAGCATACACATCCTCACCCTTGTATACTATGAACATGTACATTGAATAAATTATTGAGCCACGTTGACATACTTTATGTGTCGTCACCATTCAGGACATAAGTGAACATGGCTCTCCACAACTTCCTGTCATTCATAGATCTTAATAATTTTTTTTTTCTTATTTACATTATTAACATTGTTCAGACTGTGTTCCTCGGCTTTATAGTCATGTTCACGACGTTTCGACCGTTGTACGCTCCGGCTTTCTTCAGGTGATTGGAATTAATTGTAAATCTCAAATATAGACAGACATAGAACGATCGGTACGGACCTGATATACCACAAATATGGAGATAATTAGAAAAGTTAATGTAAATAACTGCAATACCTCATCTCAGAAATATAGACAAATTTTGTTCTTATTTCTCCTAAACCCTGATCTGCCATCTATATACCAAAAGCTCAACAAGTATGTTATGCGTTGTTTGCTCCTGTCCCTTGTCCTGTGGTCCCCCAGCTGCATCTTGGTGGCTTTATCGCCTTGATTGAGGCAAGATGATTAAAAGAAGGTTTGCCCAGCTTCGTAATGACAAACATTAACTCTCGCTGAATAATATTTTTTTCCTTTGACATCTTTGATGTTTCAGAAACGATTTTGTTCAATTTGAATTTTTTAAAAAAAGGAATAAATTTCTCATCGTAATTGAAGTCCTGCAAAAACAAAGAAATTCTTTCATCAAGAATTTTTCTTTTTCAGGAGAAAACAATCTTTTGCGGGAAAATTTTCAAATGAAAATTGCCACCGCAAGTTCAGCATCATAAAATCTGCTGTATATCTAGAGTTTCTTTACAAAATCCAACCGCTCTGGGTATGACGATGTACTACATCCGACGTTAAGGCCTTTGATGAGAAGGATTTGAGGAGTATGGAACAACCTCTTAATTGCTGGTGTTCCCAAGTCCACCCTGACCTGGGGTGGTAGCACCTGTCAGTGTTGCAGTTATGGGCAAATATCTAACCCCACAAAATGTGTCACAATACATTTTTGGAAAAAAAAAATTATCACAATAGAAAATCTTGTCAGCATTAAATAACCCATTGAGGGTGATATGTCGTAAAAAAAACAAAAAACAAACTATATATTTGCAAAAAAAAAAAAAAATTACTAGCTATACATTTAAAAAAAAAATTTACCAGGAATAAAAATCTTGACAATAATTACCCATTGAGGTTGATATGCCGTAAAACAAACAAACCAAACCAAACTAAACCAAACTATAAAATCCAAAGAAGAATCAGCAATATTATTGACCCTGTTCTAGCATCTCGGCTTCAGTCACTTTCCCACCGCCGTAAAGTTGCTTCCCTTTGCTTTTTCTATAAATATTTTCATGGTAATTATTCGGACTAGTTCTTCGCTATGGTACTTGTTGTTTTATTCCCCACCCCCATACAATGAAATGTCATATGAGGACTAGTTAAGACTTTCATAGAAACGATGAGGTATTATGGTGAATGTAGTAAGAAAGGTAAGTATGAATGCGTTGTTTTGGTGTAAGGAATATTGTTGTATGTTTGGGTCACTGTTTGTGGCTAGCTATGTTTAAAGTTAAGTCAGATGAAGACCGTTCTTTTCTCCATTCCCCATTTTGGGCCTTGTCACATTTCTGTACATAGCAGAATAAATATTCTGAATTTTCTATTGTTCTTGCGCTTTAATAATATTTCTGTTTTCTAATTCTTCCACACCGAGTAACCTTTTGTATCTTAGTGGCTTTAGTGCCTTGCATGGGGTGATCTCGATTTTTGTATTATTTGGAACACCAATCATCATACAGTCGTAGAGCGTTGCATTAAATATATCTGGGCATGTTGACACAGCAACCACAAAACCTAACAGTTGAGAAGGCCCACAGTAACGTTCTGCAAGATGGCGGGGCCTGATCGTAGGGTTGAGTTAGATTAACATTTCACGATTTGTAGTAGACACTGGCGTATCCTTGTATAATAACATCCGTTAATAACAGCCTCGATTACTCGTTCTTCATGGGCTAAATCCATCTCTTCTCCATCAAGCTATGGGTTAAATCTCAAGTCAGATCGGTGTCTCCAGCCGTTGTCGGCAGCCACTATGAGAGACGGACAACACTGAATTCAAAACAGTACGTGGCCCTTGTGGGGCACATACTTGAACTGTAACTGCTCGGTATAGTTGATGTATAAACCAGAGGTTGGCACCGTAGGTCTTAAAGAAGCACAAATGGGCCTGAGTAGATGGGCATGCTGGGAAGCAAGCAGTCATTCTGAAGATGAGAATTTACACTGATTTTTACTGTGACTGCAAGTCGAAACATCTGTAATGTTGATGTTAGGTGGCAAGTGAATGTCCAGAGAATATCTCCTTCTTATATTCAACTCTTCAGACCGAAAGTCTTTTAGAAATGGAATCAATCCTTCCAGACATATATATCGGGATAAAAAATTATCTTATGCAAGACAAAAAATAAACAAGTGTGAAAGCATAACTAGGCAGATTTCATCGAATGTCCGTCGTTGATTTTTTTCTGGGGTGAGGTCCGTATAGTTTTCCAAACCCGGCCTATGTTGCGTTCTGGTTGCAAGAATGCTTTCCCTCCCCATTAAGTTAATTCTGTTGTTTATAAATATAATTGTAGCTGCTTTACCGACTACAGAGGGAGAACGACTCAACGCCTGGACATGAGAATTAAACAACATATTCCCACTAAGATGAGGAATAACACCTTGGCTTTGAATGGACGTGTCCCAAATACCTATGGTTTCACCATATGAGAGAGCACCTTTCAAATAACAGAGGGTGTGCTGCTAATTTTAGTGCTGACTGGTTCACTCTTCTGTTCCGGTCGCACTCGTTATTTCATCTCAAGGTGCTGGAGGCGCTTTAAAACGGGCCCCGCAATCCTTCCCTGTGTAAACAGCGTGAATGTTTGCAGGGGCTCTTTGTTATTTGTTTCAAGCTGTTTGTGTTCATCATTTTTTTCTCCTTCTCCTTTTCATTACATATTTTTCTGTTGTTTTAATTTAAGTTAAATCTCCCGTAGAGGCCTGAAGAGCGGGGGCAAGACCGGTTGCTTCACTTTTAAAATGTCTTGTAATATTAAGCTGCACATTTTCATTTCAGTAATTAGATTTTGTACCTTCAAAAAATATTTTCAAATATATATATATATATATATATATATATATATATATATGGGAGAAAACCTGGGCGTATATTAATATTTGGATAATATTCAATGGAAGTACTCTCGAGGATTTTCTTTCTGAGTGAGTTATTTTTTTTTTTGGTTATGAGTGTAGCATTTTTAAAATCCAAATTGTGGTTGAATTTATTTCTATGCATGCATTAGTTAAGTGGTTATTTGTGAGGTGGCATTTGTGCTCATAGATGCGTTTTTTAAAATTTCTGCCTGCTTCTCTAACATATTGGGAGGAATAGTTTTGGCAATTTATTTTATAAATGCCTGCTCAGAAATATTATTGCTATTACTTATAGGAAAAGAAAATATCTCACTCAGAAAGAAAATCCTCGAGAGTGCCGTTATTCGATATTATCCAAAGATTAATCTATGCCCAGATTTTTCCAATATATATATATATATATATATATATATATATATATATATATATATATATATATATATATATATAAGAGGACATTGAAGTCAGTGGCCAGCGTGTAAACGCAATCGTCAGGCCATCCTTTATCATGAAATAAACAGTCACCGGTCAGTGGCCACTTTTATATCTACCTACGATCTATCCTTGATATTGACCACTTTAACCATTAAATATAGCATACCTTAAAACTATATTTTATTAAACATATATAACATATAAACATATATATAAAACATATATATATATGTATATGCGAGTTTATAAACATATATATATAATACATACACACACACACACACACACACACACATATATATATATATATATATATATATATATGTAGATTTAAATCAATGACAAATAAACAAATATATAAGATAAATTAGATTTAAGATAAATTAGATTTAATCAATGACAAATAAAGAAATATATAAGATAAGAAATAAAAATGAAAATAAATAAAAACAAGCAAAACAATTTGACCCAAATAAATAAGCAAACATCCGACTTCCGGTAAATGACCGCCATAATAGACTACTAACAATAAGCTATATAAACAAATTTTACTACGTTAACAAAAAAACACCGATCAAAATAAAAAATAAATAAATAAATATATAAGATAAAAAATAAAAATAAAATTAAAACAAACAAAAAAACAAGCAAAATAATTTGAAATAAATAAATAAACAAATAAGCGACTTCCGGTAAAAGTAACCGCCAAAATACACTACCCATAATGCACCACTGATCCTTATATATAAATAGCCGAGAAAAATAACAGCACTAGTTGCCTGACGATTGCACTAGCATAAAACAGACTGTCGCCTCTAAGTGCTGACTTCCATGTCCACTTTTATATTTACACACGCTCTATCTCTGATATTGAGCACTTTATCCCATAAATATAGTACACTTTAAGTCTATATTTCTTCATACATATATATATATATATATATATATATATATATATATATATATATATATATGTATTTATATATATATATATGCAAGTTTCATTGAAGTTGATTGATTTACAAGGTACTGCGATTAAGTATTTTATTTAATTTTTCTTCTGTTCGTATAAGGGTTTACTTTTCTGGGCATAGAATGTGTAAAAAAGTTCAAATGCTCTCTATATCCAGGCGTTTCCGTTTATAATTTTAAAATCTTTTTCATTTTTAACTGAATGTATGGAATTTTATGTATGTATCCCTAGTTATAGGAATGTTTTATTTTCCAAACACGGTCAGCACATTGTGGCCGTGTTCATCGTTGATGTTATTAAGTGTTAGCTTTTATTTATTATTAGAGTTTCCATTATATTTAGTCGTTTTATTAACCTTGTATTTTCTTCAAGTATGTGTCGGATGAAGTTGGTAGGTTTATGTATGCTTTTAAATGAATCCTAACTGAGCTATCCGATTGATCTTAGCACCTTGTCAGTCGTATTTAATGAAACTTGTATAAATGAGGGATTGCTATATTGGCTCCTGAAAATTAATTTCGGTTGAGCTCTGTGGGAAGGAAGCGTGGGTTTGTTAACAGTGACTATTAAAGCTAATATAGCATGACTCTTCGGCAGAATTGAGTCACTGTGTGTTTATCTAAATCTAAAAATAAATACGCTAAAATTCACCTCCATTCCTGCCGTACGCCGACAGCTTGGTGGAAGAATTTCCGACTGACGCCAATTCAGCCGGGGTTTCGATCCTATCTAGAGGCAACCGGACATCTAGCGACACCGAGGAGCTGTGATACAGCGAAACAGTCTGTCTGTGGATGACAATATATATGCTCCTGAAAAATTTATTTCGGTTGAGCTCTCTGGGGAGGATGTGTGGGTTTGTAAACAGTGACTATTACGGCTAATAATGCAAGACTCTTCGGTAAATCGAATCAAGTTCTCTCAGTCACTGTATGTTTATCTAAAAATAAATACGCTTAAATTCACCTTCTTATCTGCCGTGCGCCAACGGCTTCAGGGTAAAATTTCCGACTGACGCGAATTCAGCCGGTTTTCGATTCTAGCCAGAGGCAACCGGACGTCTAGCCACACTGATGAGCTATGATACAGCGAAACAGTCTGTCTGTGGATGACAATATATATGCTCCTGAAAAATTTATTTCGGTTGAGCTCTCTGGGGAGGATGTGTGGGTTTGTAAACAGTGACTATTACGGCTAATAATGGAAGACTCTTCGGTAAATCGAATCAAGTTCTCTCAGTCACTGTGTGTGTATCTAAAAATAAATACGCTTAAATTCGCCTTCTTCTCTGCCATGCGCCAACGGCTTCAGGGTAAAATTTCCGACTGACGCGAATTCAGCCGGTTTTCGATTCTAGCCAGAGGCAACCGGACGTCTAGCCACACTGATGAGCTCTGATACAGCGAAACAGTCAGTCTGTGGATGACAATATATATATATATATATATATATATATATATCTGTGTGTGTGTGTGTGTGTGTGTGTGTTTTGAACAATAAAAAATATTCAAAAATTAAAATCTGCAGACACACAGGGTTGTATATTAATATTCTTTCGTTTTTATTATTATTTCAGTTAGATTCTTCGACTAGTTTCGGCCAACATGGCTAACATCAGGGGAAAAAATTCTGCTTGCTAGTAGTAAACTACATAAATGAATATATATATATATATATATATATATATATATATATATATATATATATATATATATATATATATATATATATAACTGGTATAAATGAAGTAAACATTATCCAGAAAGAGGCTTACGCAAAAGCGTCTCTCAATTTTAAATTTTGTGATTTAATGTCACTACGACAGCAAAATATTTCGGTTTCATTGCTGTCCTTGATAAATTCGGAAGGCGAAGCATATCAGTAAAAAGTCTGATTTTTTCTTTTGTTATATGTATGCCATATATATATATATATATATATATATATATATATATATATATATATATATATATATATATATATATATATATTGGTAAAATCAGAACAAATGTACTATAATTCCACTGTAGGTATAATTTTTTTTAGAAGAGTGCACAATATAGTGTAGAGCTAAATATTATTTATTTTAGGATATTAAAACATGTTAAATAACAACATGTTAAAACGTAATTGCCAATATGTAGCGAATTTTTACCATGTTTTAATATCCTATGATAATATATATATATATATATATATATATATATATATATATATCTTTCACCTATCATTCCTATCTGCTCTCGTTCCAAATCTTCTGTAACCCCCTTACCTTGATCGATCCACTGTCTTTCTCTTTCTCCACATCCTCTCCTTTACCACTCCTATCTGCTCTTCCTCCAACCCTTCTATAACCCCTTGCGTGATAGTGGCCTCCAGCCTTGCTTGGGGTGATACGCTTAAAATATATATATATATATATATATATAGATATGTTTTTATATATATATATATATATATATATATATATATATATATGTATATGTATATATATATATATATATGTATATATATATATATATATATATATATTATGTCATTCACAGACAGTACTGTTTCGGTGTATCACAGCTCCTCAGTGCGACTAGACATACGAATGCCTCAAGCCAGGATTGAAACACAACTAATTTGGTGTCAGCCAGAGCTATCTTCACTCGGTAGAGTCACACAACTAAATCTAGCAGATTGTTTTTCCAAATGTAAACAAATGTCCATTAGCCAAAGTGCTCCATTCATTTTACTGAAGAGCTTTGCATTAGTGCAGGTGGTTGTTGTTTATAGAATTAGCTTATCACTCAACAGTGCTCAATTGAAATGTATTTTCAAGAGCTAAATTATGTCATTCACAGACAGTACTGTTTCGCTGTATCACAGCTCCTCAATGCGACTATACTTACGAATGCCTCAAGCCAGGCATATATATATATATATATATATATATATATATATATATATATATATATATATATATATATATATATTTATATATATCATTAACCACCATTAATATTTCATTAAACACCACTAACAAGGTGGTTTTATTTAGTTTTTTATACAATTTATCATGCGGATCTAATAATGTTTTTCTTTGCGGGTGATAAACTATATAAAAACTGTCCGAATGTTCTTTTTATCCGAGCGCTTTCGGCTATACATTTAGCCATTTTCAAGGATTATATTTTAACTGTTAGAATTAGAAATAGTTTGTTATATGTATGTTTTATAAAATGTTTCAATTTTTTTGTTTAAAAACACGGTCAAGATATGTCCATGTTCAAAGTTAATATTAATAAGTGTTAGTTTGTTTGTTGTTATTAATAAGGCTTCCATTATTTTTAGCCTTTTTTGCATGTGGATGATGCTTTTATATTAGTGTTGTCGACAAGTATGTTCCGAATAGTGCCCGGATAAAAAGAACATTCGGACAGTTTTTTTATATAATTTATCATCCGAAAGGAAAAACATTATTAGATCGCATGAGAAATTGTATAAAAAAAACTAAATAAAAGCACCTTGTCAGTCGTTTTTAATGAAATGTGCATGAAAGAAGGATTGCTGCCTAAATACACAAATATATATATATATATATATATATATATATATATATATTTGGGTGTTTGTCTTCTTTTGGGGGATAGCCTATCAAACGTGACAGGCATCTAGGCTGAAATAATCAACAAAGGCCGTGAGAAAACCAGTTTCAATCTTTTATCATTTGTTCGTGTTTTCCCCTAAAACAGTTTGACTCAACGGGTAATTGTCAGTTGATGCTGACCCGAGAGCAGAACTTTAGATAAAGAACTCTCGAGGGCTGAGATGCTGAATTACCACCCCCAGCACTCCCCACCGCCTACCAGAATATTTAAGCTTAAATTTAATTCGGCCCGAAAGGATTGCCAATAGGAAAAAAACAAATATATTTGATGGCGATTATACACCGGCAGGGGCAATCTTCTGGTTGCGCGAAGAAAAAATAAAACGATAAAAAAAAAAAAAAAACTTTCAGATAGCTTAAAAGTCTGGTTTGTTAATTATTTTTGGAAATGCCGGATTCTCTCTGGACTCGAACTCCGTATTCTGTACATCAATGGGAGGTGGGTAAACTATTTAAATCACGAGGCAGGACGTGGTGTCTGTTACTTTTCGTTTCAATCTGACGTAGTGAGAGTATATACCGGGTCACCTAAAAAGAATAGATTTCAAGCAAACTGTCTGTGAGACTTGCAAGTGATCGCTTTACAGTAAATGCCTTTATATATTTCAAATGTGTATTCAACCTCTCATTTAAAAAAAATAAATAATAAATAAATAAATAAATAAAGGAGAGGGCTCTGGGAATTTTTTGTCCAAAACCTACCCCCACACATGCGCATACATACACGGTATATTTAGTAGTTCAAGTTTTAGAGCAGTCGTCGATCTTTGTTTGTTTATGAAATATATGTTAGCCGGTTGCTAAAAGTTTCTCTCTCTGTCATTCTCACTCTCTCAGTCTCTCTCTTTATCCATCTATCAATCTCTCCCCCCCTCTCTCTCTGTACACACACACACAGACAGACAGACAGACAGACACACACACACACACACATATATATATATATATATATATATATATGAAGAAATATAGTTTTAAGGTGTGCAATATTTATGGGATAAAGTGCTCAATATCAGAGACAGAGCGTATGTAAATATAAATATAAAAGTGAACATTGAAGTCAACACTCAAAGGCGGCAGGCGGTTTCATGCTGGACGCAATCGTCAGGCCGCGAATGCTGGGTATTTCCTCGGTTATATATATATATATATATATATATATATATATATATATATATATATATATATATATATATATATATTTGTGGGTCAGTGGTGCATTGTGGGTAATCTATTCTGTCCACTCCCGCAAAAATAACCCCCAGAATAGATTACACACACACAATGCACCAATGACCCATATATATAAATAGCCGAGGAAATATTCCTAGCCTGGCCTGACGATTGCGTCCAGCATGAAACAGCCCGTCGTCTCTGAGTGTTGGCTTCAATATTCACTTATATATATATATATATATATATATATATATATATATATATATATATATATATATAATACAAAAAAAGAAAGAACAGTAAGATATATAATCCGGTGTTCTAATTGATATTTTTATTTTTACAAAACAGTGCTCAATGTAAATTTACAGAGCATAAATATTATAAATTAACTGATTTAAAATTATGGTTCCATTGCTACACAGGAATTAAAATGTTTCAAAAACAGAAACTAACAACTTACAAATTCAAATTATATAATTAAATTAAAAGCACTAGTTCTGTTTCATTTCCAAAATTCGCTTGAAAATGAAACAGAACGCGTGCTTTTAATTTAATTATACAATTGAATGTAAAGTTCTTAGTTTCTGTTTTTGAAACATGGTAATTCCTGTGTAGCAATGAAAAGGTATTTTTCAATCAGTTAATATATATATATATACATATATATATATATATATAGATATATATATATATATGTATGTATAATGTAACCAAATGCAGATCAAATATGGATCTGAATCCGAGGGGATGTTAGAATAAAGAACAAATAGGGAACGTATATCAATATAACATGTTTCACTTTTACTAAAGCTTCGTCAGAGATTGATATATAATTTCAAAACAGTAGCCGTCGCCGCTATTAACGCACCGCTCTTCATTAACGAATTGAACGCTCTGGCTGCTGGCGTTTGTATACAGTCGTATATAATACGTTAGAATTACCCTTTCTCTATTAAACTTATCAGACAGTATGAAAGGAACGTACTTAAAATAAATAGACAAAACTTGTCTGTCTTGTTTAATGAAACCTGCATCAATATATATATATATATATATATATATATGTATATACATATATATATATATATATATATATATATATATATATATATATATATATATGTATATATATATATATATATATATATATATATATATATATATATGTGTGTGTGTGTGTGTGTGTGTGTGTGTGTGTAACCTGGGTCTCATGGTCAGGAAGCGAACGTTCTAACGACACGCCCACGCGCTCATATATATATATATATATATATATATATATATATATATATATATATATAATGTGGTGGATTCCGGGGATGGAATCCTGCACAAATAAACAACACCAGTAATTGAGATAGAAAAATAAGTGTATTAAACGTAATAATACAGACTTGAAGTGAAGATTAGTAGTCCAGGAATGCGGGTTAGTAGAAAGTATATGTACAAGTCTCTGTAAGTGAAGCCGTAATTATCTCTCTCTCTCTGGACTCTCGTATAACTCTCTGTGTACTGTCTCCGTATCTCTCACCCTGACTCAATGTATCTCAATCTGCAGGTATTCTCTCTGTCAGTATAAGTATACTTTGGACGAGTCCACCTTGTGTAAAAGGTGTCTTCACAACAACACCCCCCTCCTTAACTTCATTTTTTGGTGGGGAGTTAATATTTTTTTCGCTTATGGTCTATTATTCGTGGTTCCGTCAATTTTCTTTTTCGGCTTGTTCTTCTGATTTCCGTGGCTACTTGTGTTTTTGGATTTCGAAGGCTTCGAAAATCGCTTCCATCGCGTCTTCATTTTCGGAAGGTGACGAGTTTGGTTCCTCTACCCGTCTTTTCTGTATCTGATTTATGTGTCTCCTGTGAGTGAATTTTTAATATTGGATCGTGTATAGAACATTTCCCAGTCTGCTTATTATCGTACCTGGTTCCTAGCATGCCATATTGTTCTTGAACATTCTGAAATAGACCCGTTCGCCTGGTTTGAAGGATCTTTTAGACACTATCGGTGTATGCCGGTTTTTATTTTTTCTGGGTAATAGTTTATCAAAAACAGACCGTATTTTGCGGGTAAACATCACTTCAGCTGGCGAAAGATCAGATGGTGTGTTTCCGTTCGGGGTGATTCTGTAGACTTGTAGGAACTGTTGTATGGCTCTTTCTGTTGCTACGTCCTCTGCTTTTTTCAAGGCTTTCTTAAGCGTGTCCACAAACCTTTAGGCTTGCCCGTTAGATCTTGGATGGTATGGTGCTTTTTTAATATGTTTGACTTGATAAGTCGCACAGAAATCTTGAAAATCGCTCCAGGTGAATTAGTTACTATTATCCGTTAAAAGGCAATCTACAACGCCAAATCTTGCGAATAACTCGTGTAGACAATTAATAGTGTTTTTCGTCGTAGGGTTTTTGTATCTGAAAACTTCTGGTCACTTGCTAAATCTATCTACCGTTATCAAGTAGTAATATCCATCTATGGGTCCTGCATAGTCCGCATGGATTCTAGACCAAGGTCTGTCCACCTTAAGCTATGGTTTTTGTATAATAGGTGGTGCCTTTGCTGCCGCAGCACAGCCTCTACATTTTCCTACCATTTGAGTAATGTCGTTATCCATATTAGGCCAGTACACAAAACCTATCATTAACGCTTTTTCCCTGGGTGTCCTAGATGAAAGTCTTTCAGAATTCGTCTTTTTAAAGATTTGGGTATGACCACTCTTTCGTTATAAAGTAATACGTGATCACAAATTGAAAAACATTCCGCTAGATTTCTTTCTTTTTCTTCAATTTTTCTCTTTGTACTTTGTATGAATTCAGCCATTTCAGCTTCTCTTCTGATTTCTAACAAGGTCACTGGTAATTCCCTTACTGTATTGTTTAGAACGTTACTAATTTCGTCTTCGGCTCGCAAAGCCGCTATTACTGAGTCTTCCAGAGGTTCGCATTTCGCAGGTACCAATCTAGATAATCCATCCGCAATTTTCTTTGACGGTAGGTACTCTAGTTTGAAATTATAATTCAATAATATAGTTCCCCGTCTCAGAAGTCTATTGGCTGTGTAAATTGGTAGTACTTTTTTCGATCCGAATATAGTGAGAAGAAGTTTATGGTCAGTTTGAAGAGTAAATTCTCTTCCATATCTGTATCTGTGGAAGCGAGTTATGGCGAATATTATGCCTAACACTTCCTTCTAAATTTGCGAATATTTCCTCTCTGCTGGTAACAACGATCTAGATGCGTGAGCTATAGGTTTCCTTGTGCCATCCTGCATCTTGTGTAATATACAAACTCCCACTCCGTGTGAGCTTGCGTCACTAGCAATGATAATTTCCAGTTCGGCATCAAAATGCGTCAGTGCTAGATCAGACGTTAATTTCTTTATGATCTCCTTAAAGGCTTTCTGACAATCTTTCGTCCAGTTCCATTTGTTCTCTTTTTTCAATAATTCATTGAGAGGAGCCCTCAATTTGTGCATGTTTTCAATGAATTCACCGTAATAGTTCGCTAGACCAAGAAAGCTTTGCAACTCTGCGACATTTTTTCGGCTCAGGCATATTTTTTATTGCAGATGCCCTATCTGGATCTGGTTTCTGCCATTTTCATTGATTATATGGCCTAGATACTTGATTTCTTTTAGAAAAAAATCGCATTTTTTTCTCCTTCACTTTAAAACCAACATCCTGAATTCTTTTAAAAACTTCTTTAATGTGCGTTGCGTGTTCTTCTACATTATCGCTTTTGATTAAAATGTCGTCTAAGTAAGCAGTAGCAAAGTTCTCTCCCATGAGCATGGTATCCATAGTCTGTTGGAAGATTAACGGTGCTACTTTTATCCCAAATGGCAATCTGTTAAATTTGTAAAGTCCTTTGTGAGTATTGATACATAAAATTTTTGTACTTTCTTCTTCAACTGGAATCTGAAGATAAGCTTCACTTAAATCAATCTTAGAAAATATCTTACCCCCATTAAGCTCGGTAAATATTTCCTCCGGGTTTGGCAATGGGTAGTGATAATCCTTGATAGCCTTGTTTAACTCAGTCGAGAAATCTGCGCAAACACGGGTTTCTCCGGATTTTTTCTTTACGTAGACCACTGGTGCCGTCCATAAACTGAATTCAATTTGTGAAAAGAATTCCAGTTTTTACCAATCTATCTAACTCCTTGTCAATTGTTTCTATGGTTGCGAAAGGCTCGTTTCGCTTTTTCTTGAATACTGGCTGAACATTTTCTTTTAGTTCAATTTTAGCTGCAACCTTATTACATCGTCCCAAATCTCTCGGGAATACTTCGGGAAATTGACTATGTAGTTCTTCTTTAAATTTTGTAGCTTCTGCCGGCTTGCACTCTATTTTCTTACAAAATGAGCTAATGGGTAAATCCCATACGTCAAATTTTTGCATCCAGTCTGTGCCCACCAAAGTTTCTGTGTCTTTCATTACAAATATTTTTAATTTTTTCGTTTTTCCATGGAATTTTACGTTTAGAATTACTTCTCCTTCAAAATTGATACGCTTCCCTGTAAAATACTTGGCTATTTTCTGTGTATGCATCATGGTCGGTCTATTTAGCTTCCTCCATGTTTGTAAATTAATTATAGTTATATCCGATCCTGCGTCTAACTGTAATTTTACCATCTTATTTAAGATCTCGAGTTTCACGTATTTTCTTGTGTTTAGTTTGTCTTCGTAGTCCATTCTAGTAGTTCTTACTTTACTAGTGTGTTTTTTGTTTCTGCATTGAGATGCCTTATGTCCCATTTTTCCACAAGCTAAACAGTTACTGTATTTAAATCAACAGTCTTTATTCCAGTGGAATCCACCATATCTGTAACATACAGATGGGGGGGATATAACTGCTTTGATCTCTGTCATTAATAACCTTGTAATTTTTCCTTTATCATGAAATTTTTGCTTTTCTTCCGCGGGGTGGTGGGATGAAAATCGTAAACTTTTGTTCAACTTACGTATGTGTGCTACTCCCGATTCCTCAATATCCTTAGAGTCTTTTTTTATGCTCAAGCATTTTTGGCAGTCTTCTGACAATTTTTGTAGCGTTAATCCAGGCTCGTTTTGAAGCTTCGTGAGTATTCTTTTTCGTATTTACTGTCCTTGGCTGAGACTAATTCCTGTATGAAAATAAGACAGTTAAAATTGACCGGAGTCAATTCTGCCAATTTAAAATTATCGCAATGTTTGTTCACAATTGCGGCGGACGTGGAGTAGTCCTCATTTTCGCTTTTTACGAGGTTGAGACATTTCCAACTTTTTTTGAAAAAGTGAAGTCTTTGGACTGACGAGCTCCGCAAGGCATGTAACTGCCTCCTCAAACGTCAAATCGTTTGTTTTTTTCGGTAGAATATAGTACACAAATTTTGTGTACTCCTCTGTTCCCAATTTCCTGAGTAATAAACGTAGCTTCTTAGCTTCCGTCCAATTTTGGCAATCAATGTTGAAAATGTCTTCATGACGTCTGTAATAGTCCCCGAAATTTTTATCATCTTCTAGAGAGTATTTAAATGTTCCTATTGTGTTTCAAACTGCATCTTGAGAAAAAAGTCACTTCTTTTTCGATATTCTTTCGTTGTGCGTTAACCGTTACTTTTAATATTAATTCCTGGAGTTGCATTTGTCTTTCTTCAGTTCTTCTTATAAACTCAAGCATTGCTTTTTGAAAATCTTCCATTTTTTAGGGAGTGACGAAATTTTTCTTTCTATCTTTTATGTACGTTCTTTTATGTTTATCATTAATTTGTAGTTCTCAGTGTCAGTTCCTTCGAGTCTTGTCGCCATGTTTTTGTGGTCGGCGTGACTCTCTAATTTCCGTCGCCAGTTATTGTGTTGGCGAGCGAAAAATTGTTTTTTTTTCTGTACCTGTGCGTACTCTTCGTCGTCAAGTTGGTGTGTTGACAAGAGAGAATTTTTTTTCTCGTGTAGGTCCGAAATCCTCGTCGCCAAGTTTTTGTGGATTCCGGGAATGGAATCCTGCACAAATAAATAAACAACGTCAGTAATTGAGATAGACAAATAAGTGTATTAAACGTAAGAATACAGACTTGAAGTGAAGATTAGTAGTCCAGAATGCGGGTTAGTAGAAAGTATATGTACAAGTCTCTGTAAGTGAAGCCGTAATTATCTCTCACGCTGGACTCTCGTATAACTCTCTGTGAACACCCTGTGTACTGTCTCCGTATCTCTCACCCTAACTCAACGTATCTCAACCTGCAGGTATTCTTTCTGTCATTATAAGTATACTTTGGACGAGTCAATCTTGTGTAAAACGGGTCTGCCCCATAACACACACATATATATATATATATATATATATATATATATATATATATATATATATATCGCAAATACAAATAAAGTTATAATCTTTGTAAAGTGCACACGAACTTCATGGACACCCTGTATATATATACATACATACATACATACATATATATATATATATATATATATATATATATATATATATATATATATATATATGTACACACAAATGCGCGTGCGCACATACACAGACATACACATAAGACACACACACATACACACACATATATATGTATATATAAATATATATATATATATATATATTGTGTATATTTCGGCATCAATTTTTCATTAATGCATGTTTCATTAAATAATATAAACAAGTTTTGTCTATTTATTTTAAGTAAGTTCCTTTCGTATTGTCTGATAAGCTTAATAACATTATCATTGAAAGATGAAAGGAAATCACCATATTGATACATGTTTAAATCCAATCTAAGCTTTCGGCTTACATAAGCCATTGTCAAAGATGACAATTTCAATAAATTAAACAACAGACAGACGAAACTAAAATTATTATTAGTAGTAGTACTGTCATTTAATGAAACATGCATTAATATATATATATATATATATATATATATATATATATATATATATATATATATATATATATATAGTTAGTTAGTTTAGTTAAACCTAGAGAGCCAGACAAACCTACCATGTTTTCACCTAAGCGGATCGTCATGGAAGGCGGTCTAAAAGGTAAAAAAGGAAGGAATACTTATAGTCAATAAACAAAAAATCCATAACCACGTGACCAAATAAAACAAACAACGGGAAGGTTTGGGGGAGAACAATTTATTCGAAGAAATGACGAAAGAGGGAGTTTTTTTTTGCATACTCGTATCGTTTTTTTTTTCTTTGGGCTTTGGACTTGCATGCTAGACGATTATTTTCGGCTAACGTACATGTTCTTGGTTCTTTCTTTTTATATACCTTTTTTCCCCTTTGGTATTGGTGTGAATATTTGCAAATCAAGACACCGAAGGTTTTCCGAACGAGTATAGTGTCTTATGCTTATAACATTACTACTACTACTACTACTACTACTACTAATATATATATATATATATATATATATATATATATATATATATATATATATATATATATATATATATATATATACCCGGTGTAACAGCTTAATTGTCCACCCTAAAAAATAACACTAACCTAATTGGAATTCCTCAAGTGTCGTGGTTTCTACTATTTGGTGCAGTTCTTTGTTTCTTATTATGTAGCGCCAGTTCTCGTTGTTCGAAGGAACATCTTCGCCAAGTTCCGCAAGCCTCATTCGCTCAAAAGCATTTTTAATCATTGATCTGAGCGTTTGTATACAGCTGACAGTTTAGATATTTCTGAAATATATATATGATTAAATAAAATAAACAACAAGTAGGAAACGAATCTCAGTCTAACATGTTTCACATTTATTACCATGGGAAATTTGTAGTTCAAAAGCAGTAACTTAACCTCGCTAATCAAACGCCTCCTCTATAGTTGAATGGTATAGCTCGTCAGGTTATATGGGGGTTCTGTGAATGATACAGGTTCGATTTCTGTCGGAGGACACATATTTTCTTTGAGATTTCTCGGATATTCAGGCCGGTAAATGTTGCTAATACTTTTTATTATAAACAGAGCATTTAATTAAATATTTTTAACTTTGTGTGTGTGTATATATATATATATATATATATATATATATATATATATATATAAAGTGGACACATTCATAAACACCACCCTTCTGGAATGCAATCCTCAATTTATGTGTGTTATGAAGATTAGACTCGAGGCGACGGAGATGTGGTTTTACAGAAGGATGCTAAGGATATCATGGACCAAGCGTGTGAGCAACGATGAGGTCTTAGAGAGGAGGCTTATAGTTAATATCAGGAAGAGGCAGCTGAAGTTTCTGGGACACATAATGAGGAAGGGAGGAGGGACTGGAAAATCTGATACCCACGCACGTATTAATGTCCCAATTCATGAATTATTTTTATATTTAAAAAAATCTTTAGTTTTAAATTGCTCGAGACACCGAGCAACGTAATGTCTTAAAAATAAATGTCAGAGTCCTGTTTCCAGACATAGGCTCTTGCAGCAGCCACCCTCTTGGCACATGTTGTAGACTTCCGTCTTGAGTCTGAGGATCTCACCAAGAAATTCGGGCGATCTTTTCTTATCAGAACGATCAAAGTCATCAGATCTCCCGTACGATCTCCCGTACGATCTCCCGTACGTTTCGTAATCCCCATTAGACTCATCCAACTCTTTCCGAATCCTCTGCACTGTACCCAGATTGACACCCAAACACTTTAAAATGTTCATATTGGCGCTTCCGGTGCGAATGCCACGCAGTAGAGCATGAAGTTTCCAAAATTCTGGTCAACTGAATTGCTTCATGGTGCTCTTTTTTCTCATAGACTTTGTCAAACTAACCCTTCTATATGTGCAGTCGACAAAATGAAAAACGAGCAACGCTCATGCGCGAAATTAAAAATATAAAATCGTGATAATTTATCCATCGCACCCTGTATACATTCATATATATATATATATATATATATATATATATATATATATATATATATATATATATATATATATATATATATATATCAATGAATTACTTAATTATAATTATCAAATCCTCGTACAATTTCTATCATGGGTATATCATTGTTTGAGCGGCTTTGTGATAGTAGTCGTGGCACCCGGGGGCAAAGTCCTCTGGTTACAGAGAATTTCAGTTGAGTTCCACCACAAATTATGTGAGCGAGCGGCGCTATATTGAGTCTGATTTGCTACCTTGGTTCTATAGCCTTGGATGCCAATATATGCCAATATATGCCTTGAATGCCAATATATATATATTTAAAGATATGTTTAGTGGTATAAAATTTTATGACTTCCATGAACAGACAAAAAATAATTTTATTATTACCACTCATGATAATAAAAAGTAAAAATGAAAAACGGGCTAGCTAACCGGTTTCGTACGTCACTCAACAGAGCTAAATCGAGGTAAATAGAGTAAATTATATAATATAAAAAAACAATGGACAAACTGTATTGGGGGGGGGGAGAAAACAAAATTTAAATGGTAATTAGTTGGAGGCCTAATATAAAGTCCTTCTGTTTCCAAAGAGAAGGCTTTAATGATAGAATGTAGATGACCTCGAACACTTTCATATATATATATATATATATATATATATATATATATATATATATATATATATATACACATACACATACACATACACATATATATATATATATATATACATATATATATATATACACACATATATATATATATATATATATATATATATATATATATACACACACACACACATATATATATATATATATATATATATATATATATATATATATATATATATATATATATATATATAAAGTCATGGCTCTCCAATGAATAAATGTTTAAGGGGTGGGAGTCAACAAAAGGATGGGGCGGAAGCTGACAATGAGAGTACCATTTCTAGCCAGCATTCTAATGGCTGCCGCAATTTTAAGGTTGTTGAAGAAAATATATATATATATATATATATATATATATATATATATATATATATATATATATATATATATATATATGTGTGTGTGTGCGTGTGTATACCGCGGAGGGTGGCATGTCTGAGTGCTTAGAACATTCCCTTCTGAAAAGAATGGAGGTATTCTTTTTCGAAATGTTATTACATTATTACTTATAATAATTCTGCATATATTAGTATGGAGTCGGGATACGTCGTGTTATTAGGACGTTAGTGTTCAGACTATTAGGCCCGGGGTTCGAATCTTACAAAGAGTTGTGAAGGATGCGATGTCTTGATAATATCGTCCTGTGTAGAAGGTTTCGAGTTTGCTACTTGGGAAATGGCTGAAAACCCTACCACGTGTTGACCGAAGCAAGAAGAGAAATTGTCTTGAAGAAACTGTAAGGAGGCCGTCGGTGGTCCTGCTAAGACGAAAACACACCTTGATCAAACTGGTAATCACACCAGATAATACGCTCATTCTCCCAGAACATCTAAAGTCCGCTCAGTATATCTGCAGTATAAACCAGCTTGAACGGGGCCTATGCAAATAGTTGGAAAACCTAGCAGAAAGGCATACTTGCATAGGACCCGCGTGTTATACAATGTAAATAAACCGAACGACAGCATGGCTTTGTTATTAAGCTTTTTTTATTGTCGTTTAAGTTATTTTGTGCATCAACCACAAAATAAATAACAGATTTTTAAGGCACAGATGTTAAATGACACTGCGACTACAACTCACATCACGAGGCATTCAACATATATATATATATATATATATATATATATATATATATATATATATATATGTATATATATATATATATATATATATATATATATATATGCGTGTGTGTGTGTTTGTGAGAGAGAGAGAGAGAGACAGACGGACAGAGAGAGATGGAAGGATAAGTTTCGAATCGTATCGCTTATGTGACGTGTACGTGCTATAAGGTGTCGTCATCTTTGGTGATTATTTGCTTGGCTCTAATTGGTTAAAAATAAAGTCATGGCTCTCCAATGAATAAATGTTTCAGGGGTGGGAGTCAACAAAGGGATGGGGCGGCAGCTGACAATGAGAGTACCATTTCTAGCCAGCATTCTAATGGCTGCCGCAATTTTAAGGTTGTTGAAGACAATCGCGGACAAGATCTTCTTTCATGCTGACTTGCTTTCTCGTTTATTTTTCTTTCTTTAGATTGCTTCTATATCTTCCTTTTCTTTTTTATCCATGTTTTTCTTCCATTTTTCTTTCTTCTCTCTTTCTTTCTTTCTTTCTTTCCATTGTTTCTATATCTTCGTTTTCTTTTTCTCCATGTTTTTCTTTCTTTCTTTCTTTCTTTCTATATCTTCCGTTTCTTTTTTGTCCATGTTTTTCTTCCATTTCTCTTTCTTTCTTTCTTTCTTTCTTTCTTTCTTTTTTCTTTCTTTCTTTCTTTCTTTCTTTCTTTCTTTCTTTCTTTCTTTCTGTTAGTTTTCTTTGTGTTCATGTTTTTCTTTCTTTAGGTCTTTCTTTATTTTACTTTTCTTTCTTTCTTTCTTTCTTTCTTTCTTTTCCCTCAGGTTTCTTTCTGTTTCCAATTTTGACTCAAGTTTGTTTCTTTCTTTCTTTTCTCACGACATATTTCCTTGTGTCTTTTTTCTTTCTCTCACGTTTTCATTTTTGTTTCACTGTTTCTTCTCCCGCCCCACACTTTTTCTCCATAGCTTTATTTCTTTCTTTTTCTCTTTTTTTTTCTTTTCTTCTCCGTTTCGGTTTCTTTTCTCTCTTTTTTTCTCCAGCTTTCTTTCTTTCTTTCTTTCTTTCTTTCTTTCTTTCTATTTATAATTTATTCACATCTTTATTTGTTTGTTTGTTTCTTTCTTTCTTTCTCTTCCTCTTTTTAAAGTTTCATTCTCCCCACTTTCTTCCCAGGTTTCTTTCTCGCTTTCTTTTCCTTTTTTTATCTTCTTTCTTTCTTTCTTTCTTTCTTTCTTTCTATTTCATTTTCCATTATTCCACTTTTTTTCTGTCCAAGACATCCTCACCCCAACCAACGTCGGATTTCTTTCGTTGCTCCTGAGAAAAATTGCTAATCGCTGAAAAGGATAATGAACGCACCAGTGAATCCGATTAATGCAAGGATAATAATAATAATAATAATAATAATAATAATAATAATAATAATAATAATAATAATAATAATAATAAAAGCGGGTCAAATAGGGGAGAAGGGTTCGAGAGATAATACCAAAGAATTCGTATTACCATTTCCCATGGAGTAATTAGTACACGGCTGACAATTCAACCATTCCGACCGCATACCTGCGACAACAAGGCTCTCAGGTGTTTCAGGGCAACCCCCCCCTATCCAACAAGGCATCCTTCCTCAATCAAATTGTTCACCTCCGAATTTTCTTCTTTAAGCGTCTCTAAATTTTTTCCCATCCTTATGTTCATCTACCCGCTCCCTATTCACTGTGTCCCTCGTACCTCTCCTTCTGGGATGTTTTTTTCCCACGATCTTGTGGCTCTTCGAGAATATTTACCTCTTTTGGAATGCAGTTTTTTTTTCTCTTGGAGAACATGTGTTTTGTCTGTGTCTGTTTTTGTGGAAGCGCGTGAAACTGGGTGAACTATTTCTTTTGCTTCTTTTTTTCGAAGATACCCATCCTATTCAGTTACACATAATATTAGCAATGACCCATGAATTTTCTTTTTCCTTCTCCCATATATATATATATATATATATATATATATATATATATATATATATGTGTATATATATGTATGTATGTTCAGAAAGTTTTAAGCCTCGACAAGAAAGAGGAGCCATAGCTTAACCTCTTTTGAGGCAGCGCACTACCATTTCTTATAAAACTAGAAAAGATAATTCAGATTTCTTTTGCTTTTTCATTCGATAATACCCATCCTCTTCAATTACACATAATAGCAGTGACCACCGAATTTTCTTTTTCCTTCTCCCATATATAAGTGTGTGGGAGAAGGAAAAAGATATACATAAATATATATATTTTTTCCTTCTCCCATATATATATATATATATATATATATATATATATATATATATATATATATATATATATATATATGCATACGAGGCTCGTTCAAAAAGTTTTAAACATCAACATAAAGAAGAGCCATATATATATATATATATATATATATATATATATATATATATATCTATGGGAGAAGGAAAAAGATATACATAAATATATATATACATATCTTTTTCCTTCTCCCATATATATATATATATATATATATATATATATATATATATATATATATATATATATATATATATATATATATGCATATGCATATGCATATGCATACGAGGCTCGTTCAAAAGGTTTTAAACATCAACATGAAAGAAGAGCCATAGCTGAATATTTTTGTTGTGGAAAAACAATACCACTTCCTATAAAACGGGAAAGCTAATTCAGATTTCTTTTGCTTTTTCATTCGAAAATACCCATCCTATTCAATTACACATAATATTAGCAATGACCAATGAATTTTCTTTTTTCTTCTTCAATATATATATATATATATATATATATATATATATATATATATATATATATATATATATATGAGTTGTTCAGAAAGTTTTAAGCCTCGACAAGAAATAAGAGCCATAGCTGAATATTTCTGTTGTGGAAAAACACTACCACTTCTTATCAAACGAGAAAGCTAATTCAGATTTCTTTTGCTTTTTCATTCGAAGAATCCTATACAGTTACACATAATATTAGCATTGACAAATGAATTATGTTTTTTCTTCTTCAATATATATATATATATATATATATATATATATATATGACTCGTTCAGAAAGTTTTAAACCTCGACAAGAAAGAAGAGCCATAGCTGAACATTTTTGTTGTGCCAACACACTACAACTTCTTATAAAAAGAAAAGCTTTTCTCGTTTTATAAGAACTAGTAGTGTGTTGGCAGATTTCTGTCTTAATTTTTGTGCAGGTCAGTCCCATACAAAGATGAGAGGTTTACGACAATATATATATATATATATATATATATATATATATATATATATATATATATATATATATATATATATATGTTTATAAACTCGCATCCTCAATGCAAAGCTCTTCAGTAAAATGAATGGAGCACTTTGGCTCATTGGCATTTGTTTACATTTGTAAAAACAATATGCTAGATTTAGTTGTGAAACTCTACCGAGTGAAGATAGCTGAGGCTGACACCAAATTAGTTGTGAGTCAATCCTGGCTTGAGGCATTCGGAAGTCTAGTCGCACTGAGGAGCTGTGACACAGCGAAACAGTACTGTCTGTTAATGACATAATATATGTTATATATATATATATATGTTTATACGTTATATATGTTTAATAAAATAAAGTTTTAAGGTATGCTATAATTATAATGGTTAAAGCGGTCAATATCAAGGATAGATCGTAGGTAAATATAAAAGTGTACACTGACTGGTGACTGTCTATTTCATGATAAAGGATGACCTGACGATTGCGTTTACACGAAATAGACTGTCGCCTCTGGCCATTCACTTCAATGTCCCCATATATATATATATATATATATATATATATATATATATATATATATATATATATATATATGTATATGTATATATATGTATATATATATATATATATATATATATATATATATATATATATATATATATGTATATATATATATATGCATACGAGAGTCGTTCAGAAAGTTTAAAGCCTCAACAAGAAAGCAGAGCCATAGCTGAATATTTTTGTTGTGAAAAACACAACCACTTCTTATAGAACGAGAAAACCTAATTCAGATTTCTGTCTTAATTTCTGTGCAGGGGAGGCCCATACAAAGATGAGCGGTGTACGAAAAATGGACAAGATAGATGCCCGAACAGTCATAAAGTATCTGGAAAAGAATGTTATGACACCCAAGGAAATCCATGAGGACATGGTTTAGACTCTTGCTTAGGACACTCTCCTGCCTAGGCAGCTGTGAAGATGTGGGCTGCGGAATTCAAGCAGGGCAGGGACTTGGCAGAAGTTGACCCTCGGCCAGGTCGCCCGAAAACTTCAACGACTGTGGAACTAGTTGATTCCATTCACCGTATCGTTTTGGATGACAGTCGTTATTGTCCAGAAGATAGGTAAGTCCATAAGCATCACTTCGGGTTCGGTCCATACTGTTTTTTAGTGAAGTAATGGGAATAAGCAAAAAGCGTCCCAAGAATGCTGACACCAGAACAAAAGCTGAAAAGGGTTGATATTTCCAGGACACTTGATTCCCTTTCTGGCTGACCCTGAGAATTTCCACCGCAGATTACTAACTCAAGATGAAACCTGGGTCGGCCATTTCGAACCCGAATCAAAGATTCAAAGCAGAAACTCTGGTGTTCTACGCCCCGAATAAATTCAAGCATGCAGCGTCTGTTGGCAAGTCGGTCGCTTCTGATTTTGGCGATTTTCAAGGCGTAATCTTAATAGTTTAACTGGAAAATAAATAATTAAAAAAAAAACTTAATGGATCAGAAACAAGAAACCTG
>OZ038490.1:47528850-47563850 GCA_964036315.1 Acanthosepion esculentum
GTATTAAGTGATTGATTAAACATTTAATCAGAGATAAAAAGCCCAGGAAACTGCGGAGAGCCACGATCGCCTACGTCAAGAAGGGACACAACGCATAGAAAAATACGAGTTTGGGTAAATGGTTGTCAGAATTGGGATTATGAGAGATATCTAAAAACAAACATTTACTCTGAGCTACAAAGAACAGGAAGCTGTGGAGAGCCACGATCGCCTACGTTAAGAAGGGACACAATACATAGAAAAAGATCGAGGTTGGGTAAAGCGTTGTCAGAACGCTGATTTGAAGAGATATCTAAAAGAAACATTTACCAAGAGCTACAACAGGCAGGAAACTGTGGAGAGCCACGATCGTCTACGTCAAGAAGGTCACAACACATAGAAGTAGAACGAGCTTGGGTACATTGTTGGCAGTCCAGGTGATTAGGAGAGATATTTAAAAGCAAATATTTAGTCGGAGCTACAAGTGTCAGGAAGCTGCGGAGAGCCACGATCGCCTATGTCAATTAGAGACAAAAATATAGCAGAAGAACACGCTTGGGAAAATAGTTGGCATATCAGGGATTAGGTGAGATACCTAAAAGTAAACACTTATTCTGTGCTACAAAGGCCAGGGAACTATGAAGAACCCTGATTGCCAAAGTCATTTGGGGACACAAGATCGACAGACAGACAGACAGACAGAAAGAAGAAGAAGAAGAAGAAGAAGAAGCTTGTGTAAATGGTTGGCAAAACAGGGATTAGGAGAGATATCTAAAAGAGAAACATTTACTAAGAACTACAAAGGATAGGAAACTGTGAAGAGCCACGAACGCCTACGCGAATTAGGGAGACAACACATACAAGAAACGACGAGCTTGGGTAAATCGTTCGAAGATCAGGGATTAGGAGGGAGAGCTAAAAAACAAACAATTACTAAGAGCTACAAAGGGCAGGAAACTGTGGAGAGCCACGATCGTCTACATCATGAGGGGACGCAACACACAGAAGAAGAAGAACGAGCTTGGGTAAATTGTTGGCTGAACAGGGATTAGGAGAGATAGCTAAAATGAAACATTTACCAAGAATAACACAAGGCAGGGAAACTGTGAAGGGCCACGATCGTCTACCCCAGGAAGACACACAACACAGAAGGGCGGGCTTTCGGAAACGGTTGGCAGAACAGGAATAAGGAGAGATACCTAACAGCAAACATTTACTAAGTGCTACAATGGGCAGGAAACTGCGGAGAGCCACGATCGCCTACATCATGAAGGGACATAACACATCGAAGAAGAACGAGCTTAGGCAAATGGTTGGTAGAACTAGTATTAGGTGAGATAGCTAAAAGAAAACATTTACTAAGAGCACTATTTACATTATTCGGACTATTATCCTCATCTTTTTTCGCCATATTTATTACAACATTTCGGCCGTTGTACGCTCCGGCCTTCTTCAGGTGGTTAGAATGTCGAAATGAACAATTTACTGGGGTAGACTGTTCTAGTTCCACGTGCCATGTTTAATGGTTGTCAGTTATCAGTTATCTCCTGTTAATTTCCCTCTCCAAGTTCTCCACTGCCTTTAACGGGTATTGAACTCACACTCTTTGGGTCTTCTCACTGGATCTAACCAACGCCTTTATCCACTATACCATGTGTATGATCCCACAGAGGGCGGTGATCCCCCTTTTCTCTCCATATGTAGGATAGGCGGGAACAAGAGGAGGACAACAACTCTCAGAAAACAGTCTGCCTGCCTTATGTGAAGAGGTTATCAGAGAAAATACAAAGGATCTGCAGTCCAGATAACTGATAACTGACACCCATTAAACATGGCACGTGGACCTAGAACAGTCTACCCCAGTGAGCAAAATAAAGGGTTCAGTTCGACATTCCAACCACCTGAAGAAGGCCGGAGCGTATAACGGCCGAAACGTTGTAATAAATATGGCGACAAAGATAAGAACAGTAGTCCGAATAGTGTACATAATGCCTCATCTCAGAAATATAGACATTTACTAGGAAACTGTGGAGGACCGATATCAACTGCGTCTTGAAGAAACGAGGAATATCATGCACTGGTACTTTCTACATAGATGTTTTTTTGTCTTTTTTTGGGTTTTTTATTTTTATTTTGTTACAGAGGCCTCACCCTAATCTTGACCCTTTTCGGTCGTTTCCGAATATTTATGCTAAGATGGCAGCCCACTCTTGATCGATTTTATCAGCATCAACGAGTAACTGAATGCGGAACCTTGAAGAGGAACCTTGCAGCAGTTTATTGTGATTATGTACAATTTTTAACCCCCTCGGGTACCCCAAGATGTTCCAATGAGGGTACCTGATGTGTACATAATATGCGCACACCAACTGAATTCACCGTGGGTGGGAAATGCCCACAGGGACAAGATGGAAATGCCGAACATCGCAATTACTTAGCGGGAAAAAATCCCAGGGAAACGAAAACAGGGTGTTGTGTCGAAATTACTCTATAATTTAGTTGGTGTGTAGATTTTATGTACACATTAGCTACCCTAATTGGGTAGCTGATATGTACCCACGTTTGCAACAAACAGTTGTTGACTACCTGATGATTGCGTGAAACTTTTAGTTGTGGCCGGCCACTTTTTTCACCGGGAGGTATATAGAAAATTTTATTAATGCTGTCCTATTTAAAATGGCAATGAGCTCACACACACACACACACACACATATATATATATATATATATATATATATATATATATATATATATATATATATATATATATATATATATATATATATATAGGTAACTATACTCGTGTCGAAAAACCTTCGAACTCTTGATTTAACAACAGCCAAATCAATCACGAAGGAAAAAAAGGTTTTAAAAAAAGAAAGAGCCAGGAACATGAATGTCTGTCGAAAATAATCGCACAGATACAGGTTCAAGGCCCAAAGAAAAAACCCCGATAGGAGTAAACAACTAACTAAAGAGCTCAATACAAGCGTAGAGCAAACCTAGTCAAACCTAATGAGCCAGACACACCTACCAAGGTTTCACTTAGGCAGATCGTCAGGGTCTGCCTAAGTGAAACCTTGGTAGGTGTGTCTGGATCATTAGGTTTGACTATATATATATATATATATATATATATATATATATATATATATATATATATATATATATCGGGTGTAATAGCAAAATTAACCAAATCGTGTAACATCATGGGATATTTGTCCATCCTCAAAAGTGTTTAGTATCTAAAATAAATTTTTTTTTTAAATCATTCGACTAAGTAAGTTTCATTTTTCTAGGTTTTCAGATGTTTAGCCATCTTGACACCATTTCTCGTGTGAGTCACTGAAAAATCCTTTGACTTATTCAGCTCGTAATAGAACAATCCTTTTTTGTCAACCCCAATATAACTTCCCAAATGAGCAATGGTAAGAGTAAGAAAGATCATCACGGCCTTTAGTAATCGTACCAATTTTCATACCTTGCTTCCATCTTCAAAGTCCATTCAAGAACCATCAAGAGAACGGTGAATAAGTTTAAAAAAGAGGGAAAAGTAGAGAGAAAAACTGGATCAGAAGGTGACAAAAAGAGGGATCATCATTTCAACTAAGAGCTAAATATATTCTTATTGTTCAAAGTAGAGTGCAATAGTGTTATCAAAAGGAATTCCAGTAACATATCTTTAATCATTTCTAAGATACAACGGTTTAAAGCTTAATCTAACAATTGGACCATTTTAATTTATAAATATTGTAATTAAATAACTGTCTGTTTGAAGAAAGTTAAAATAAAATACTTACTGTATAAACAAGTCGTATTTTTAAATCTTATTCACTTAAAATATTTTTTTAAATCAGAGTAACTTAAAAATATTTCAAAAAAATTTAAAATATTGTTTGTTTAAAGAAAGCTGAAATATAAATAATGATTCGACAAAAAACTGGACGAAACAGCAAAGCAGGATCTTTTTGTGTCTGTCTTTAACTTAAAAATATTTTAATTAAAAACATTGTATGTTTGAAGAAAGTTAAAATAAAAATACTTACTGTATAAACAAGTCGTATTTTTAAATCTTATTCACTTAGGCTCCGGTCTTCTTCAGGTGATTGAAATTTCGAACCGAACCCTTTATTTCGCCCACCGCGGTAGATTGTTCTAGTTCCACGCGCCATGCCTCTTCCGGATGTCTCAGTTATTTCCCTTTTAGCTCAACTTTCCAAGTTTTGGTTGACAACTCTTTGGGTCTAGTCACTGGATGTAACCAACGTCTTTATCCACTGGGCCTTCAGTTGTGAGTTCAATACCAGGCCACAACAGTGGGGAACCAAAATTGGAGAGTTGAAATAAAGAACAAAAAAAACAAACTCTCAGACATCTGGAAGAGGCATGGTACGTGGAACTAGAACAGTCTACCCCGGTGGACGAAATAAAGCGTTCGGTTCGAAATTCTCATCACCTGAAGGAAGACGGAGCGTACAACGGCCGAAACTTTTGATTCCTGTTTAGGATTGGGTTTCCGGTTCCTTATAAAGTCTTTTTATACTCTTTCACTCCCAGTAACCCCCTTGCGTCTCAGTGGCATTATCGCCTTGCTGGGGTGAAATTATTAAAAAAAACTTTGTGCAAAGTTGTCTATATTCTACGACATTTCTATTGGGTAATGCCATAGACCCCTGAAATTTTGGGGACAGGTAATGAGGAAGGGAGGTTTGGAAAATGGGACACGCACTAGACATGTCGATAGGAAAAATAGATAAGTGGAGTCAGCGGGTCATCTACTTGAGGAGCTTGTGAGAATGGATGCTTCGTCGAGGGGTTGGATTGATTGAAAAAGAACGCTGTTAGGAGTTACAAGGGATAAAATGTTGTGGAGAGACGTAATCACCCACGTCCTGAAGGGTGACGTTACAACGAAGAAGATAATGTTGATTGTATGAGACAGTTAATAAAAGTATTGCCACTAATATTATATTCATTGCTTCTAATAACAGTTTTTATTA
This sequence comes from Acanthosepion esculentum, assembly GCA_964036315.1. NCBI lineage: Eukaryota > Metazoa > Mollusca > Cephalopoda > Sepiida > Sepiidae > Acanthosepion > Acanthosepion esculentum. The sequence continues at coordinate 47,533,830 of OZ038490.1, forward strand.
TTATTATTTTGTATTTATTTTTGTTGCTGCATTGAAAAGAAATGAAGTCAAGCTAAATGTAGGAGTGAATTGATGTTAGGGTGTCGCCTCACCGAAGAGCAGTGGTTAGCGAGGTTGGTGAGTGCTGTTCTGGCTTCAAGGAAAGTGCGTGAAAATGCCCTGAAGGGTAGATAGAGTGAAGATTGTGTCAGGCTAGGAAGGAAGTAATAGAGGCAAAAGGGAAGAAGAATAAGAATGAAAAAGTTGGCTGTAAAAGAAGAAAAACGGTGATTATGAATAATAATAATAATAATAATAATAATAATAATAATAATAGTGGAGTCAGTGATAGTATTTAGATGCATAAATGAATTAAGCTTTGGAAAAACGAACATACATTTGATACACCGAAATATAATAATAATAATAATAATAATAATAATAATAATAATAATAATAATACGAAAAACAAGAAATAAGAAAAGGAATAGAAGAAAAATAAGATTGATGTAAAAGCAACGAATAATAATAATAATAATAATACGAAGAAGAAAAAGAAGAAGAAGAAGAAGGAGAAGAAGAAGAAGACGAAGAAAAGGAGAAGACGAAAAGAAGAGCGGTAATAAATAATAATAATCATAAGAAGAAAAGAACGGCGGTAATAATAATAATAATAATAATAATAATAATAATAATAAGAAGAAGAAGAGGAAGAAGAAGAAGAAGAAGAAGAAGAAGAAGAAGAAGAAGAAGAAGAAGAAAAAGAAGAGGATGAAATAGAAGGAGAAGAAGAAAGTGGAAGAGGAATGCAAGAAAAAGAACACGAAGAAGAAAAACGCTCACAACGAGTAATAATAATGATAATAGAAGAAGAAGAAGAAGAAGAAGAAGAAGAAGAAGAAGAAGAAGAAGAAGAAGAAGAAGAAGAAGAAGAAGAAGAAAACGAGACTTGATGTGGGGTGCGTGACGCTGGTCGGGTGGGAAGGATCCCAAAAAGCGTGAGAAAGTTACTGTGGATATGTTCGCAAAAACGCAGGATACGCCTCGACTCGTCTTTGATGCTTTTGCCCGTGTCCCCACTGTGGTAAGAGCATCAACATCATCATCCAATGCCAGCATCCCTGCTCTTATCCTACGTCACCAGTACACCCGACAAAGAAGAAGAAGAACTAGACAAAAAAAAAGTAAAGTAAAGAATATTAAAACCCTTTACTTTACTCTACCCCATAGGCACTTGTCCCTCTCGAGCCTTCGCAGCCTATTCGAGAAAATCAACAGAGGTACAAACAAGCCAAGAAGTTGAAACTGTTTTCTTTTCATCACACTTGCTACTTGTATTGCTTCACGGCGTTGTATTTCTGTCACTCCGTTCTTTCTGACAAGGTGCGCGTACACACACAGAAAGATATACGAACACACATTATATATATATATATATATATATATATATATATATATATATATATATATATTATGAAATGGACAAAGTCCGACAATCATTTAAAGACATTTTTATGATTAACATCGTTTTTATAGATACAAGTATTTAAGTAAATGCTCTGTTTTGTAATAAACAGTATTAAATAACATTTACCGGCCTGAATGTCCGAGAAATTTTCATAGAAAATATTCGTCCTCCGACAGGATTCGAACCTGTATCCTATACGGAACCGTCATATAGCCTGACGTGCCTTAACCGTTTCGGCCACTAAGGATCGACCTTGCCAACCGAACGATCCTTAGTGGCCGAAACGGTTAAGGCACGTCAGGCTATATGACGGTTCCGTATAGGATACAGGTTCGAACTCTGTCAAGGACGAATATTTTCTATGAAAATTTCTCGGACATTCAGGCCGGTAAATGTTGTTTAATACTGTTTATTATAAACAGAGCATTTACTTAAATTCTTGTATCTATAAAAAAAAATGTTAAACATAAAAATGTCTTTATATATATATATATATATATATATATATATATATATTAGGAAATTACATCAAAAACATGTAAAAAAACGCTACACAGATGCAATCATGTTTCGATGCATATTAACACATCTCACCAGGAGTCTAACGAGATGCGTTAAATACGCATCGAAATATGATTGCATTTGTGTAGCGTTTATTTTACATGTTTTTGATGTAATATCCTAAAATAAAGAATATTGCTCTACTTTTGTATTGAGCCCTCTTTTAAAGTGAATGTTACGAACGTCGGAATTGGACTCTATTCGTTCTCATTTTACATGGACATATATATATGGAAATATATATATATATATATATATATATATATATATATATGTGTGTGTGTGTGTGTGTGTGTGTGTGTGTGTGTGTGACAACCTTTAAATCTAAAAGATCACCCTTAAAGATTGGGGTGGGGGGCGTCGTATACCACAATTCTCAAAAAGAAACGTTAAATTCTGAGTGATGTTTGTCTATAGGCTAACCTCGGCCTCGGTGCGATAACCAATAACGTACATGAAAAAATTCACATTATCAAATAAAATGATAATAAAAGTAATAAAACCATTTCTACCTTATATATTACTGGTATAACTTCATAATAAATTGCCTATTCGATGAATAGTTCCATATCAATGAAATCAACTTGTATTCATACAAGCTGAGAAAATGTAATCATCAAGTTATGATTGCGTTCACAGCAGTGGAATGTACTTTTATCGTAGTGTTATTAGCGGTATTTTGTCATTGCCGATGAAGTATAAGTAAATGGCCATTAATACACCAGGCTGTTTGTAACTGTTTAGATGTAGGAAAAGAAGAGGTAGAAGAACAATCAGTATTCGCAAGAGATCACGTGATGAAACGTAAATAAAACAATGGTTTCCCTTTTATGAGACGTGTGTAGGTGAAACGTGATATAGAATCGATTTTGTTATTTCGTTTATTCTGAAATTCTAAGGATACAGTAAGTAACAATATTTCCAAGAACATCATCTTTACATAATAAGCAGTCGACTTATACAACAGGTATGAGAACAATTCATGAAAATGTGCTATATTTTTTATCACGTTTTATCTAAAAGTCGCCTTATACGCGAAAATATACGGTATATAATAAGTATCATTAAACACCACGTGTCTGACATAAATTCCGTAAAACATGTAAAACTTATAATATATAACAGAAAATGGGAAACCACATCAAATCTAAACTAGCGACGACCAATATAGTATATCAAGTTCAATGTATTGTTATAATTCAATAACCTATATCGGATATACTACCACCTCCTTGGGTAGACGTCTCACATGTCACTTATCTTTTCTTTTTTTTAATTTGCCATGTCTTTTCAGGACGTAGGCGATCATGGCTCTCCACCTCCCTCTATCCCTTACAGCTCTTAACTATTTCCTTCCCTCTTCTTCTTCCCCATGACCACGTTCTGTCATCCACTTGCTTAAGTCCGTTGTTTCCCCTTGTCAATCTTTCCCTGAATTCCTCTCGTGTGTATCAGATTCTCCAGGCCCTCCTTCCTCATTATGTGTCCCTGAAACTTCAGCTGCCTCTTCCTGATATTAAGTATACGACTCCTCCTTGTTTGCAGCCTCTCTATGACCTCATCGCTGCTCACACGCTCGCTTCATCATATCCATAGCATCCTTCTGCAGAACCACATCTCCGTCGCCTCGAGACTCTTCTTCATCTTTGAGAAAAATCGTCCAACATTCGCTGCCGTAACGAAGGGCAGATTTCAAGTAACAGCTCAGTATTCTTTTCATTGTTACTAAAGAAAACCTCCTGTCTCGCAATACTCTGCCCAGGGTTGGAATGTGCCCTTGGCCATTCCAATACGTCTACGGATCTCAGAGTCGCATTTACCGTCCTCTGTCAAGACGCTTCCCAGATATTTAAACTTCCACATCTGCTTGATTCTAGTGTTCCCGACCTTCAAATCGCATTTCGGGCTCATCCTCTTACCGATGACCATGCATTCGGTCTTCTTGTAGTTTATGTTCACACTCCCTTCGTCTCTCTCCCCGTTACTCCCTTCTGTAGAACATCTATCCACCGACGACTTATAAGATTCGAAAACAACAATTCCGTATAAATAAAAATACCGGAGGCATCTCGCTGTAAGAGAGGCCATTATATAAAACATTTCGCGCCCACAATCAACATCACATTATTCAACAGTGACAGTGTCGTGGAAGAATTACAGACAAACTTAACACGCGAAGCGCGGAACAAATCCTCCCACTAGTATTCAAAACAATACAAAAACTAGTATTCAAGTACTATATATATTCTATATATTATATATTAACTAGTATTTACTAGTATTCAAAACAATGCAAAAACATGTCTTGTACAGTCAAGAAAAGAAATTAGCGACAACCAAAAACAAACCCCCATGAAAATGGCTGACGAAGTGGTCGAAATTGCTTGGGACAATGGACAATACGGGCAATTTTTGCACTTCCTTACTATGTAAGAATGCTGGAAAAACTAAATTAAAAATTATTAATTTTTTCGTCTGTCATATACAACGAAACATGTTCAAAAGAAAGGTTGCTGCCCAAAACATGGATCGGAATCCGACATAAGAGCAAAGAGCAAGCAGGAAACGTTTATCAATCTAGCGTGTTCTATTTTGTTGTAATGGAATGTCGCACACTCCCTATCGCCTATGTAGACTGACTATATCGGTGGATATATATATATATATATATATATATATATATATATATATATATATATATATATATACTAATCCTAATGGAAAATGTCTTTTCTAGTGAATACCTTTTTTTTTCCTTGTATAATAACTTGTTCTCAGTTGAACAATCTTTTTTTTTCTCTTCTGTGTCTGTTTTTCGTCCCATAGTGGGTTAATGTATAATACTTATTTAAAAACTGTATAACTAGCTGCTTGAAAGTTTACTTTAGGTGTTGCAATTGCAATTTTTGGACCCTGAAAATGCTTGAAATTACCACCGTATTGGTTATTTCTGCGTCCGCTGTAGGGAGTTTGAAAAACCAAAATTTTAAAGTTTTGCGTTCAAAGTGATGAGTATATAGAACCGGCATAGCAGCAAACAGTTTCTGTGCTATGAAACCTTTAGTTGTGGCCGACCAGAAGTGACACGTTCTTTATAATTAATAATATCGGCTCCGACATTAGACGTTTAACACTTTTTTCACTTCTGTGACAGTTTTGCATAGTAGGTCAGTTTATAATGTCTCTCTCTCTCTCTCTCTCTCTCTATATATATATATATATATATATATTTGAAATAATACTTGCTGCTGAAATACACCTTAGTCACACCGATGAGATGTGAAACAGCGAAAGTCTGTCTGTGGATGACAATAAATATATGCTTCTGAAAAAAAAAATTATTTCGGTTGAGCTCTCTATTACTGCTGCTAATGCAAGACTCTTCGATAAAACGAATCAAGTTCTCCCAGTCACTGACGTGTTAATCTAAAAATAAATACGTTTAAATTCACCTTCATCCCTGACTTGCATCAATGTCTTAGGGGTAGATTCTCCGACTGATACCAAATCAGTCGTGTTTCGAACCCGGCTTGAGACAATCGGATATCTATCCGCACTGATGAGCTGCGAAACAGTCTGTCTCTGGATATATATATATATATATATATATATTTGAGCAACAATCATTCTTTTAAACATCTTTCGTTAAATATGACGGACAAGGAAACATTTTATTAATTTTTAATTTAGTTTTTCCAGCGTTCTTACATTTTTCCGTTAGGTGGGAATGAGGTAGTAAAAAACTGTCCATATCGTCCATGTTCCAAACGCTTTTGGCAACATCCTTAGCCATTTTCAAGGGGTTTTTGTTTTGGCGTTGTTAGTTTCTCTTCATGTCTTGACTGTTTGAGATGTATTATTTGTGTGGTTTTGAATACTAATAGAGGCGTTTATTCCGAGCCTTCACTGGTTGAGCGCGGATGGAATTCGAGTGAGCGTCTTTTTATTAAAAAAAAAAAAAAAAACTTTCAGCACGCTACTCCCATAGGTAAACAAACGAGGTTTAATACACAGGGCCTCTCTTATAGCAAGATATTTTCGGTAATTTGATTTATATAGAATTCTATTATTTCGACTAGAAATTTTCTTAAGTGTTTTTGGAAATTTTTTTTTATTGCACTTTGCTCTGATAAGTGACACGTGAGGCGTCAACACAAGAGGGTGACGTTATGTCCTATAGATGTAACTGATTTATGACAATTATCATTTACACACACACACACACACACACACACACACATATATATATATGTATATATATATATATATGCAAATTTTTCTATATATTATTTATATATTATATATGCGCGGTACTTATTGGAAAGCGCTCAATATCAGTGTTAGAGCTAACATACTTAGTTGGATTGATGTGAGTTTGACCCTGGGTTTCACGCTATTTGCGATCGTCAGAGTTTATCTGACGATCGCAAATAGCGTGAAACCCAGGATCACAAACTCACATCAATCCAACTATATATATATATGTTTGCATATATATATATATATATATATATATATATATATACCCAGTGCTTTCTGCATTCTGTTGAGGTTTCTTCTAGACTCGATGAATTACTTAATTATCGCAAATCCTCCTACTAATTTCCATCACTTGTATACCCATTGCTTGAACCGACTTCTAATGCTCTGAATGGAGAGGCCTGGGGATAGTAGTCGTGGCTCCTGGGGGCACAGTCCTATGGGTAAGAGAAACAAGGATTAGTTCCTCTATATCAAGTCTAATTCGCTACCTTTTCGTCACCGAGGCCCCTTGGTAGAGTTGGTATGACGTTTGCCTGATAACTTAACTCTCCGGGTTTCAATTCTCGGTAGGATGTGCACTGCTGATGAGTCACAAATATACGGCGAAAAGGTCCTCCAGTGCCTTCTGTTGAGGTTGAATTAAAAAATAGTATATAAATATATATATATATATATATATATATATATATATATATATATATATATATATATATATGGTTTGGATTAAAAAAATATCAACCGGTTCTGTCTATCCAATTTTTAATAACTTTTTAAAATTTCCGAAATAGTTATTTTATATAATCAGCAAATTTACCAAAGTTCATACTTACTTTCTGTTTTATCCGCAAGTACCTTCGAACGCTCCTGCATCTGTTTTTAAAGATTGTGTTTTGTGTATTTTTTATCTAAGTGTTTTTAGTTAATTCCGGCCTCATTCGAAAGGAGAAATAATTCGAAACATGAATAATTATGAATTTTGGTCAATTTACCGATTACATAAAACACCGAATTCGGAAATACGAAAAGTTAATAGAAAAATGGATAACAAGCCATGGTCGAGTCTCGTAGGTTTCTCGATTTGAAACCCATGGACGTCTGAGATATCGGCAACCGGTGTCTGGAAAATACCAAGAACTTGTTGAGGGTCGCCATCGTCTGCGTCGGCATAATGACTGGCGTGAAAACGGACCACTTGATTCGGTTTACACTCGCTTCTAAAGCCGCATCATTGCTGTTCCTTCAAGGCTGACGTCAGTGTTTTTTCTATGTTGAACATGTGAGCAAATATTTTTGAATATATACTGATCTTTTCCATAGATATGTTTGCTATTTCTTCATATTTTAATTTGTTCTCAATTACGCGGGCAACTTATATAGAGTCACTGGCATAAATTATTTAATCACTACGCATAGTTTTTTTTTTAACTTCACAACGAATAAACAAATGAGAGACGTGATTTTAAACAATTTTTCTTAAACTGCCGAGCATTTAGTCTTCGTTAAACACAACTCAAACAATTTAAATGTAATTATTTAAAGTAATGGGATAAGATTTCTTGTGCTTCGTCTGGAAAAATAGGCTATTATTAAATAGTTTAATTTGTTCGAATTATATCTCAATGAAAGCAAAATGTTAAGTTTTTAAACAAAAATTGTTTTCTTTCATATCTTTGTATTTGACAGAGGATTAAAAATCTGGGTCAACAACCACTGTATTATGAATCCCTAATTCTTACCAGGTGTTGCGCATATATATATATATATATATATATATATATATATATATATATATATATATATATATATATATATATATATGTATATATTTGAATTTACATAGAGCACTATTGTGTAAAAATAAAAATATCTATAAGAACATCGGACTTTATATCTTACTGTTCTTTCCTTTTTATTTATATATACATACACACACACACACACATATATATATATATATATATATATATATATATGTGTGTGTGTGTGTGTATGTATGTATGTATGTGTGTGTGTGTGTGTGTGTGTGCGATAGAGTGGTTTGCGTGTATATAAATATACAAGTCGAGATGGAGGTCAAACACCCAGAGGCGACATACTGTATCATGCTAAATGTATTCGTTAGGCCAACATGCACTGATGATTGCGTTTAGCACGAAATAGACTATCGCCTCTGGGTATTTGACTTCCATCTCGACTTTTAAATTTTCATACGCTCTGCCACAGATATTGAGCACTTTAACAGTAAAACTATATTTTATTACACACACGTACACACACGTACACACACACACACACACACACACACACACACATATATATATATATATATAAATTCTCTCTCGCCCTACATAAGGCCCGCCGGATTAAATGGTGGTCTCTCCTATAAAAAGAGATGCAGGTTCAAACCTAGACCAAAAGATGCCGATTTATTTTGAAGATGTACAAATTTTGAACATTGTTCATTGTTGGGTTTACAATCTGAAACTGTTCTGAAATTGGCAACATTATGAATCTTATTTTAGACAGATTCATTTTCAGTGAATGAGTCTGTTTTAAAATAAATACATCACTTGAAAAAGCGGAGACATGTTGAAATTAACCGACAATAATAAACTGGTCCTTTTCAGTTGCTAGCTTTTCGAGCACATTTTTATTGTTAATATTTATCGAGTACGCAGTTCAATATATGTAATAAACACTGATTAAATAAAATTAAAAAAATGGGACGTCTATTCCAAATAAGTTTATCTACAAATGGTTAATAAATTTCTATAACCGAAGTTAATCTAAGCGATTAATTTCTTCTTAACCGAAGTTAATCTAAGCGATATTCAGTTTCTGTGCATGTCTGCAACATTAAAACAGCATTATTTGCGGTCTGTAACTTAAAAAAAAAACGACATTAATAAATGGATGCCATGCTTCAAAACAAGCTAGCTCGACTGTGAGGATAAAAGCCTCACGAGAAGAAGTTGGTGGTTACAGTGGCCTCTTCGAAGAGATATTGCGTTGCATGTCATTTCTGGCTTCTTGTGGTCTCTCGGCAATTCCTCTGACACCCAACACTGCATCACAGTCAAAATGAACGACGGAGAATTTTCTTTAGGTTACATTTTACTATCTGTGTTTCAAGGAGTGTGCATCATTTCTGGGAGGTAAAGATTGATATATATATATATATATATATATATATATATATATATATAGAGAGAGAGAGAGAGAGAGAGAGAGAGGGAGAGAAAGAATGAGAAAGAGGTAGAAAGAGAGAGAAAAAGAGAGAAAAAGGGAGAGAGAGAAATAGAGACAGATACTGAAGAGAATGAGATAGATAGATAGATAGATAGATAGATACGAACAGGTCGAGATACGGAAGTGAATGAAATAGATAGATAGAGAGGGTGATATATTGAATGAAAGAGAAAAAAGGAGAAGGATGTAAAAAGAGAAAAAGGAGAGAGAGAGAGAAAGAAGGGGAGAGAGAAATAGAGAGAAATACTGAAGGGAATGAGATAGATACATATATAGATAGATAGATACATAGATAGGAACAGTTCGACATAGACCGATAGGAACAGGTTGAGATACTGAAGACAATGAGATAGATAGATAGATAGAATAGATGGATAGATAGATAGATAGATAGAGAAAAAAAAAGAGAGAAAGAAAGGGAGAGATAAAGAGAAAGATAAAAGGAGAGTGATAGAAAAATAATGAAAGAAAGAAAGTAGTTAAAATATGATGAACCCTGTTTATCACTTTTACTGCGGCGACGTACTTATACGTTACACTATTGACTACATACATTGATTTTCAAGACGCTGTTAAATGTTGATTTCTAGCTTTGTTGTCTCAGACTATTTTTGTGTATAATGCGTCTCCAGGGTCTATAATGTAGTGTAATATAATATATTAATAATACGATAATATGGTATATATATATATATATATATATATATATATATATATATATATATATATATATATATAAAAGGCAGGATGTGTGTGTGTGTGTAAATGTCGACGGATTTGCACCAAAATTTACATGCGCATGCTTTTACGGCAGTTTTCATGTAGTTTGCGGCCATTTTCTACTGGCCAGAGTGAGAGCCTATAGCTGGCTTCCACGAATAGGCAGGAAGATTCTATTTGCCAGCGTGAGAGCCAACAGCTGACTGACACGAATGTTAACTAGCATGCTAGCATGTAAAAAAATCGATAGCTGCATTCGTCACAAGTGGGAAAAATTTAAATCTGCATGGCACTTTACTCCAATTGGCTCATTCGCTTGTTTAAACTCAACGTTGATTCTGATTCCGCAGAACTGGGTTGGGTGTGAAAAAGTATTTGTTGTTAACAATCTTTTTTTCATTCGGTTTTTCCAGTTACGAGTCCTTTTTTTAAAGCTGATCGTTTTGTGTTCATCTTGTTTAGTTCTTTTTTCGTAAAAGATTTAATGTTTAGTATAGAGCTTAGAAAAAATTGGCAGTGTGAGATAGGCAAGAAGTAAGGCATGTAGCAACATCAGCACGGCAAAGGGCACTCCTATAAAGGCAAGGAAGGGAAAAAATATTTTAAGTCAAGTGATAGCGATTGCTGTATGAGTTGTACGATGTTTGAATCAAGCACGGGCAACGCCGGGTCATGCTGCTAGTATATTAATAATGCTATAATATACTATAATATAATATATTAATAATGCTATAATATGCTTAAAGATAATATATTAATATTACTATAATATAGGATAATATAATACTAAAACCTCTTTTTATACATTGTCCCAGATTTAATACCGTTGGAGTTTTAAAACACCCTGTTTAAAATACTATAGCTATGCCATTTAGTTCTTAATTTTGGAAAACAACGATGAACGTAGACGTAATAGGACGCAGTTTCAAAAGGACGCTTCTCCCTGTGACACCACTTTTTGAACTATTTCATCTCTCTGATAGATGTTGCGATCTGTGAATATCTTTAAGTGATGTACTTTCTGTTATTTCGTACAATTCTCTGTGATTATGTTGCACCAGTCCAAATGGTTAAAAAGAGTGCGATCTTTACTAAGATACTGTACTTTAAAATATAACTTCAACCAATGCAACACTAAAAAAAAAATATAATACACTTTTACAGTAAAATTACCAACAACACGTTAAGATCTACAAAGTATATATCTTAAAAAAACATACATTTAATCTGAAAGCATAAAATTACGTCCAAAATATTGGGATTTTCTCATTAGATCACACATAGGGATGGATAAGCCACTAAACAAAATCAACCAACCAACAAACAGAATTCTATTGAATTTTCTGTTTATTGAAGCATGCTTAAGTTTACTTATTTAATAATTAGTTATGAATTAAAACGCATTACTGTACATGAATTCAAGTTTTAAAAATCCATCAGCATTTTCTGTGGCTATTAAATTTGTTAATTTGCAGTGTAACACCAGCATTCAGTTTGCATTAAAAATTTCCAAATTGGAATTATCGACAGTGAAAGTTTGGATTCATTCGTGTCGCGGGCAGCCATTGCGGGCGTTGTTTGTATACATTCGCTGCAGAATAGTTATCAGTGTAGGTTATCATTGCGCAAACTGAGCGTGTCTCCGTAAATAGTTCTCGTGCGCAGTAACTGCCACAAATTTAGACAAAAAATATCAGTTTAGAGCTTAGGTTTCCTATGTCTTCCGCGTTTAGCTTTCCGCAGCGAATGTATGCAAACAACGCGAGTAATGGCTGCCGTTAACGACGCGAATGAATCCCAAATTTCACTGCCGATAATTCCAAAACGGTAGATTTTATCAAACCAGATTTGAATGGAGCATGTAGAATTACACATAAATGTAAGAATTCTGGAAATTTTTTATGCGAACTGAGCGCGGGTGTTACACTGCAAAATTGACCTAAAATTCTTCTATAATAATAACCAATGTAAATATATATGTACTAATATGGAAAAGCAGACTTATCCATTTTCTCGCTATTTTCAATAATAATTTCGTCTGAATTGTTCCAGATCCTTCCATAGCTTACCAATCATTTCAATCCTTTTCCAAGGTTCATAACAACTAAAAATATATTCTATACGTATAACGTCTCATCTAAACTCTGAAATTTTATTTAATACTAGCAGCATGGCCCGGTGTTGCCCGTGCTTGATTCAAAAATCGTACGGCTCATACAGCAATAGCTATCACTTGACTTAAAATACTTTTGCTCTTCCTTGCCTTTAAAGGAGTGCCCTTTGCCGTGCTGATGTTGCTACATGCCTTACTTCTTGCCTATCTCACACTGCCAATTTTTTCTAAGCTCTATACTAAACATTAAATCTTTTACGAAAAAAGAACTAAACAAAATGAACACAAAACGATCAGCTTTATAAAGGACTAGTAACTGGAAAAACCGAATGAAAAAAGAATGTTAACAACAAATATTTTTTCACGCCCAACCCAGTTCTGCGGAATCAGAATCAACGTTGAGTTTAAGCAAGCGAATGAGCCAATTGGAGTAAAGTGCCGTGCAGATTTAAATTTTTCACACTTGTGACGAATGCAGTTATCGATTTTTTTTGCATGCTAGCATGCTAGTTAACATTCGTGTCAGTCAGCTGTTGGCTCTCACGCTGGCCAATAGAATCTTCCTGCCTATTCGTGGCAGCCAGCTATAGGAAAAATGGCTGCAAACTACATGAAAACTGCCGTACAAGGATGAAAAAATCGATTATTTCCACTATCGATGGGAGTTGGTAAATGCAAAGTTGGTCTTGGTCTTTTCGCTAACTTGGAGCATGTGCATGTAAATTTTGGTGCAAATCCGTCGAAAATTGCGGCCGTTACACACACACACACACACACACACACACACACACACACACACACACACACACACACACACACACACATCCTGCCTTTTATAGATAGAGATTTATTTATTCTTTCCTTTATAGTAGGAAATAGGCCTCTAATCGGGAGATTGGAGATTTTGAGGAGTGTGGCACCACCTCTTAATTGCTGTTGTTCCCAAATCCACTCTGATCTGGCCAGCTAGCACCTGTTTGGGTCCCAGCTATGGGCAAATAGTGAACCCCAAACAAAAATCACCATTTTTATAATAAAATGACCAACAATACATTTTTATAGCAACATTACAACCAATGCAACACTAAAAAAATAAAATAAGATATACATTTTTACAGTAAAATTACCAACAATACACTTTATACCCTACAAAATATATATCTAAAAAACATACCTTTACTCAGAAAGTATAGAATTACGTACAAAATATTTGGTAGTTTAAAGCATAAAATTACGTACAAGATATTCACACTTCGGCATTAACCCATAAAGGCTGATATGTCGCTAAACAAAATCAACCAACCAACAATACATATTTATAGTAAAATGACCAACAATACATATTTATAGTAAAATGACCAACAATACCTTTTATCTGTAGGTAGTCAAATAACTGCGTTTAAAATATTTACTTGAAACTGTAATATTGTGTTGTAAATATTTAGATTTCGGTAATAAATAACCCTTAGAGATGTTGATATACCGCTAATCAAAATCAATTCACTTAACTACTTTTAGACTGGTTGCTTACGAAGTTCAGCCTGGCATGCTATTTATTCCATAGATGGGGCACTAGTTACTAACCAGTGTGAAAATTCTATGAGCAAAATAATAAAGAAAGAGGGTGCGAGAATTATTAAGGGAACTTGCTGTCAGTTAATCTCCGATGGAAGCCGCAAGGTTTTAAATGATCCAGAAACTCAGGGAGAAAAATGAATCATAATAACATTTTAAGCAAAATAACAAAATGATGACATTCGGCAGACATTCTCAGATTTCAAATTTCACTCAGTTCTTGCCGACCAACAGAATGGCAGTAAAAGAATTTGGATAGCATCTCTCTCTCTTTCTTTCTTTCTTTCTTTCCTTCTTTCTTTCTTTCCTTCTTTCTTTCTTTCTTTCTTTCTTTCAATCTCTTTCAACCTTTCTCCCTGTCTCACTCTCTTTCTCACTTTTTCATTCTTTCTTTCTTTCTTTCTTTCTTTCTTTCTTTCTTTCTTTCTTTCTTCCTTTCTTGTGTTTCAATCTTTTCTCTTTTTAACTCTCTTTTTCTCTCTCTCACTCTCTTTCTCATTTTTCTTATTGTCTCTCCCTCTCGTTTGTTCGTTCGTTCGTTCGTTAATTCTTTCTTTCTTTCTTTCTTTCTCGTTTAATCGTTTCTCTTTCTCACTCTCTTTCTCTCTCTCACTCTCTGTCTAACTTTCTTTCTGTCCCTCTCACTCACTCTCTTTCTCCCTTATTATATATCTATCTCTCGCTCACTTTCTCTCCATCTCTTTCTCTCTTTCACTCTCTCTTTATCTCTCTCTCTCTCTCTCTCTCTCTCGTTTCCTATCTCAATCTTTATTCTCTCTCTAACTCTTCCTCCCTTTCTCTCTGTGTGAGAGAGACAGACTCTCTAAGACAGAGAGAGAGAGACACTATCTCTTTCTGTCTCACTCTCTATCAACCTTTCTCGCTCTCTCTCACTCTCACTCCCTTTCTATCGAAATATCTTTTTCTTTCTCTCACTGTCTTCCCCTCTTTCTCCCTTTCACGCTCTTTCTCTCTCTCAAACTCCGTCACTATCAATCTCTCTCCTTCTACTTGAAACCACCGTTGTTTCTTTTGTTTTGGCAAATGACACAAGTGCTTTTGAATAACATTAATAAGGACAATTTGTTTTGGCGTATAGTATTGCATTGCCATCGTTCTAAGCCGACTGAAAAGATATTCGTCTTTGTCACATATGTTTTTATTTATTGAATGACTCATTCACCGCAGAAATAAAGACGTAACTGAACGGACGCGAGTAAAAAACAAAAGAAAATAATGCGAAAATAATTTTTGTTTATTAAGAGAATCGTATATACTCGTGTATAGTGCGCATTTGTATGACCAATTTTGTTACGAACAAATACGTGGGCGCATTATGCACAGATAATTTTTTTGAAAACCTTACAAATCATGCCCCGAGCCTGGTCAGTACGTAGATGAGTGACCGCTTGTTATCTCCCCTAACCAAAAAAAAAAAAAAAAACAATTCTTAAAATCTAAGCCATTATTATTACCAAAAAAGTTCTTGCAATCTAAAAATATTTTCCGGCTTTAAATAACCTGCAAAGTGTTGATTACCATAGAAAATCAATAAATCAATTAATAAATCAATTACTGATTAGCTACACAGTCATGAAGTTTGGATGTATTTACATGCTCTGGCATATCAAATGTATAGAAACTACTATGACCACAAAGTGAGAGATCAGTTTATATATTGAATTATTATAGAATTAATCCCCCACTTTATACCCACATAATTTATTGTTTGTTTATCAAATTCTGATTAGGTATGAATCGACCTCGTCTCCCTCTAGCCATGGGTTAATTAGTAAAGTCTTGTATCATTAAACTATCATTATTATCAAAAACGTTCTTACAATATAAAAATATTTTCTGGCTTTAAATAACATGCAAAGGGTTGATAAGCCGTAAAAAACGAATCAATGAAGAAATCAATCAACAAATGTCAAGTTTGAAACTGTGCTTACGTCTTTGTTATCTGCGTGCGAAAACCATTTTCTTTATTTTACAAAAAGATTTCTTTTAAATAAAGAACAAACTGATATATATATATTTTTTTGCGTTTTATTTTAAGAAAATATTGTATGCTGAAATGAATGTTTTTTTTCCATTTTTTACAAAAGAATTTTTATAAATTTTATTTTTTGAAGAGGTTAAAAATCATGGCCCGATCATGGTCAGTACCTAGATAGGTGACCACTTGGGAATCCCAGGTGTTGTGAGCTTGGATGTGTGGGTGGTGTAACGGATAATGGCTTGGAATTGTTACTCGAAGAGCCGAGTTCAAATCCACGTTGTGTTCGTTATATTCACTTACGCGCAAATACCCTTGGGAAAGCTATGAATCTATCTGCTTCCAACAGCTATGGGTTAAATAGTAAGACGTGCATCACTGAAACTACTATTATCTGGAGAAAAAAAAATCTTACAATCTAAAACACTATCTTCTGGTTTTAAATAACTTGCAAAGGGTTGATAAGCCGTAGAAAACGAATTAATGAAAAAAATCTAATGAATTTTTGGTGACCGGTTGCACAATACACATATTTTTTTCTGTGGGGGGTTTAAGAATTCAGTGGTCACACTATAACAAAATTCAGCCATCCTGGGTATGACGATAGACTACATCCACGTCCTGGGTAAGACGATAAACTACATCCGCGTCCTGGGTAAGACGATAAACTAAATCCACGTCCTGGGTAAGACGATAAACTGGATCCACGTCCTGGGTAAAGACGATAAACTACATCCGCGTCCTGGGTAAGACGATAAACTACATCCGCGTCCTGGGTAAGACGATAAACTACATCCACGTCCTGGGTAAGGCGATAAACTACATCCGCGTCCTGGGTAAGACGATAAACGACATCCACGTCCTGGGTAAGACGATAAACGACATCCGCGTCCTGGGAATGACGATAAACGACATCCACGTCCTGGGTAAGACGATAAACTGCATCTGCGTCCTGGGTAAGACGATAAACTACATCCGCGTCCTCGGTAAGGCGATAAACTACATCCGTGTCCTGGGTAAGATGGTAAACTAGATCCAACAGCAAGGTCTCTGATTTGAGGAGCGTGGAACCACTTCTTGAAAATACTTGTAACAGCTAAGTACTGAGGTTACATCATATAAAATGCTGAATTAGATAGTTGGCTAACATTATAGTGAATGACTCAACATACAAATCCACGTCCCTATCAGTTAAGCCAATTAGGTACAGCATCTCGGACCATCGCTGCCCACGTGCGCCGATCCTGAGCCAGGTCAAACGAAATGGCGAGCCACTCGCGATTCCATCGTCGAAGACCAACTACTTGTGGGCCCGATAGTACCGCTAGGTCATCCTTGATCGCGCTAGCCCACGTCTTCAGCTGCCCACCGACACGCCTTCACCAGCCAGGAAGAGAAGGAGGGAGAAGTACATCGCGGATGAGCTCCCGCTCCGGGCGTCGAGCTGCGTGCCCGAACCATCGGGTGGAAGAGGACGAAGACTCAGGCGACGACGCAGAGTGGTTGTGTGCACACGATCGATCAGGCGGCATCGTAGAATACAGCGAAGGCAATCGTTGTCGAACACTTCAAGCCTTCGTAGGTCAACCGCTCTATGTGGTCACGTTTCGCAGCCATAGAGAAGGATAGTCCGAACAATAGCCTAATAGATGCGCCCCTTCGTAGCTGCAGAAATCTCTCGTCGCCCCCATAGTGACCGCTTGAGACGCACGAATGCGGATCTTGCAGTTCCTATACGGCGTTCGTCCTCAGCAGCAGCCTGCCCGGATGGTATAATGGTTGAACCAAGATAAACGTCCCCCAGATTGACCCCAGATTGATTGTTAAAAGCTTTTTCAGATGTCCAAAGCAACAACTCGAACCTTCACCATTCTTATCTAAAGCTTGCTAGATTCTTTCAGCAATAATATTTAGCAGTTGGCCTTGAGAAGCGAAAACCATATTGTTTCTCTGACAGAAGGCCCAGCGATGTGAGATTGTTTTTTTTAAGCGTTTCCCCCCCCCCCAAGCAAGGCGGGAAGCCACTAGCACGCAAGGGGTTACAGAGAATTGGAGTGAGACCAAATAGGAGTGATAGAGGAAAGGATGAAGAGAAGGATAGTAGATAGATCAAGGCATCTGGAGACGTCGATTGACATTACATTTAAATAGTTGCAGGTTATAGCTATCAGGGAAACAGGAAAAGGGGAGGGAGTTCCACAGGCGAGAGGTGCGAGACATGAAGCTATTGAAGTAGAAGAGACGGCTACATTTAACTGTTTCGACGGTGAAAGGGTGAGGGCGAGATGCCAGCCTAGTTTGATCAGGTCCTCGAAGAAAAGGGATCAGACGAGGTATCAGACGATTCACCAGTGTTCTTAAAGACTGGGACAACAGAGGAGGATTTTGTAACAGAGAATCATCTTCTTGTATGGGACACTGCTTCCGCGCCATAATCCAAGAAGCCGTTTTCTGGTATAATGCGACACTGAAGGCTGACACATCGAGTCCAACTGCACCAGCTAACGCAATTTATACTTAAGAGGTTAGACTCAAGGGCACTGAGCAGCTACCACCATCACCATGAACAGTACACAAAACATATAAAGTTGGAGACATGGTGAGGGTGAGACCACCCCAGAACCTGTGTACCTCCAAATTTACAACCGGGAAGTTTCACTGGGATCATTAGTCCACAATCTGTCCTGATTGATGGCATGCCGCGTCATGTTAAAGACCCTCGACCTGCATGGGACCAATGCTCTGCAGCAAGCGACACCGATGATTCATCTTCGAGCGATGGGGAGTTGGAAATTGATTCCAGGATTTTCGATCCGCCTCCTCTAGCGGTGGAGATGAATAGCGACAACAGCACTGAGGCTGAAGTACCTCCCCACCCCTGTAGTGACAACAATAACGAAGTACCTCCCCTGTTAAGGAGCACCAGAAGGAAACGCCCGCCCCCTACATGTTGGCGATGTGATCAGGAGATCAGGGGGGTATGTCGCAGACAATCGGGTCAGCCAGATAAAAGACTCCGAATTGGTTGCATGTGGTGCTGAAAGCAACAGGAATTGCGTCCTTTCTTACAATGAGAGAGATTTCCAACAAGCAAGAAAGCAAGATGAAGTGAAGCATTTATTGCAGAGGATCAACATTTTTAAAAATCTGTGGGACTATGCAAGAATTTTTCGGTTGCTCACACACTTTCACATATCGTTGAAAAAACAAACAAACAAAAGCAACAAAGATGTGCAAGTCTTGTGTATTTATGAGTATGAACTTTAAATATGCGACTGTTTTGAACAAAACCATTATTTTTCCTATTAAAGAATTTTAACGAAATGTTGTTCCCTCTTCAAAATTTTGTCTCTAACTATAACTTGTACAATATTTTCAAAGAAAAAAAAATCAGATTCTTGGTTTGGTTTGGTTTGTTTTGTTTTACGGTATATCAAGCTCAATGGGTTATTTAATGCAACTACCCCGGACCAGGAAGTGCCCGGGAACACCAGCAACCAAGAGGTAGTTCCATGCACCTCAAAACCTATACAGCGACGCGATTCGGGGAGAACTAGAAGTCCTACCTGGATTTATTATTGACGGCTAAAATCTTAACAAGGTGAGATATACAGATGACACAGTGCTGACAGCAGACACAGAAAGAAAACTACACAAACGCCTACAGAAGGTAGTGAAGGAAAGCCAGAAGAAATGATTAGACATTAACTGCAAGAAGACAATACATGGTTGTTAGGAAAAGGACGAACCCAAAGTGGGAATTGTAAATTACCAAAAGCAAAAATGGTGGAAATTTGAATATCTGGGAAGTGCTTTAACAGAGAACGGAAAGTGTGGTAGTAAAATCCGAAGGACTATTGGGATAGACAAAGATGCTTTCCAAAAGCTAAGCAGTGTACTAAGAAATAGAAAAACTTCCTGTTAGATTTTGGTTTGGTTTGGTTTGTTTTACGGCATATCAACCTCAATGGGTCATTTAATGCCGACAACTTTTTTTTCCTGGTAAAATTTTTGTTTTGAAAGAAGTGCTTGGAGAATCTGATACTCACAGGTCGAGGGAAAGAGAGACAAGGGAAAGCAACACATGACATACCTGGCGGGCTTAAGCAAGTGGATGACAGAACAAGGCCTGGGCAAACTGGCAAAATTTATTGAGAGCTACAAGGGATAGCCATGATCGTCTATGCCCTTAAGGGACACGGAACATAAAAGAAGAACGTGGAGAAATGAATTTATAACTTTAACAAGGGTATTTGCCGCTTATCGTCCGGTTCACCCTATTCACCTGTCTTTTGAACAGGAGCATATTATCCCTTTAGGCGAGTTACCAGTGCCACGCCCAATGCAGAATTGCAATTGAGTTATTGGTTATTGCAGTGGTTCCCAACCTTTTTGACATGGCGGTACACTATTGAGTTCTTTAAATTTTCGTGGCACACCTATCACAAAAAATAAATATTTTCCACTCATAAAGCCTTTTTGCAATAAAATAATAAAAAACAAAGAATATTATATAAGAAGAATTTTTATTCACATAAATCAACATATCCTGTATTCAATATCGAGTATAAAAGAATAATGGTGAATGTCAGTGGGACAGTTGCGCATAAAGTTAGATTAGCCTGAAATTGAAAAGATTAAAAATGGTTAGCAAAAGGTAAAAAAGAATGTTTGGGAGTTAGGAGCATTACGTAAAACCTCACATAGTTCAGTTCTGTGTTACAACTTTTTGTCTTACAATCTGTCTATTTAGGAATCGTTTTGGTATCGAAATCGGGTCTGAATTATTCAGCTCCGATGCCGATTCCCGATACTTTGAAAAACTCCTGATATTCCGATTAATCGTCCCATGACTAATATAAACCATAATAACGCTTACCAATTCGTCTGCGCGAAACGTTTAGATTCCAGAAATTCGGCGATTTTGAATTGAGCGGTGTCATCATGATTAAGAAATTGAATGCCTTTATTAACCAAAATGAAATTAAATGGCTTCTAGGTATTATCTCTTCGCGCCACACCAGTAATCATTCCGCGGCACACTGGTTGGGAACCACTGGGTTATTGGTTCTGCAGTGGCATCACGGTTTCAGTAACATTCCCACCGCTATAATGTAGCTTCCCTGTGCCTTTTCTATAAATACTTTCATGAAAATTTTTCTGGTTAAATTTCCTCTATGGGATCTACACTTTACGCACTTTGGCGCAGTACTATATTGGCGGCAAGGTCTCATTATTTTACGGGGATTGGAACTCGGCCAATTATACCTTACACCACCCACACATCCAAGCTCACAGCACCAGGCATTCCCAAGCGGTCACCCATTTAGGTACTGACCAGGCTCTGGGCATGATTTTTAACCTCTTCAAAAAATAAAATTTATAAAAATTCTTTTGTAAAAAATGAAAAAAAAAACATTAATTTCGCCAAACAATATTTTCTTAAAATAAAACGCAAAAATATATATATATATCAGTTTGTTCTTTATTTAAAAGGAATCTTTTTGTAAAATAAAGAAAATGGTTTTCGTACGCAGATAGCAAAGACGTAAGCACAGTTTCAAACTTGACATTTGTTGATTAATTGCTTCATTGATTCGTTTTATACGGCTTATCAACCCTTTGCAGGTTATTTAAAGCCGGAAAATATTTTTTACGTTGTAAGAACTTTTTTGATAATAATAATGGTTTAGTGATAGAAGACTTTACTAATTAACCCATAGCTAGAGGGAGAAGAGGTGGATTCATACCTAATCAGGAATTGTAAAAACAAGCAAGAAATTATGTGGGTACAAATTGGGGGATGAATTCTATAATAATTCAATATATAAACTGATCTCTCACTTTGTGGTCATAGTACTTTCTATACATTTGATATGCCAGAGCATGTAAATACATCCAAACTTCATGACTGTGTAGCTAATCAGTAATTGATTTATTAATTGATTTATTGATTTTCTATGGCTTAACAGTTTTCTTCTTTCGCACTTCTCGCCTGTGGGACTCTCTTTTGGCTTCTTCCTTTCCAGTCAACTTTGATCTTCAAAGATTTATCAATCGCTATCTTCTGTCTTTTTAATTCTTGTTCTTCTATTGTTCTCTTTCCTTAATTGTGTGTGTATGTTTTTTTTTCAAATTCTCTCACACTCAGTAACTTTTTGCGTCTTAGAGGCTCTATTACCTTGGTTGGAGAGAAATGATAAAAAAAAAGTTGAATTCAGAGCTTTTCTCACCCGAGACGATTGCCAACTAAATATGTTTGATCTGTAGCCGGCGTGAGAAGTGGAGTGGTGTGGGTATGAATTCATACCTTTTCCCAAAGTAACAGTGGACTCCGCCGGAATTTGAACTCATCTCACATATTCCTCTTTTCCGAGCTGCCATCATTTACGTTCGCTGTTCCATTACACTTTATTAATTTTAATAAATGGTACTTCTCCGGCGTAGACGTGTATATACGTTGTTACCTGAAGTATTCTTTTCAGACAAGGACGAATAAACCCGTCCAAATCATAACGTTAAAAAAAAAACAGCTACAGGCGTGTTTATACGTCTACCTTGATTCTTTTTATGCCTTTCTGAGCTTGAAACAAGTCTAATTGTCCACTCATACTTTTGGTAGAGGTATTTAGCCACCGCTAGGGTAATTCAAGGTGCCTCAGTTTCTTAGTATATTAAAGACAAATAAAAAGTTCGTCTAAAAATATAAAGTTTTTCCCAAACAAATTGGCGAGGAAGGGCTTAAAGATACCGCTGCCATTTTCCCAACAAAGGAGTATGCGCATAAGCATCTGCCTTAGAAATGGAGAAAAGTTGATTTTTTTTTTTGTTTGGAGAAAAGATACCTTCTATAATAAAAAAAATGAAACAAAAGATGTTTACACATATGATCTTCCTTAGTGAAAATCGTCAATAGTTTAACATGCTGTCAACGTTACCTTCAACAAAAAGTTACCAAATTCAAGAAAAATTGTGCTTAATTATTGTTTATTTATGGGGTCATGCATGAGAGTATGGGAGTTCAAAAGTGAGAACGAAAGGCAACAAACATTTTAATAACGTTAATTTTCTCACGAAATTACGCGTGCCATACAGAACCAATCGGGCTGCATGTGGCCCGCGGGCCGCAGTTTGTCCATTACGGCTTTAAGTCATAACAATATTTTTTTTATTATTATTATACTAAAAGTGGCATATTTAATATTTTTATTGACTTTGTAGCAACGAGGACATGTGTTCAAATATTCCCCTTCCAGCGAGCTTAAGTTACATTAATTTATCCTCAACTCTTAGCGATCCATTTGAATTTTTATAACATTTGGCCGGAAGCATAGGAACTGTATCCGTGTAATTCGATATCAGTAATTTCTGTTAATTGATAATTATCAATTAACAAAAACAATTAATGATTACTTCTGCACCTTCCACTAAGATTATTAAATTAAAACACTCCTCGCAAAATATTTTAACACCAGGATTTAATCGCAATTTCCTTTTGTATATGAATACAGCTCAAATTAAAGCATTTTTGCTTTCTGTTTTAACCTAGAAAAGGTTACTGAATGAGGAATAACCAAATCGGAGGTTGGAAATGAAATGGTAATCTTTATAATATCAACAAAACACAATACTCGCCAGCGGCGTGAAGTAGGAAAACTACTGCTAGTGGTGAACTACTAAGACAGCATATTATCCCCACTTACAACAGTGCTAACGTATTTATGAGGATTGGAACATACCCATTAATGTTCATAGGTACGGTATATAACAATAATAATAATAATAATATTAATAATAATAATAATGATCGTTGTAACCTAGGAAATGTTACTGAATGAGGAATAAGCCAAATGCATGTTGGAAAATGAAATGGTAATCTTTATAATATCAACAAAATACAATACTCGCCAGCGGCGTGAAGTAGGTAAACCACTGCTAGTGATGGACTACTTAGACAGGATATTACTCCCACTTATATTAGTGTCCAACGTATTTATGAAGATTGGGACATACCCATTAGTGTTCATAGGTACGGTATATAACACTTTCAATTTTATCTCAACGCATTTCAGAAGAGATATTCTAAGATATCTCTCAAAGTTTCAGAGTGATGGAGTAATGAAAAGTTTTCTAGAACTCAAATTCAAACGACCTTCTCGAATTCATTTTTCATTGTTCCTGAACGATACACTACCTCGCAGCTACATATATAATTGGTGTAAAAGCAAAATTGTCCAAATTCTAGATTAAGCTTTTAACCGTTGTATCTTAGAAATGATTAAAGATATCTTACTGGAATTCTGTTAGGTTTTTATAACACTATTGGAATCTATTTTGAACAATCAGAATGTATTTAGCTCTACGTTGAAATGATAATCCTCCTTGCAGTTGTGACATCCTGGTCGAG
This sequence comes from Acanthosepion esculentum, assembly GCA_964036315.1. NCBI lineage: Eukaryota > Metazoa > Mollusca > Cephalopoda > Sepiida > Sepiidae > Acanthosepion > Acanthosepion esculentum. Next base: position 47,558,164 of record OZ038490.1, read on the forward strand.
TTTTCCTCTTTACTGTTCACTCTTTTTAAGCTTATTCACCGTTCTCTTAATATTTCTTTAATAGACTTTGAAGATGGAAGCCAGAGTATGAATGTTAGTAGCATTACTGAAGGCCTAAAGGAGCTTTTTTTCTCTAACCATTGATCTGTTGGGAAGAAAAAATGGGACTAACACAAAATGATTTTAACCTGTTGTCATTCTAGCTAAAATAACTCAAAGGGCTTTTCGGTGATCCTTGCGACAAATGATGTCAAAAGGGCTAAACGATTTATCTGAAAATCTGTTAAAAAAGAAACTCCTTTAGTTCAGTGGTTTTGTAGATATTGAACATTTTGTGGGATGAGCGATTATCTCATCCTATTACACTATTTGGGCAATTTTGCTGTTACACCCGGTATATATATATATATATATATATATATATATATATATATATATATATATATATATATATATATATATATTCACGGACAAGCTTCTTAGTATCCTTAGTAAAGGAACAGAGAAAATTATCATGTTGATACATATTCATTTATTCCGAGTACTTTCGACATTAGGACAATGTTATCATCAGGGTGTTGTTTTATTTTCTAACACAAAATTGTTGTGTTCATCTGAAAGGTTTGTCGGAATAAATGAGTATGTAACAACGTGGCAATTTTCTGACTTCCTTTAATAAGGATACTAAGAAGCTTGTCCGTGAATATGAGAGGATCCTGTTGAAAATAAGTAGACAAAACTTGTCTAAATTTGTGTCTTAATATATATATCTATCCGTATGCAGGAACGTTGAGACAGAGAAAGATGCCTTCCAAAAGCTAAGCAAAGTATTAAGTGACATGGAAATCTCGTTAGCCACAAAGAAAAGAGTACTGAACTGCTGCGAAATGTAGGTCCTCCTGTAGGGCAGTGAATGCTGGGCAATCTCCTCATATAGGAAGAAGAGACTTGAGGCAGCAGAAATGTGGTTCTACAGAAGGATACTGAGAATAACATAAACTGAACATGCGAGTTTTAAGGAAAATGGAAACAAAACTCAAAACCAGAAAAAGACATGTGGTATTTTTTGACACGCAACAAGGAAGGAGAGCTTGGCGAATTTAACACTCACAGTACATATCGAAGGCAAGAGGGTCAAAGAGAAACAGCTGGTACCCTACATAACGCGCTCTTTTAAATGGATAACAGAACAGAGACTGTGAAGGATAGTAAAATGAGAGATATTGCTACGAGCTGTAACTGGTAGGAAGTTGTGGGGAGCCATGTTCGCCCACGCCTTCCAGGGGCACAGTACATAAGTGAAACGTGACTGTTATGACTCCTACAATTTCTTATCAGTTCTGCGTGAGTTCTCCAGAAGGACGTTGGTGTAAAAGCATCCAAGAAATTTAAGAAAGAAATAAATAAGTAAACAAGAGTGAAACGAATAACAAAAAAATATGGTTTCGGAGTGGAGGTGGGGGATGGCCAATATTTATTTATTTATATATTGTTTATATTATGGTTTTCTAAAATTACCTACCTTCCGTCTTTGATCGTCTTCGGACAAACCCACCATTCTTTACCTACAGCCTCCAACCCGTTGCCGAGATCCGTTCCCAGCTGCCATCCGCCTATCACCCCTGCCCTCAACACACACACACACGCACACTGTCAACCCCGATCAGGCTTCTTTACCCTCTCCTTCCCAAACTCTATCAGTAGTGCAATCACGCGATAAACATGTTTTAATGGTTTCGATACAACTTGGAAAAAAAAACTGCTTTCTGTCCAGATGCATCAAGGACATTAGAATCGTGGGAAAAAGATTCTGCCACTCGCAAGAATTTATTTAGGATTGAGGGCCTAAAAGAGAAACCAAGGAATTGTACTGCGACAGTGGCAAGATTCTTGTAACCGAGACAGCAGTTAAGGAGGGCGAGGGCTGGCAGGCAGGCAGGCAAAGTATAGAATGGTCGGGGTGAAGTGGAGAAGGACGTTGGGTAAAAAAAAAACGGTCGAGAAAGACAGGACGCGGGCACGTTAAACACCTACGTACATACTTTATATATATATATATATATATATATATATATATATATATATATATGTTTGAAACAGTACAAAAACGTATTAAGTCATAACAAACGAGAATTTTTTTATTATAGGCCATGATAGATTTAAAATAAAAACACAAAACACCAGTCGACCGGTTTTGTCTCCTCTCATCAGAACTGTTAACGGGGAATAGAAATTATGAAGAAAAAGAAAGTCTGTAATGAATGACGTGAATGAATGGAAAGAAAAAATATATATATATATAATAAAAGTAATACCAACAAAGATGTTAGCGGCACCAGCACAGTACAGCAAGACCAAGCAAACAGTCTCTTTGTTTACAAAGAGACGGTCGCCTGGACCTGATGTACAGCGCCTCCAACACCTTAAGATGGAATACTGAGTGTGCCCTGGCCAAAACAGAAAACCAGGTCATACTGAAATCCAAAGCACAAGTAGGATTCTTTATAAAATGATCCGCTATCGACGACCCATACGTATTTCGAATGGAATCGCCCAACGAAAAGTTTTTATTGAGTATTTTCGCAGGCGCGTGCTGTTTAATTCTGGCGTTCAAACGCTGTGTTGTTCTACCTATGTAGTCGCATCCACAACTACATTTGAAATAATAAATAACAGAATTAATATGGTGGGTGGGGGGTAGAACATCTTTCCACACAGATGAAAGGACAGACCTGGTTTGAAAAACAACACGAACGTTCGCTGCAAAATAACATTCACGTGAACTACATGAAATCTGCTTGGCGAAGGACTCACTAATCCTACCCAACCACGGTAAACGAAGATAGACCGGACATTTACCAAACGTAGCAGGTTTGATTTTATTAAATCTGGCAATCTTATCCCGAATAACCGATTGAACAATGTCCAACGGAAAACCATTGTTCACAAAGATACTAGTTAAACAACTAATTTCATCTTTCAAGGTGTTATCCGAACAGATCATTAACGCCCTATGGGTCAAAGTCCTAATCAAATTGATCTTTTGTCGTTTAGGACAAAAAAGACTCCCATCGAGTATAGAGACCTGTAAAAGTAGACTTCCTATAAACAGAAGTAATGAACGAGAAAGGAGTTCTGTGAACCAGAATATCTAGAAAGGGCAATGAGCCATTGACCTCCTTATCTACCGTAAATTTAAGGGCAGGATGAACACCGTTGAGTAGGGAGAAAAAGTGATCAACTTCCGGTTCATGATTGAACACGCAAAAAGTGTCATCCACATGACGAAGGTAAGCCTTTGGCCGGGGAGAACCTGACAGAAGGCTTTCCTCGTAAAAACCCACAAAAATATTTGCCAAAACAGGACGCCAGAATTAAACAGCAAGTGTCTGCGAAAATACTTAATAAAAATTTTTCGTTGGGCGATTCCATTTGAAATATGTATGAGTCGTCGATAGCGGATCATTTTATAAAGAATCCTACTTGTTCTTTGAATTTCAGTATGACCTGGTTTTCTGTTTTGGCCAGGGCACACTCAGTATTCCATCTTAAGGTGTTGGAGGCGCTGTACATCAGGTCCAGGCGATGGCTCTTTGTAAACAAAGAGACTGTTTGGTTGGGCTTGCTGTGCTGTGCCTCTAGCATCTTTGTTGGTATTACTTTTATTATATATAAATATATATATATATTTTTCTTTTCCCTGCCCATTCATTCACGTCATTCATTACAGACTTTCTTTTTCTTCATAATTTCTATTCTCTGTTTACGGTTCTGATGAGAGGGGACGAAACCGGTCGACTGATGTTTTGTGTTTTTATTTTAAATCTATTCTGGGCTATAATAAAAAATGTATTGTTTTTTATGCCTTATATATATAATATATATATATATATATATATATATATATATATATATGTACATACAGAAAATGTGTATGTAATTTTTATATATCTTATTTATATATTATATATGCTCTGTACTTATTGGAAAGCGCTGAATATCAGTGATAATGCTAATATGAGTTTCACGCGATATGTGATCGTCAGACATATATATATATATTTCACGCTATATATATATATATATATATTTCACGCTATTTGCGATTGTCAGACATATATATATATATATATATATATATATATATATATTCAGTTGAATGGATGTTAGTTTGTAACCCTGGGATTCACGCTTTTGCGATCATCGGAAAAACTGGTTAATTTTGTTTAACAATGTATCTATTTATTCTTATATTTGTTTTATTATTTATATGTGGCGGAGGGTGGGAAATTATTTTCTGTGTTTGTTTGGGATGACACTCTCACATACATACACGCACATACATAGAGGCGTATGCATTTTAGCTCGTACAAACATGCCCATATAAATAATCTGAGGTGAGGTGCAGATATACATATAGGCATTTGAGCAGACATACATACATATATGTATATATATATATATATATATATATATATATATATATATATATATATATATATATATACGCAAATGTCATTCTATTTCGGTGTTGTGACTGTATCGTTACGTATGTAGCGATATTCTCTTAACAAGATACAGGGAGGTGTTACAAAGGAATATTCATACAACTAAATATGTTAGCTCTATCACAGATATTGAGCACTTTTCACTAAGTACCGCGCATATATATATATATATATATATATATATATATATATATATACACACATATATATATATATATATATATATATATATATATATATATATATAAGCTAATTCTATAAACAACAGCCACCTGCACTAATGCAAAGCTCTTCAGTAAAATGAATGGACCACTTTGGCTGATGGCATTTGTTTACATTAGTAAAAACAATACGCTAGATTTAGTTGTGTAACTCTACCGAGTAAAGATAGCTCTGGCTGACACCTAATCAGTTGAGTTTCAATCCTGGCTTCAGGCATTCGGATGTCAAGTCGCACTGAGGAGCTGTGATACAGCGAAACAGTACTGTCAGTGAATGACATATATATATATATATATATAGTCGAATAGTTTTTATTTTCCCAAGTACTTTCAACCTCATATGAGACCATCTTCAGGTAGTTAAATTGTCTGTGAGCATGTATATTTGCAAACATGTATGGATCACAACGAAAACTAATCGACATGATATGTCTAAATTGTTTAACCAAACCTGTTTGAATGTAAATCTGTTGTCTATATATATATATATATATATATATATATATATATCCTGATGTAAACAGTACGTTTATATTATATAATTATAGCACTTCTCCATTATATATATATATATATATATATCCTGATGTAAACAGTACGTTTATATTATATAATTATAGAACTTCTCCATTATATATATATATATATATATATATATATATATATATATATATATATATATATATATATATATATATATATATATGATCTGTTCCTATCTATCGATCTCAGTATCTATTAGATAAATAGATAAAACTTGTCTATATGATTTACTGGAAGATGCATGGTCGGATGAAGTTAAAATAATAGATAGAGAATACCATTGAAAAATACGAAAACTTATGGAATCAGCACATATGCTAAGACATAAAAATCTCCTAACTGGGCCAAGCCAAGAATTGAATACAATATAGGAACCAGTAATATGGAGTGCAAGAGAAAAACAATAATAACAACA
>OZ038490.1:47568850-47581350 GCA_964036315.1 Acanthosepion esculentum
TGTGTGTGTGTGTGTGTGTGTGTTTCATTAAATAATATAGATAAGTGTTGTCTAATTATTTTATGTAATATCGTCTGATAAGCTTAATAACATTATCATTAAACGAAGAAAGAAAATCACAATATTGATACATAACAACGGCTTCCCATACTTAATACTTCTCGAATGCACTCTCGCGTGGTCATGTGTGATGTCATGAGCTGCGGTGCAATTTTAGATTCCAGCATCTCGTATGCACGAGTTTTTCGTTGCTTGGAAATCTTACATGTAAACATAGACGGACTTATCATTATTGTGTTGTCCGTGTATTGTTTAATATATTGTAATGTAATTGTCATCTTTGATAATGGGTTATGTAAGCCGAAAGCTTTGATAGGATTATAAAATATGTATCAATATTGTGATTTTGTTTCTTCGTTTAATGATAATGTTATTAAGCTTATCACACAATATGAAAAGAATTTACATAACATAAATAGACAAATCTTGTCTATATGATTTAATGAAAAATGCATCAATGAAAAAATGCTGCTGAATTACACACAATATATATATATATATATATCACCTTAAGCGTTATATTTAGTGAATAATCGTATTTGAGTAGGCACTCCGTTTACTTATTAAACAGTATTTTTATATATTTTCACTACAGTGCTGTCCGAGAAATCTTATTAAATAAATTTGCGCCCTTAAGATAAGACTGTAAGAACATCGTAAATCCGTAACACGAGGGGAAAAAGAAAAATCAGGTGTAGCTTACCACATATGGAGGGAAAAAGGAAATCACTGCTACCCGCTGTGGGATGAAGTTAAAATAATAGATAGAGAATACCATTGAAAAATACGAAAACTTATGGAATCAGCACATATGCTAAGACATAAAAATCTCCTAACTGGGCCAAGCCAAGAATTGAATACAATATAGGAACCAGTAATATGGAGTGCAAGAGAAAAACAATAATAACAAAAAAAAATGTAATATGAGCTCTGGTAAAAAATGGTTTATGAGTTATTAAGTTTATAAGTCCCAAAGATTAATACACTGATGTCCTCAAGAACACATGGCCAAGTGGATAAAACCGTTGGTTGCTTCTAGTGATATGACCCAGAGTTGTAAGTATATATATATATATATATATAGATAGATAGATATTGATAAAATTATTGGTTAATATATATATATATATATATATATATATATATATATATATATATATATATATGTTTAATTTATCAATTTTTCCAACGATTTTGTCCTGATGAGATGTTGGACGAAAGGGCCTTAGGGACTATTACCATTAATAAATTCCTTGTTTTTAATATATATATATATATATATATATATATATATATATATATATATATATATATATATATATATATATATATATATATATAAATTTCCAAGAGGATAGAATCCAGTTAGAGCTAAATGTCCAGGACAAAGCAAGAATATAATATAAAAGTCTCAAACACTAATATTCCATGGTTATAATTTATTACATTGGAATCGTAATCATGATCCAATTCATCAGACTTACAAATTTGTAGGTCTGATGAATTGGATCGTGATTACGATTCCAATGTGAGAAATTATAACCATGGAATATTAGTGTTTGAGACTTTTATATATATATATATATATATATATATATATATATATATATATATATATATATATATGTGTGTGTGTGTGTGTGTGTGTGTGTGTGTGTGTGTGTGTGTGTGTCTGTGCCTACCTTTTTGAATTCAGTGTTAAACGGACCCATGTCTAATATTTACTTATGTCTTCCGTTTTGACTAGTGTAAATTGAACCTGGGTTTACCGTTTTAACTCTAGTTTAAACAGGACCCGTGTCTAACTTTTTGGCTACAGTGTAAATCGGACCTTTATTTACAGTTTTGATTCTAGTTTAAACAGGACCTATTTCTAACTTTTTGTCTCTAGTGCAAACCAGAGTAATGCTTACCGTTTTTACTCTTAGTGTGTACCAACTCATCTGCCTTTCTGATTTTAATGTAAACCGGGTCTATGTCTATCCTTTTGACTCAAGTGTAAGCCAGATATTTGTCTACCATTTGATACTAGCATTAACTGAACATTTGTCTATTTTTATGAGTCGAATAAAAATTAGATTTCTGTTACTTTTCATTAAGATTGTTCTAGAATACATTAGGCAACCGGCTTACGTCCATATCACGTTGAAACAGCCGTTCTTCTACGAAGTTAAGCAACGTCACTGCCTAGATGGGTGACCACTTGTAAATACTAGGTGCTGTAAACTTGATGTAATAGATAACAGCCCAGATTTGGAGATCGGATTGCCGAGCTCGAATTCCAGTCGCTTACGTTATATTGGTACGAATCCACCTCGGCTCCCCTGACAAGCTATAGCTATATTAATAGGACTTGTAAATAATTATTATCTCTAAAATATTCGTACAATCTAAAAATATATTATTGGCTTTAAATAACCTACGAAATGTTGAAAAAGCCGTAAAAAATGAAAAGCAAAAAGAAAACAAAATCACCCTAACCTTATCTATCATCTTTCAAAAATATCTCCGGTTTTATATGTGCACAAATAGTTTGTGTATCAGGGCTTCCTCCTATCATTTCTCTTGCTAATTGCACAAATATTTTGACTTCAGAAATTGGCATTTATATACAGTATTTTTCGGCTTACAAGACGCACTTTTTTCCTAAAAGAAATACCGTGAAAAATACGCGTGAGTCTTCCAAGTAAGGTTGGACAGTCACCTAATTGGCTTGACTGATAAGGACGTGGATTTGTCTGTTGAGACATTACACTAAATTGCTAGCTATCTAATTCAGTGGCTCTTGGGCGTCATATTAAAAACAAAGAGAACAACATTTCCTTTTAATAGGTTGTTCAGGATTTCAAATGAGTGGAACGTCGTTTGCGCACTTTGACAATTTTAACCGACAGTAATACTGACAACGTGATCAATTAATGCTGAATGATTCCCAGTAAAGAAATAGCTAATATTGTCATCGCTTCATCTAACTTGTCCCTATTTTTTTTATAACTAAAATATAATAATGATGATAAAAGGGAAATCATTTTAAAAATAAATGTATAAAAATAAGAAAAGAGGCGTCTACACGAACTTGTGCTTGATGAATTATTTTCCAACCTACAACCCCTTTCCCACGAACGAAATATCGCGATCCTCTATCTGCTATATCGCTATTTCCATGGCATGTGTTCTGATAAGCTAGATTCCTTAGTCCCTCCATCCCTGACCTTTACCCACTATTCCATGCATTCAAGAGTGAATCATCCACATTCTCTTCGTATTCTATTAGTAAGAAGGAAGTTCCACTCGGACAGCTTCTTTCCAAGAACTGCTGTTTTATGGCAATGATTCCTGAAGGGAGATTTCCCAATTGCTAAAATCTTGACATCTTCACATCTGTCCCCGCCATAATAACGAAATGTCTGCCAGATTCAAATCACCGCCCAGAGACTTGAGGGATACGGTACTAATGAATCCTGGATTAGGTTGAGGGATCCTCCCCTTTTTACACGAATGGACTCACCCAAGGTATACATATACTACTGCCAGTGAATACCCCAGTAGTCAGTCAAGTAACAGTAGTAGAGTTGTGTAGAGTCGGTCGGTAGAAGAGTCACACAGAACGAAGTACGTAGACTCAGTAAGAAGTCATACAGCGATACGTCAATACCAAAGACTTTATATATATTTCTCTACTAACCCCGCATTCCTGGAACTACTAACCTGTATTACCATTTTGTATTATTACGTTAATACATTTATTTCCTATATTCATTCTTGGCGTTTGTTATTATTTGATACCGGATTTCATCCCGGAATCCACAACAGATTAGTTGAGTGTCAACTCGTACACCCTTGTGGAAATTAATTGAAACAAAACGAATAATTCCGTTATTATTTACTCTTATTAGTATTTTCCCAATGAAACATGACCCAGTATAGATGTTAATATTTCGTATGTCCCTTCCACGAAATCGTTCCTTGCAGATTGACTACAGATTCTCAAATGGATTTACATCAGGAGAGTTTAAGTTCACAGCCTTGTAGTTTGATTTGCTCAATGGTAAGTATTTCCAATGTGTTCGTGCAGCGTTACAATTTCCGTACGTTTCCTTGGAGTAACGTCCATCGCAGACAATGGCCGTAGGACAACTAATCGACAGCCGAGATAATAATGTCTGGGTGTGATGAAAATCTGATGCAATCACAGATGACGCAGTATTTTTCAAGTTCAAACTTATTTCATTATACACCCGTAAAATAGATTCATATGACCTAATCTGAGGAAAAATTAGAAATCGATTACACACTGTCACTCCAGTGGGTCTAAAACTGTCCGTATGGTGAAAGAAAGGAAACTAAAACGATTTTTTCAATTAATTTGCGCAAGGGTATATAATGTCCTGGGTGATATCTGAAGCAACCGTAAAAAAAATGAACAAAAAAGTCGTTATTATTTGCTGGGAAAAACCCGGTGCGTACTGACAGAAAAAAACGGGAAATTAACTATAAGAGAAAATAATGATATAAGCAAGATATCGAAATTCCACACTATCTTAAACAAAAGGTTAGGAAGGAAACTGCCAACGATACTTGAAATTACACAGTGTACTTAAAAGGCCTATTTTCCTGTAAAACTAACAAAAAAACAGTTTTTAGAGTAAGGTTTTATAAATTTCAACCGATAGTGACACTAATTCGTCGACCAATGTATGCCTAATGTTTCCTGCTTGGAAACGGTTAATCTCCTCATTACTATCATTAATGTACTTTAAAAATATCCAAAAAAATGATATATCTTAGGGTACGGGCTCAGACGGCATCATCATAACTCATACAAGGTCCTGCTTTCTGTTCGGGGATGATTTGGTCCTCACTCGGTTTGGTTTGGTTTAATATGGTTTGACTGATAAGGACGTGGACTTGTAAATAATTATTATCTCCAAAATATTCTTACAATCTAAAAATATATACATGGCTTTAAATAACCTACGAAATGTTGAAGAAACGATACTAGAAATTACACATTGCACTTACGAAGCCTATTTTCCTGAAAAATTAACAAAAAACAATTTTAAGAGTAAGGATTTATAAACGGTTAATATCTGTCTATATTTCTGAGATGAGATATTATGTACATTATTTACATTATTCGGACTATTGTCCTCATCTTTGTCACCATATTTATTACAAGAAGGCCGGAGTGTACAACGGCCGAATCGTTGTAATAAATATGGCGACAAAGATGAAGACAATAGTCCGAAAAATGTAAATAATGTACAGTTAATTTCATCATTACTACTACTGTTTTGTATTTTTATTAAGATTCATAGAAGTAAGGTCGAATAATGGATAGCGTTTCAGTTTGAGGAATCTGAGTACAGTGTTCAAATTCCAATAGAGTTTATTACATTAATTTACTTTCACTTTCAAAGGTATGAATCCATCTAATCTTTCGTTCAGCTATGCGTAAATAGCAGGACAGATTGCGTCTTATAGCCTTGGGTGGCAACCGGTTTCGGAGAAGGATAACTATGAATTAAAAACATCCAACTATGCGTTAAAACAGCCTCACAAGCCCACGGTTGGCTAAGCGTTTGACTACGGTTACATCCCTGAAAACTTGGTCAATCAGTAAGAGGCTCCTTCAACACGAGTGGGAACGCCTTGAATTTAGATTTGGAATAATACGTGTCAGTAAATCTTCAAAGAGTAACCAACCATGGAAATATTGGCAGGAGTTCGAGACAATGTGTTGGCGTTTAGTCTTTTATGTGCTTTAAAAATATCCACAAAGTGATATATCTTAGCGTACAGGCTGAGACGGCATCTTCATAACTCATACAGGGTCCTGCTTTCTGTTCGGGGATGATTTGGTCCTCACTCGGTTTGGTTTGGTTTAGTTTGGCTTGACTGTTAGGGATGTGAACTTGTAAATAAATATTATCTCCAAAATATTCTTACAATCTAAAAATATATACTTGGCTTTAAATAATCTACGAAATGTTTGAAAAACGAGACTAGAAATTACAAAGTGCTCTATTTTCCTGAAAAATTAACAAAAAACAATTTTAAGAGTAAGATTTTATAAACGGTTAATCTCATCATTACGGTTAGTATTTAGTATTTTTATTAAGATTCAGAGAGGCACGGTAGAAATTTATTGGGTTATTTAATGCCGACAAGATTTTTATTGCTGGTAATATTTTTTTCAAAAAATCTGTTGCTGGTAAAAAAACTTCCAAAAAATTATGGCTGGTACTAAAACCTATTTGTATACTTTCATTGGGTTTTGCTCCCCTTTTTGCGGGTGTTAACTATAAACGCATAGCTGGGACTCTGACAGGTGCTACTACCCCGGGTCAGGGTGAACCTGCGAACACCAGCAATTAAGAGATGGTCCCACGCTGCTCAAAACCTACTGATCAAAGGCCTTGCTGCCAGATGTAGTTTATCGTTTTACCCAGGACGCGGTCCCCACTCTGAGAAGGTTAATCATACTGACAACTACTTAGAAGAAAAACAAAGGTGCAAAAGAGACCCGAAGAAAGGCAGTTTTCTTTTTTCTTTAATGGGCCGGACAATATAACACACATCTTTGCTGGTGTTTATCGTAGCGAACATGGCGACGACCTTTCTCTATGTGGTTGATCCTGAACGTAAACGGTAGAGACGTCAGACATTTTCGTTTTGAAGGAGAACTTGCAAAAGAAATAGTGTCAACAACTTTCGGTCTAATATAAAAAACAAGTAATAATAACAAAGAATTAGATTTTAGCAGAGTAAGAAATTAATATAACACACATTTATATAATATTAATATAACACACATTTATATAATATTAATATAGCATATATTTATATAATATTAATATAACACACATTTATCTAGAATTAGCGTTACACTAATTGGCAAATAGGTTTTGATGCTCTTGTAGTGTTTTATGCGTTTTTATGTACTTATACAAATATGAACATTTCTCATAGTTAACCTGTAGAAAAAACAATATTTTAAAATATAAATGACAATAGGAAAACTGTAATAGTTGCCGACGCGTTTCGTCCAATGTGGACTTTCTCCAGGCAAAAAAAACGAAATGAACTTATTTAAACAAAGTAACTAATAATAACAAAACAAAATGTCCTTAGCAACTGGAAGAATTTAGAGAACGCTATTTTCATAATGTTAACTGAAATTACATCAATTACTGTCACGTGTGGAGATATTGTTATTATTGCTGTGTTGACGGACTCTACCATTTTCTTTTGATTTCACGATATTGTTGTCTACGTTTGTTTGGGAGAGTAGTAATTTTGTTTAGAAAGGTGAAATAGGGAAAAGGCCTGGGCGTAGATTCATATTTGGGTAATATTCAATGGCGGCACTCTCTAGGATTTTCCTTCTGAGTGAGTTATTTTCATTTTTTTATGAGTGAAGCATTTTTAACATCAAAATATATTAAGGTCTCTTTAATTCTCGTTGACCCTAGAGATGACCTTAAGAGTCATTATTCGGCATAACACTCCGATGATCAAATAGGCTATGGAAAACGTCCATGTATTTTCTTAGGCAAACAGTTTAATCTGTTTTTTGTTTTTTTTGTTTTTGTCATTAATAGCATTAGAGACATCTAATTTTAACTTATTTTATATGTTGTGCCGTTTCAGGACGCCATAGATCATGGCTCTCCTCAACTTCCTTTCTTGCTTGTCCCTTTATCACTCCTCTCTGTCTTTGTGGCAGTTGTTTTGCATTTACCCGAGCATCTATTTATCTATATATTTCTGTACTAGTTACTCTTACAAAACGGAAACACTTAAGGATGTTGGAAAACTTAATCAAAAATTAATTAAATCTTACTTGTCGGCCATATTTCATGGAAGATGTTTGAAAGAAAGATTGCTGTCCATATATACTTTGCCTCTCCATATCACATTTTAGATCCAAAAATTTGTAACTGTCTTATATCTATAAAACTATTCTTCCCACCACACACTCTCTCTCTCTCTCTCTCTCTCTCAACCCATAATTTACAAGAACCCTTAAGAAAAATTCTAATCGTAAACACTAGAATTCTATATAAATCCTATTATCAGAAACATCTCGCTGTTAGAGAGGCCCTGTATATCAAACATTTTTCTCTTAATATCAATCTTCCCTTATTTAACAATGGAAATGGAATGTTAATTTTTTTAAAATAGAGAGATGATCACGCTAGTTCCAGCCGCGCGCAACTTGCGAAGGTTCGAAATAACCGCTCCAATTCAAACCAACACAAAAATAAAATACAACGGCCAAAACATAAGGAAAAAGTAACAACACCGGAGGCAAATACCCTTGAAAATGGATATAAAATTGTCCGAAAGAGCTTGGAACAATAAAAGTTAAGAAAAACTTCTGTACTAGCTTACTCCTATAAAACGGAAACACGTAAGGATGTTGTGAAAAGTTAATCAAAAATTAAATCTTCCTTGTCGGTCACCTTGCCTGGCGTTGAATGCTTAAAAAATTAACCTACAAAATTCATGCACTATTTTAAAAACAATTTAATCAGAAATACCAAATAATGTGACGATTTCAACACGCGTCAATGTGTTTCAAAATCATTCAAGTTTACCCAAAATTGTTAAACATGTTATTCAATATTCTATCACGATTTTCATGCCTTTAGTATGCCGTGTAAGTGAAATGTAGCTGACCCGACGGCAATTCGAACTCGGCTCTCCGATTTCTCCATTACACCACTCGCATATCCACACATTTTTAAACAAAGTCCACAAGCGAAACAAATCCAAAGTTATACCTTATTTAAAAAAACTAATCTTTTTTTATTATTTTTACAATAATTTTCACCTGTACAAGACTCAAGAGCCACTCGATCTAGAGAGTTACAGAGTAAGAGGCAAAATTCATAGGGGATATATGAAGAAGATAACTGTTAACCTTAGACATGAAGATTGTAGTGATCAGGGAAGCATCCTCTCAGGAGTCGGTTCCGCAAAGTGGCGGCTCATGGGAAAAAGCTTCTCGAGTGGATCTTACATCTCACCAATGTAATAGGACGGGAATGAGGGTGGTTAGCTAAAATGGGAGTGGCATGGTGGGTCTTAGGTTAGAAATGGTGGAACTAAGGAATGAATTTCGTTTGGACATTTTCCATGGGAATAGCGAGACGAATATGGACACTGGAAAGTAAAGACTTGGTCACTCTTGCCCATTTATGGTCACAGTGAGCTATTTTCAGCATGATGCGTCTCTCGTAAAGGTCGATGATAGTTCGAGGAGACAGGTTCTTGCTTCAGCGGTATAGGGAAGCGAAGATTTTTCTAGCATCTTTAGCGATATGTATGGGTTTCACTTGAGGTTTGGTTTGAGGCATTTAAGTCCCAAAAGGCATTCAAGGCTGGTAAGATAGATAGGTAGATAGATAGATACATATGTAAATATGAATACGTACAGATAGATATGAGCAGACTGAGATAGATAGGTATGAGCAGATAGAGATGACCTTAATAGTCATTATTCGGCATAACACTCCGATGATCAAATAGGCGATGGAAAACGTCCATGTATTTTCTTAGGCAAAAAGTTTAATCTGTTTTTTGTTTTTTTTGTTTTTGTCATGAATAGCATTAGAGACATCTAATTTTAACTTATTTTATATGTTGTGCCGTTTCAGGACGTCATCGATCATGGCTCTCCTCAACTTCCTTTCTTGGTAGCCACTTTATCACTCCTTTCTGTCTTTGTGGCCGAGCATCTATTTATCTATATATGGGTCTTGGGTTAGAAATGGTCGAATTAAGGAATGAATTTTGTTTGGACATTTTTTATGGGAATAGCAAGAGGAATATGGACACTGTCGAAACTGGAAAGTAAAGACTTGGTCACTCTTTCCCATTTATGGTAACAGTGAGCTATTTTCAGCATGATGCGTCTCTCGTAAAGGTCGATGATAGATCGAGGAGACAGGCTCTTGCGGTACAGGGAAGCGAACATTTTTCTAGCATCTTTAGCGATATGTATGGGTTTCACTTGAGGTTTGATTTGAGTCATTTAAGGGTGGTAAGATAGATAGGTAGATAGATAGATACATACCTAAATATGAATATGTACAGATAGATATGAGCAGACTGAGATAGATAGGTATGAGCAGATAGCTAGCTAGATAGGTATGAGCAAGCTGATAGATGAATACGGATAGATAGATAGATAGATAGATAGATGTCAACAGAATGAATATAGATAGAGAGTGATAGATGGATAGATAGCTAGATAGGTATAAATAGGCTGATATATATATATATATATATATATATGTGTGTGTGTGTGTGTGTGTGTGTATATATATATATATATAGAGAGAGAGAGAGAGACAGAGAGAGAGATACGAACAGACTGAAATAGATAGATAGACAGATGTCAACAGAATGATATAGATAGATAAATGGAGTGATAAATAGATGGATATATAGCTAGATAGGTATAAAGAGTCTGAGATAGATAGATAGATAGATAGATAGATAGATAGATAGATAGATAGATAGATACGAGCAAACGGAGATAGATAGATAGATAGATAGATAGATAGATAGATAGATAGATAGATAGATAGATATTATCTACCGCTAGGCACGTGTACGGATGAAATGTCCACGCGTCTTGCAGTCAAAGGTCAATAGTTTCTACCCACATTCTGTTACTTGAGACATTTTGGTATTTATTGCTGACCTAAATTAAATCCTAACACCGGTTTCGTTTCTGTTGTTGATGTTGTTTTTCGCAGCGGAGATGTTTGACGAGGAGATGGCAGCAGACAGAAAGACCAATAAACATCTGGGGCAAGGGTTTCGATGATAAACAAGAAAAACAAAACATTTTAACGCGCACATACGCAGAACTACACAAACAAATAAGAGTCAAAGAAAGAAACGCGAGATGAAAATGTTTGAGGAGTTAAGTGGCAGAAAGAACAAAGAATTACGAACGATGGCTAAAATATTGGACCCACTTCAAAAGTTCTGACCAAGTAATCTCACATCTTCTCTTCTTTTCAGAAGGTTTTCTTGGTAGGGCTGAAGACCATTCAGCTCTCTTCATATATATGTAAGGAGAGAGAGACAGACAAAAATA
Source organism: Acanthosepion esculentum (assembly GCA_964036315.1). Classification (NCBI taxonomy): domain Eukaryota; kingdom Metazoa; phylum Mollusca; class Cephalopoda; order Sepiida; family Sepiidae; genus Acanthosepion; species Acanthosepion esculentum. Next base: position 47,580,030 of record OZ038490.1, read on the forward strand.
CATATGAGAGAGAGACAGACATACAGACAGAGAGCGACAGAATGTGAGAGTTACTGACAGACAAAGAGTACCCCTACTTGCGGTTTGTTTTGAGTTTAAGTCCTAATAGACATTCAAAGCTCGTGAGTTAGATACATACATACATACATGCATACATAATTATGAATATGTTATAGATATGAAATTATTAAGATGAATACGAACAGATTGCGTCACCCCCCCCCACACACACACACATATATATATATAGAGAGAGATAGATAGATAGATAGATAGATATGAACACATTGCTATAAATATGAAGTGTTTTAGATTAATACAGACAGAATCCGATAGATAGATAGATATGAACACATTGCTATAAATATGAAGTGTTTTAGATGAATACAGACAGAATCCGATAGATAGATAGATAGATAGATAGATAGATAGATAGATGTAAACAGAATAATATAGATAGATAGAGTGATAGACAAATGGATAGATAAATAGATATGAGCAGACTGAGATTGACATATACATATCAGCATATAGATATCTAGATAGATATCAGCACTCTGAGATAGATAGATAGATAGATAGATAGATAGATAGATAGATAGATACGAATTCGTTGCCATAGATATGAAGTGATTTAGATGAATGCGGAGAGATTGCGATAGATAGATAGATAGATAGATAGATAGATAGATAGATAGATAGATAGATAGATAGATAGATATCGAAGGAGAGCGAGACGTAACTAAGCATAAACTACAAGAAGACAAAATGCATGGTCATCAGTAAAAGGATGAGCCCGAAATGCGATTTGCAGGTCTTGGACACTAAAATCAAGCAGGTGCGGAAGTTTAATATCTGGGAAATGTTTTGACAGAGGACGGTAAGGGCGCGATCCGAAGACGTATTGGGATGGCCAAAGACGAATTCCAAAAGCTAAGCAGAATATTACGAGACAGGAGGCGGATCTTTGGTAACAAAGAAAAGAGTACGGCACTACTACATGATAGCTGTCCGTCTTTTACCGCAACGAATGTTTGTCGGTCTCCTCAAAGATGAAGAAGCGACTCGGGACAAGGGCGGTATGTTTCTACAGAAGGATGCTAAGAATATGGACCAAGCGTGCGAGCAAAGATGAGATTTTGGAGAGGATGCAAACAAGGAGGAAGAATATATTTAACACCAGGAAGAGGTAACTGAAGTTTCTGGGACACGTAATGAGAAAGGAGAGCTTGGAGAATCTGATACTCATAGGGTGAATAGGGGGAAACAGAGACCAGGGAAGGCAACGCATGATATATTTAGCGAGCTTGAGCGGGTGGAT
>OZ038490.1:47586350-47613850 GCA_964036315.1 Acanthosepion esculentum
TATATTCAAACTTAGAGCATCCGGTATTCCCAAGCGGTTACCCATCTAGATACTGACCAGGTCAACGTGGTTTAACTTCGAGGATCGTACAGGAATCGACGTTTGAAGGTGATTTCTTGATGTTATTGGTCTGACGGAGGCGATCACAAGCGTGGGGCATCTTTGAAAAGTGCCTGGCAACCATACCACAAGTTGACCCAAGCCTTGTGAGTGCAATTGGGTAGACGAAACCCTTTGTCACAAGTCATCCTGATCGAGCGTTTGAGCGTGTTGGCTGTGTTCAGACTTTTGATTACGCTAGATTACGGGCTCTCTCCCAGGAGCTGTAACAGTATATAGTTGCAGTATAAACCATAGGTGGGCTCTGTGGGTGTTGAACAAACACAAATGTGCCCGAGCAGGCGTCTGCAACAGGGATTGGCTAGACGCCTTACTAGACGTGTGTTCCCGGATACGAGTGTTCATCCATTTCGGTGTTGCAGACTCTTGCCTAGTTTGGTAAATACTATCGCTAACCAAGTGTTTCATACATTATCAGCAAATCCCATTTTTAGATTCCTGTCCTCATTAGCTTAGTCTGGCATGAGGCCAAATGTAAGGGAAACCGGTGAGGATCGAAGAATAGTCAACCATATAAGGTTGAGGTAATCAGGGGTAGTGTAGCTGTGATGTAGTTAGTTTAAATTGATTTGGTCCACGGTCACATGTATGGGGTTCCCAGTGAGGATTGAAGTCACAATGGGCAGTCAGGCCAGCCCATTAATGAATTACCCACCCACTTTTATCGCTGACTGTTAAATGGAATGTGAAGGGGAAATGAACGCGACCCGTTTCGAGCAGATTAAGTTTCGTGAAGGAAATGTGGTGGTGCGAGGTTCAATCCCGTGACGGGCTCGGAAATAGAAACAGAAAATGACACTCATCCGCTTGACAAGCTTGAAGATCAGAGAAAGAACTTAGTCAACAATGTTTGCGATTGGTTCTAAAGTAGGTAGAAAGGAATGTGAGCAAATGTAGATTGGGAACAGGGTCGTTATGTGGGTGTGCATAAGAAAAACAAACCATACATACATAGATCCACATAGATAGATAGATAGATAGAAAAAAAGTACAGGGTGTAACAGCGAAATTGTCCAAATCGTGTCACAGTATAACTGTCCATCCCACAAAATATTTAATATCAGAAAAAAAAAACATCCACTAAACTATTTTCTTTTTACAAGGTTTTCAGATGAGACGTTTAGTCAGCTTGAGACCATTTGTCGTAAGAATCACTGGAAAACACTTTGGGTCATTCAGCTAAAAAGAGATTATTATGCCTTTCCAACTGAGCAATGGCGAGAGGAAAAAGATCATTTAGGCTTTCAGTAATGGTACCAACATTCGTACTCTGGCTTCCATTCAAGAACCATCAAGTGAATGGTGAATAAGTTTAAAAAAGAAGGAATCGTACAGAGGAAAACTGGATCAGGAGGTCACAACAGCAAGAGGGATCATCATTTCATCTTAGAACTAAAGAGATCAATTAGAAAAGAACCAACTCAATACATAAGCCGTTTGGCAGGCGAGAAAAGAGTTTCAGCTATGACAGTCCAAAGAGCAGTGAAAAAAAAAACTTGAAAATGAAATCGTACGTGAAACCTGTGTGAGGCACCTTGTTACTTCAGGACATCAAGTTAGAAGGTTAAAGAGGCCGAAGATCATCTTGCATAAGTTTGAAAATGATCCTGGAATAATATATATATATATATATATATATATATATATATATATATATATATATATATATATATATAAAGGTCATTCAATAAATAAGGTGAATTTTTCGGTATAAGGTCTTCTAATACAGATAGAAGCTTACTTTTTTCTTCTTCAACGTAGTCTCCCAGCACTGTCACACACTTTTCCCATCTGTGCACAAGCTTCCGTATTCCCTCAGCGTAAAAAATCTTTGGACTGATGTCTCAGCCAGTCGCTCACAACACTTTTGATTTCATCGTCACTTTTAAACTTCGTGCCTCTCGTGAACACTTTCAAGGGACCAAACAGGTGAAAGTCTGAACGGGCAAGGTCTGGGCTGTAAGGGGGATGAGAGAGCAGTTCCCAGCCCAGCTCATTGATGGTCTGCACCGTTTGGGCTGCTGTGTGAGGCCTTGCGTTGTCATGATGCAAGATGACTCCTTCTGACTGATGACCCCTGCGTTTGTTCTTTATGTCTTTCAAAGTCCTTGCAATGTCATGCACTGTCACCCTTCTGTCAGACTGAATGAGGTCATTGACTGATTCGATCACCTCAGGAGACCTCACTTCTGTAGGCCTCCAAGGCCTGTCTTCATCCTCAACACTGCTCTGTTCTTCTTTAAACAATTTAGCCCACTTGTAGACATTTTTTGGCTGAAACATGTGGCACCATACACCGTTGACATTCTCCTATGAATTACAACTGGTTTGCACCCTTCAGCAACCAAAAACTTGATAACTGACCGCTGTTCAATCCTGGAGCATGCTTCTTGGTCGGCCATCTTTGTTAATCGCCAAAACTCTCAAAGTTTTTTTTTAATCTGCAAAAGAAATTAAATCCATGTGAAAAAGAAGTAAAACAAAAAATAATAAAAAAATGAGTAAGCTTCTATCTGTATTAGAAGTCCTTATACCGAAAAATTCACCTTATTTATTGAATGACCCTCGTATGTGTGTGCGTGTGTGTGTGTTTGGAGTTTATTACAATACTTTTTGAGCTTCCGATCCTTAGCTATGATTGATTAATGATGAACATGTCATTTTCGTTCATGATCGATTTCATCACGATTCTTCTGTTAAGCTTGGAGAGTAATTATACATTCTTATTGCTCAAAGTAGAGTCCAATGGTGTTATAAAAATCTCGGAGAATTCCCGTAAGATATCTTTAATCATTTCTAAGATGCAACGGTTTAGAGCTTAATCTAAATATTGGGTAGTTTTCATGTTACGCCCGGTAGATAGATATGAACAGAAGGAGCTAACTAACTAGCTAGCTAGGTAGATAGATAGATAAATAGATAAATAAAATGGCAACTAAAAAATAATTTGCCATCCCACATATATCAGGAAAAACTTTTTAAAAAGGCAAAAGAAAGGAAGAAGTTACAAAATAGATAAAGAGTAAGAATGAAATTAAAAAAAAATTGGAGAGAGAAAGGAAACAGAAAAATGAAGAAAAACGAAATGGAAAAAGAAATAAAAAAAAATATAAGTTAAAATAAATAAATAAAAATTGGTTCATTTTCTACGGCAGGTTATTTAAAGTCAGAAAAATATTTTTAGATTGTAAGACTTTTTGTTTGGAGGTTATAAGAGCTGGGGAGAGACGAATTCATACCTTTCCCAAGAGTAATTGCGAGTAAGTGAAGATAACGAATTCAAGGCGAATTTGAACTCGGCTCTCCTATTAACAATCCCGAGTCACTATCCATTACGCCAATCACACACCCAAGCTTACAGCACCAGATATTCCCAAGCGGTCATTCATCTAGGAGCTGACCAGATACAACGTTGCTTAACTTTGATGATCGTACGCGAGTTGGTGTTTCAACGTGATGTGGCCGTAAGTAAAGAAAGAAAAAAGGAAAGAAAGAAAGAGATAAACAAAAAGAGAGAGAGAGAAACAGTAAGAAAGAAAAGAAGAGAAAGAAAAAGTTAAATCAAAAAGGAAGAAGAAAAAAGAAAAAAGAAAAAGGGGAAAAGGACAACCTATGAGAAAGAAATAAATAAATCGAGAAATAAACAAGAAGAAAGAAAGAAAGAAAGAAGTTAAATCAAAAGGAAAAAGAAAGAAAGAAAAGGGGTAAATGACAACCCATTAAAATGAAAGAACGAAAAAGAGAGATAAACAGTGAGAAAGAGAAGAAAAGAAAGAAGGAAATAAATAAAGAAGTTAAATCAAAAGGAAAACGAAAGAAAGAAAAGCGGTAAAAGACAACGAAAGAAAGAAAGAGCGAAATAGTGCGATAAGCAGTAAGAAAGAAAAAAAGGAAAGAAAAGGAAGAAAGAGAGAAGTTAGATCAAAAAGAAAGGATAAGGTAAATGACTACCTATATAAAAGAAAGAAAGAAAGAAAAGCGAAAAAAAGAGATAAGCAGCAAGAAAGAAAAGAAAAGAAAAAAGAAAAGAAAATGATACTGAAAATAAAAACGATAGATTCCACCGTTTTTGTTCGCTACCCGACAAATGTCACAATGTGACACATCGTCATCATTTTTTCCCTTTTTGGTGGGGGATTTTGCGTGGGAGGACAAATACGTGGAACTGCTTGATAGGTCTCATGGCAGAACGTCGCAATTTATGGTGGATCACATAAATAAAGAGCGGGAAAAAGATGATTTTCAAGACTCTCATTGAACAACAACAAAACCAAAAAGATTTTATTTTCCAAATATGTTATTTCGTGTTTTTCTTGTTTTTGTTAATGTTTGTCGATTTATTCTTGTGCCATTTGTTAAATTGACGTATTTCTGGTTTGTGTCAAAAATGATTTCGGATTTTGCTGATGATATTCGGCAACTTGTGTTTCCATCTTATATTATTATTAATTCCATAAAACTTGTCCAATTGGTGTTAAGTTGTTTCTTTTTAATTTTAATATATAAAATGAATATTAATTAATCTATCTATTTCGGCCCGTTAATTTTGCACTCTTACTTGGTCTGTCAGTCTCTGTCTGTCTATCTATCTATCTATCTATCTATCTATCTATCTATCTGTGTTCATATCTATCTATCTATCTATCTATCTATCTATCTATCTATCTATCTATCATAGTGTCTTCATATCTATCTCTCTGTCTTACTCTGATCGTATCTATCTATCTATCTATCTATCTATCTGTGTTCATATCTATCTATCTATCTATCTATCTATCTATCTGTGTTCATATCTATCTATCTATCTATCTATCATAGTGTCTTCATATCTATCTCTCTGTCTTACTCTGATCGTATCTATCTATCTATCTATCTATCTACCTATCTATCTATCTATCTATCTATCTATCTATCTATCTATCTATCTATCTATTACAGTGTCTTCATATCTATCTCTCTGTTTTACTCTGTTCGTATCTACCTACCTATCTATCTATCTATCTATCTATCTATCTATCTATCTATCTATCTATCTAATTATGTGCATTATCTATCTATCTATCTATCGCAGTTTGTTCATATCTATCTATCTATCTATCTATCTAATTATGTGCATTATCTATCTATCTATCTATCACAGTCTGTTCATATCTATCTATCTATCTATCTATCTATCTATCTATCTATCTATCATTAGTTTTATAAAACGTGTCCAATTGCCGCTTATTATTATTTCTTTTTCAGACATTAATTGTTTATTCATTATTTTACAGCTTTGTTAATAAGTAGTGTTTACAAAAAAAATTGGAATTGGACCGATTTTATCTTGCCCGTGGAAAAAAAAGTAGCGGGAAAAAGAAATTAAAGATGTAGACGGCGCAAGAAATATGAACGAACGTGTGAAACAAAGCGGGTTCAGAAGTTTCAAGGACACTGACACCATCTGGTTGCTTGATTTGGATATAGAGGACCTCGAGAATATGAAGTTTGTTTTTTTGTTGTTTTTTTTCGTGGGGTAGGATATTAGTGATTTTAACAAGAATTGAATTTACCTGTACTAGGAGGGTGGACAGGATATATATATATATATATATATATATATTTATATACGGAAGTTTTATTAAAAACGACTAACAAGGTGCTGTGGTTAAGGTTTTTATATAATTTTTCATGTGTTCTTTTAATTTCTTTCTTTCAGGTCATGAATTATATAAAAATTGTCCGAATATTTTATATATCGAAGCGCTTTCGGCTATATTTTTAGCTATTATCAAGGATGAAATTTATTTTACTTTTAACTGAATGTATGGATTGTTTTATATATGTATCTAGAGTTACATGAATATGGGTAAATAGTGAACCTTCAAACAAAAATCAACAGTTCATTTTTATAATTCATATATCAACATTCATATATCAAAATGACATTCATTGCAACACTAAAAAATATAAAAAAATACAGATTTATAGTAAAGTTACCAACAATATATTTCATGATCTAACAAATATCTATCTAAAATCAGACCTTTTCCCTGAAAGTATAAAATTACGTAGAAAATATTTGTAGTTGAAAGCTTAAAATTACGCAAAAATTATTTAGATTTCGTCATTACATAGCCTATAGAAGTTAATATGCCGCTAAACAAAATCAACCAAACAACAATACCTATTTACAGTGCTGTTCGATAAAAGTGACTCACCTTATCCTTTGAATTTAGCTCAACTTTCGTTTCATCGGAGAAGAGAACATTCTTCCAGTCTTCTACGGTGACATTTTTGTAATAGTGAGCCCATTCAAGTCTCTTGGCTTTGTTGGCTTTGCTTATTAGCGGCTTAAACCTTCGTGTACAAGATTTGTAGCCTTGTTCTAAAAGCCACCGACGGACTATTGAAGAGGCAAGACTAACACCTTGCTCTTCGCTTAGACTGGCTGCAATTTCTTGGCTAGTTATAGTCCTATTCTTCGCAACTTCTCCCTTGATTACCTTGCCAGTTTCTATCATCAATCTTTTTCTTTCGTCCCCTTGTTTCCTTCCTTGGAGCAGGAGTGGCATCATTATGTGCCATAAGCACTCGAGAGACAGTTGATAGCGAGGTTCTAGCAATTTCTGCAATTTCTCTCGTAGACTTGCCTGCTTTTGAGAGGGCAATAATAGATGCCTTAAGTGGTTCTGATGCGTGTTTGTACCCTTTCATCTGGTTAGTGTCTTGAGTGTCTATTTCAAGTTGTTTTTATCCTGTATGAAGCTTTCTGGAATACTCTAGATTTAATTTAAGCTGTTCTAGAATTCTCTAGAATATTATTCTGAGTGTATTGTAAAATAGTTTTCAATATTTTGTCAAAAGCTCTTTAAATGTACCAGTTTAATCATTAGAATGCGATATCTGAGTCACTTTTTTTGGCACAGAGTTTTTTTTCCTGAATCTCATTTATATCCAAATTTATAATTATCAATAGAATACCTTAGGGTGAATAAACTTTTTTTCCTCGGTGGTCGGGAAGAGGCCTTTATATATTAGTAAGATTAAAAATTATTTTAACCCCAAAAACAATAGACAAAAAATATTTTTAGCAAAAAACAATAAAAAAAAATCAGGTGAGTCACTTTTATCGAACAGCACTGTATATTAAAATTACAAACAATACATTCTTAAAGTAAAATGACTAACAATACATTTTGTCTGTAGTTGAAAGCATTTGTGTTCAAAATATATTTAGTTGAAACCATAAAATTGTGTTCAAAATATTCAGATTTCGGCATTAAATAACCCATAGAGGTTGATATGCCGCTAAACAAAATCAACCCACCATAAATACCTATTTATAGTAAAATTACCAACAATACCTATTTATAGTAAAATGTTTTCATCCATATTTGGGAGGGAGCTGTCAAGTCCTTACTTTCCAGTCTTGATAGAGTTCAAAAACGTCTCTGAGTCCTTGTTGGAGAATAATTATTTTTCCACCGTCCATCCTTTCTCTCACAGGCGGGATGTGGCGAGTCTCACACTGCTGTGTAGTTACTTCTATGGAATGTGCTCTTAGGAACTACATACCTTGGTTCCACCAGGTCTAACCTTCACGGCTAGGACACATCATACCACATTCCCTGAGTATTCCATCGGTGAGAAGTAAGTTCCACTTGAGTAGCTTCTTCCTGCGAACCACTGACCCATTGAACAGACTCCCAAGAGGATGTTTCCCCGATCACTACAATCTTAACCTGTTTATGTCTAGAGCTAACCGTTATCTTCCATTCCTTCGATGACGAAGAAGAAGGCGACGTTTAAGAAGACGAAGACAACGAAGAAGAGGACAAAGAAGACGAACAAGGAGACGAAGTAAAAAAGAAGGCTAAGAAGTAGCCGAAGACGACGGAGAAAATGAAGAAGACGAAAATGACGAAAAAGAAGACGAAGAAGAAGAGTAATAAGACGACGACAAAGAAGTCGACGACGACGAAGAAGATGGAAAAGACGATGAAGAAGAGGACGACGAAAAACAAACACGAAGACGACGAGCGAGAAGACAAATAAGAAGACGAAGAAGAGGGAGGAGGAGGAGGAGCAGAAGAAGAAGAAGAAAACATCTTAGAAGAAGACAAGAAAGATGAAAAAGAAGAAAACGACGAAGGCGATGACGACGACGAATAAGAATAAAACAGAGAAGACAACGAAGTAGAAGTTGAGCAGACAAAAAATACGAATAATAAAAAGAAGAAGTGGACAAAGAAGAGGAAGAAGAGCTAATAAGACGACGAAGAAAAGAAAGAAGAAAAATGAAGAAGATGAGAACGACAAATGAAAATAGGACGAAGAAGAAAACAAAGAAGAAGAAAAATAATAAGATGATGAAGAAGACGAGGCAGAAAAAGAAGACGAAAAGAATTAGACGACGACGAAGAAAAAAGCGGAGACTAAGAAAACGAAGAAAATGGCGAATAATAATAATAAGACGACGATGACAACGAAGTAGAATACGTAGAAGACAACGAAGATGGAAAAGAAGACGACAAAGAAGACGACAACAAATAAGAAATAGACAGAGAAGGTGGCGAATAAGAAGACGAAGATGGGATGAAGAAGACGACGATGAAGAACAAAGAAGAACAGAGATGAAGACAGCGAAGAAGACGTATAATAATAAGACGATGACAACAAAATAAAAAACAAAGACACCTAAGAAGATGAAAAGGAAAAGGAAGAAGACGACGAAGAAATGAGGAAGAAGATGAAGAAAAATACAAGACGACAACGAAAAAGGAGAGGACGACAAAGAAGTTCAAGAAGAAGACGATGAAGAAGAAGACGACGACAGAAAAGACAACGACGACGACGACAACGACGACGATGACGAAGAAGAAGAAGAAGAAGAAGACCAGAGAAAAAAGACGACGATGACGACGAAGAAGAAGAAGACCACAGAAAAGAAGACGACAACAACGGCGACGACGACAACGACGGCGACGACGACAACGACGGCGACGACGACAACGACGGCGACGACGACAACGACGGCGACGACGACGACAACGACGACGACGAAGAAGAAGAAGAAGACCAGAGAAAAGAAGACGATGACGACGAAGAAGAAGAAGACCACAGAAAAGAAGACAACAAAAAAGAAGACGACGACAACAATGACGACGACGTCGATGACGACGACGACGACGACGACGACGACGACGAAGAAGAAGAAGAAGAAGAAGAAGAAGAAGAAGAAGAAGAAGAAGAAGAAGAAGAATGCCACAATGTCTTCAATGATAACTGAATGCGTTAAGACTGTATTTACGTGGCTACTGTAAAAGTTTCCGGTTATTTGAAAAGCTTTGCTATCACGCAATCCCTGAGACATGTGGTTTGAACGCAGAAAATGCATATAATAATAATAATAATAATAATAATAATAATAATAATAATAATAATAATGAAAATTACTTCCATTTCCTCAGGGCATTTACTCACCTCTTCCATTGCCTCATCAGTAAATTTTTTCGCGCCTTTTTTTATCCAAGTCGTAGCCATCTTAATACTTTTTTCAGTGAGCAATCATTTCTACCAGATTAGTTATACTGGCCGAGTGGACTTCGTTTATTTTTGGAAGAATAAGCAATTATTTCAGTCGTGTCACTACCAAGTGTTTTCACTTTCTATTCAACTTCGCCCCCACTCCCTGACAAATAAAACTACTAACATACTCCACCAAGTTACAGTTCACTCGTGACATCTAGGGTAATAGATCAAAAGGTCAAAATTTAAAAAGCTAAGGGCCTATTTGTTTCGAATTAATAGCGTTTATCAATAAAGTATACTCAGTGGTTACAACGGTAGCGAGATTTTTTTTCCTTTCGATTGACGAGGTTTATTCTCAGTAGGGCAATTCTCGGAATACTGTTACATATAAGAATTTTAAGTGATAGAGAAGGCCGGCCAATTTATAGTGATTGGAAAAAAAGTAATTGATGAATGTAAAATTCGTGAAATAATGATCTTGGGTGCATAATGTTAGCAATTTAAGATACGCTGATGACACTGTATTAATGGCAGACACAGAAAGCAAATTAAAGGGCCTCCTAGACAAAGTAGCAAAGGAAAAACCTAACATGGCCGCCGGTCTCGAAAAGAACCTTCAATCTGTGGTTGACTGCGGTAGGAAATGACCTGTAAACATTAATAGCTCCAAAATGAAACTGCTCTCATTTACCCGCCCTAGAGAACCCTTCCTGCCTCCCATCGGAATGACTGATGCCCTGCTCCACGAGGGCGTCTCTCTGCATCATCTTGCTCTCACGTTTTACACTGCCCTGAGGTGGAACAGCTCCATTGAATCAATAGCTCCTTCTGCCGCAAGGAAAGTTGGTTCACTGCGTCGCGCCATTAGGTCTTTCTAGTCCACCCTTCAAATCTAAAAATCTACCATTCGTCCTTGCATTGATTACTGCTGCCATATATGGTTTGGAGCGCCCCGCTATTCATCTTGAAGTCCTCGATAAAATCCAGAGACGGATATGCAATATGATAGGTCCTAACCTGGCATCTCGACTACAGTCATAAAAGACGTTCTATGGCTTCCCTCTGTCTTTTCTACACCTATTTTCATGGCATCTGCGCCGACGAGATATTTTCACTGGTACTCCAACTGTATGAATTTAAGCGTGCTACTAGGTTGGCATCTCGGTCCCATCCTTTCACTGTCGGAACAGTTAAATGTAGCCGTTTCTTCTACTCCAACAGCTTTTTCTCTCAAACTTCCCGTCTGTGGGACTACCTTCCTCTTAGTTGCTTCCCTGATAACTATAATCTTCAAATATTCAAATGTAATGTCAATCGACATTTTCTGAAGCCTTGATCTTGATCCCTGTCCTTCTTTATATCCTTTCCTCTAATACCCCTCTTTACTCTTACTCTCACTCTCTGTAATCCCTTGTGTGTTAGTGGCACCTCGCCTTGCTTGGGGTGAAATGCTTTAAAAAAAAAAAAGCAAAAAAGAATAACAATCACCTGTCCATCTCACTGCCTCGCCTGCCATATGCAAACAATATTTTAGCAAACTCCTCTGATCCTCACTGAAAATATTTTCTCCTATCCTCTCTGAATGACTAACAATTAACCCATGACAACTTTATATTAAGAATACTAAAATACTATAAGGGAAGAGTTCATCTGAAAATTTACTACGAAAGTATTTATGGAAAAAGCACCGGGAGGCAAATTTTCGGCAGTTGCAAAGTAACTGAAGCCTAGATACCAGGTCAGGACCAATAATAATGCCGATTCTTCTTTAGGTTTTATCCAGAATCTCTAAATATATAGCAGGAGCGGCGAACCATATGTGGCATATGTAATCTAAGTAGCATTGCTGCCGGATGTACTTTATCGTCATACACAAAACATTTTTTTAAAATTAAGGTCCTTATCGTGTCAAGCTCGGATTTACTTGACTTCATGGGGCCATCTTCCCGGGCCATCCATGGGAGTTGATACTCCCCACCCATATCACATGAAGCTCTCCTTTGTTTCTCAGACAGCTTCTGGCAATTCTGAGTCTCTTTTCACTTATTGTATCTGGTATGGAACACAGCTTATCAAATAGTCTATTTTTAATCGGATTTACCCCAAGCAAGGCAGTGAAGCGACTAAGTGGGAAGGAATTAGAAAGAAGAAACATTTCTAAAGAGCGAAAGCAATGGAAGAGTAATCAGGAAGACAGTAGATTGTCAATTTTTGGAAAGCATGAAGTGAGTTCCATGAGCGAGGAAAGAAACTGACTGGAAAAGCAAGAAGCCAGAAGAAAGTTGTACAAGAGAGAAGAGCGAGAGAAGAAACTGTTGGCATAAAACTTACGGTTACGATTAGCCAATTCAACTATGATTTGTTGAGACTTTGTTTTTTTTTGTTTTTTTCATATTGATCCCGGAAAAATACTTTCTTCTTATAACATTTATTGGACAAATCACTTAATTAATAGTTTTAAAAATTTCATCATTTATGAAAAAAGCAAGTTATATAACATCCTTTTTTTTTCCTTCAAAACATGGTGATTTTCTAAGTGTAGTTTAGATGTGGCACAAACCCCAAAATATGGAGCACTGTGTCCTAGCTAGACAAATATCTTCTTAACCATTACACCACATCAAGGTGCCCCTTTTTCCTTTAAAAGCATATAACAGTTTCAGAATTTCCTTTGTAAGATGTTTATAGTTAAATCCGGTTTCAAAAGCATAAATTTTTATTGGCAATATTTTTTTAAAATTCTGTTTGCTAAAATTGATTAAAGAGTAATTGAAATTTGTTGCATGCTCTGAAAATATGGAAAGATCTTTAATATAGTGGCCTAAGAAAACGTTTTAGCCAGGAGAAATAAACTACATACAATTTCAAAATTTAATTACGTAATCCCTGTTCAACATAAGTAAACAGTAAGAGAATTCACCCCATGCAAGGCAGTTAAGCAACTAAGTGGATAATGGGTGTGAAAGAATTTAAAAAAAAAAACAGATGCATTATTGAGAAGCTAGAACAATAGAAGAGTAACCAGGAAAACAGTAAATAATGACTGACATTGCATTTAAATTTTTGAAGATCAAACTTGACTGGAAAGCAAGAAGCCAGAAGAGAGTTCCGCGAGAAAGGAAAGTGTTAGCATAGAACTTACGGTTACATCTAGCCAATTCAACTGTAAATTGATGAGACCTTGTTCTTTTCATTATTGGACTGATCTCTTTGATTCTGGAAAAGCGCTTTTTTCTTAGAACATTTATTGGACAAATCACTTAATTAACAGTTTTAAAAATTTCATCATTTATGAAACAAGCAAGTTATATAACATCCTTTTTGTTTTCCTTGTGTAGTTTAGATGTGGCACAAGCCCGAAAATATGGAGCACCCTGTGAGGATCGATCTCACTAATCAGTCATAATTGTTCTAGCTAGACAAGTTTCTTAACCATTACACCACGTCGAGATACCACTTTTTTCCTTTAAAAGGGATCTAACGCTTTCAGAATAATATGCACCAATGAATTGAGTTAAATGAAAAAGAAAGAGATTATGTGGAAAATAAATGTTTGTAAAATAAATACAATTTTTTCATAATTAGGCTACGGACTTCTTGATGTACTCACATTTATGATTACTATTCATACAGTCCGACAATTATTTAAAGACATTTTTATGTTTATACATTCTTTTTATAGATACAAATATTTAAGTAAATGCTGTGTTTTATAATAAACAGTATTAAACAACATTTACCGGCCTGAATGTCCGAGAAATTTTCATAGAATGTATTCGTCCTCAGACAGGATTCGAACCTGTATCCTATACGGAACCGTCATATAGCCTGACGTGCCTTTTAACCGATTCGGCCACAGAGGATCGTTCGGTTGGCAAGGTCGAATTTATTGCGGAGGACGAATATTTACTATGAAAATTTCTCGGACATTCAGGCCGGTAAATGTTGTTTAATACTGTTTATTATAAACAGAGCATTTACTTAAATACTTGTATCTATAAAAAGAATGTTTAACATAAAAATGTCTTTGAATTACTATTCATCACTGAATCAAGTGCAATGCGAAGAAAGGAGATGACGTTTTAAAAAGTATGCTTTTGTTTTGTAGAATAAAATAAAATGTCCATTATTAGTCTACAGACTGTTTTTTAATCGAATTTAGGCAATAAAGCATCAAAGACACAAGGGGTTACTGAGTGTGAAAGAATAGAAAAGAGAAACATTAGTAAGGAGCGAGAACAATAAAAGAGTAATCAGGAAGGCAGTAGATAACGATTTACATAGCATTTAAATTTTAAAGATCAAAGTTAAGAGGAAAGCATGGAACCGGAAGAGACAAGTGAGACGGGCGATTAAATCTATCCACTGTAAATTGGTGAGATCTTGTTACAAATCTAGTACTGCGCTTAAATTCTTAAAGTCTCGTTACCATAGCGAAGAGCGATATTTATTTGTAATTCATTTACAAAACGTGACACAAGGCCAAAATGGGGGATGGGGAGAAAAGGACGGTCTTGTTCTGTCTAAAACGTTAAACTTAGCTAGCCACAAATACTGGCCCATACAGTACAACCATATTCCTTACTCCAAAACAACGCATTCTTACTTACTTTTCATCATATTGTAAATACTCATTCGGACTAGTTTTTAAATTGTTTTATTCCCCTCCTCCCCGCACAGAAAATGAAATGTACATATGGGGTTTAGTTAGGTCTTTTATGGTGACAATGAGCTATTTTGGTGAATTTAATAAGAAAGGTAAGAATGCGTTGTTTTGATGTAAGGAATATTGTTGTAAGTTTGGGTCAGTGTTTCTTACCATAGCGAAGAGCTCATCGGAACAATTACCATGAAAGTATTTATAGAAAAAGCTCAGATTGATTTTGATTTTTAAGCTATTGTTCAAACAAGAGCCAGTCAAAGTAGAGGGTGACTAAATTATGTTGTTTATGGACGTCGTAGATTATGAGGCTATGTAGGATAGATAACTGTTGAGGCTGGATTTGAAGAGCTAAAGATTGTAGTGATTGGGGAAGCAAACTCTCGGCGGACTTCTTCGCAAAGCGGCAGTTCTTTGAAACAAGCTCTCCGGGACTTCTTTCTTACTAATGGAAGACAAATGGGATGAATATGGTTCTCTCTTGTTTGGCCTGGATGGTCTTAAACTGGTAGGATTAGTTTGAGCATTGTCCGTGGAAACAGCGATAGAGTAAGAGATAGGCATGTGACGTTGGCGTCTTTAGAAAAGGGGTTCTAGAGTGGGGAATTTATTCCTCGCCCACTAACCCGCTTTGGGGGGACTTTGATCTCTGTCAAGGTTGGAAACATTTTTGTTTTGTTTGTTTTTTCCCTCTAAGAATATGGACCGCCCAATAAAAAAAGACATAATTGCAAGGACAAGTGCTCAGTAGTGTTAATGAGCCAGGAAAGTAGGCGAAGACGACGTAATACTAAACAAAGTGAAAGTGGAAGTCCATGTCGTGAGGTTAGGTTGAGAGTTGATTCCGGCATTGTTGCCTCTTCTTGCATTTCGTCTCGCAGAGTGACGCTGATGTTGACTCCAACTTAATTTGGTTTACCAACATTCACATGTCGAAGAGGCGAATTGAGAACAAACTGTAATATTAAAAAAAAAAAATAGACAAATATATTCAGTGAAGTAAAAAATAAAATTGTACACATATCCAACTTAAAAGACAACAAAAAAAAGATTGTTCCATAAAATTGTCTTCAGCCGCAAAGAATGGCGTCAATGCCTCACAAACGACTTCATATGCAGATCAACTGACCACAAAATCCAGTCGTAAATAAACCTCAAACAGTGACCACGACCAAAACTAATAGGATTGTGACTTTAATATAGGCACCAGTAAGATCTATAAAAAAGCATCTATTTTTCCCAACCGCTTTCTCCGTTGAAGTCCGAAAAGACAAAACGCGTCGCACGAAAAACTTTTTCCAGTTTTTCCCATACGATTGTTCTTGATATATAAACATTTATGTAAATATTTTCAGATGGAGTGTAGAAGAGAGAAAATGAATAAAAAGATTCAGTCCGTTATGTGTCATGCGTGATACACGCTTAGGCGATCATCTATCTTTCGATACATGGCTGACCAGGCAGATTTTTTCATGCAGTAGGTTGCCATTTCGTTCTGCGGTAGACCAGTTGCCATCGTTGTAGATTATGAGGCTATGTAGGATAGATAACTCTTGAGGCTGGATTTGAAAGCTAAAGATTGTAGTGATTGGGGAAGCAAACTCTCGGTGGTCTTTTTCACAAAGCGGCAGTTCTTTGAAACAAGCTCTTCGGGACTTCCTTCTTACTAATTGAAGACAAATGGGATGAATATGGTTCGCTCTTGTTTGGCCTGGCAGGTCTTTGCTGTAAAGGTCTGAATTGGTAGGACTAGTTTGAACATTGTCCGTGGAAACAGCGATAGAGTAAGAGATAGGCATGTGACAAGGTGTGGCTGGCTGTGAAAGAATTAGCAAGCAGAACCATTTTTGGAAATAATCTAGTACTGCGTTTAAATTCGTAAAGTTGCCATACCGAAGAGTTATATCCGAACGATTATCACTGTAAGTATTTATAGAAAGGGCGCATATGGAGAATGGCTCGAAGCATACGTATATATCTAACAGCTAATAGATTCTCGAGTCTTTTGGTGAGAGCACGTGGGCCTCAGTCATCATCAGTGTGGTCTCGAATTGAAAGCTCACTGTAAATCAGTGTGATTTCGCATCATCAACATGACTGTTCGTTTTCCATCATGCAAATCTGCTAAAGCCCATTCGTGTATCTCCAACACCTACAGTCTATCTGTTACACTGCAACTATCCTGGGCGTGTCATAGTTACAGTTCAAGAAGGTGCCATGCCAGAGATACTGATGTTTGTTTTTTCAATTCAGAGTTTTCCTTCTATACAGTGTGCCAGCCATGGCTAGACAGTTCAGTCTGACCAGCTGTTTACCCTATAGTTGCGTGGCTCGGAGCATAGAATTTATGTTCTGAGCCACTGCTAGACAGTCCAGTCTGACCAGCTGTTTAACTTATAGTTGGGTGGCTCGGAGCATAGAATTTATGTTCTGAGCCACTGCTAGACAGTCCAGTCTGACCAGCTGTTTAACTTACAGTTGGGTGGCTCGGAGCATAGAATTTATGTTCTGAGCCACTGCTAGACAGTCCAGTCTGACCAGCTGTTTAACTTATAGTTGGGTGGCTCGGAGCATAGAATTTATGTTCTGAGCCACTGCTAGACAGTCCAGTCTGACCAGCTGTTTAACTTATAGTTGGGTGACTCGGAGCATAGAATTTATGTTCTGAGCCACTGCTAGACAGTCCAGTCTGACCAGCTGTTTAACTTATAGTTGGGTGACTCGGAGCATAGAATTTATGTTCTGAGTCACTGCTAGACAGTCCAGTCTGACCACCTGTTTAACTTATAGTTGGGTGGCTCGGAGCATAGAATTTATGTTCTGAGCCACTGCTAGACAGTCCAGTCTGACCAGCTGTTTACCCTATAGTTGGGTGGCTCGAAGCGTAGAATTTATGCTCCGAGCTATGCTAAAGATGGACTTTAAAGATGAACCCGATTAGCCAGCCAATTTCTCGCTTTGAACCTCTAGCCGTTACACCATTTACAGAACCTTCTACTCAACAATAAACCGAAAGAAATGATTTTTGATTTATTTTTTAAAATAATTATTTCATCTCCGAGCAAGGTGATAATGCCATCCTGACGCAAGGGGTTACTGAGAGTGAAAGAAAATGAGAAGACATTAGTGAAAAAAAAAGACCATAAAAGAACAGGTTTAAGGAAGATGGCGATTTACGCTGCATTTAAAATTTTGAAGATCGTAGGCGGCAGGGAAGTAGACTTCCACAGGCGAGAAAAGAAACCTTTAGAATATAAATTACGGTTAGATCTACCCATTTCAACAGTAAAACGATGAGACCTAATTGCCAATCTACTAGCATGACTAAATTCTTATCATTTGCCGGAATTACTTATATTCGTCAAGTTTTTTAGTTCTGATGTATCATAATTCGTAGATATAATCTTGTGTATTAAATTAAAGAGGTGTCTTTAAAACGGGTATATTTGTCGGAGTTACTTTTAGTCTTCACACTTTTCAGTTCTGTTGGCGGAGACCATTTCTCTTGAAATAATAAAGATATTCTGATGTATCATAATTAGTAGATATAATCTTGTGTATTAAAATTAAAGAGGTGTCTTTAAAACGGGTATATTTGTCGGAGTTACTTTTAGTCTTCACACTTTTCAGTTCTGTTGGCGAAGACCATTTCTCTTGAAATAATAAAGATATTCTGATGTATCATAATTAGTAGATATAATCTTGTGTATTAAAATTAAAGAGGTGTCTTTAAAACGGGTATATTTGTCGGAGTTACTTTCAGTCTTCACACTTTTCAGTTCTGTTGGCGGAGACCATTTCTCTTGAAATAATAAAGATATTCTGATGTATCATAATCAGTAGATATAATCTTGTGTATTAAAATTAAAGAGGTGTCTTTAAAACGGGTATATTTGTCGGAGTTACTTTTAGTCTTCACACTTTTAGCGGAAAACCATTTTGGAGAAAAATTCGCAAATGCGAAGCAACTGGTGTTGATTCCATTTCCGCTAATTTCTCGTGTTTCTTATTCAATTCAATAATTTATTATTTTAGTGGAACATTGCACGGTGGACCTGTCAAAGCCAGGCGAGGCTAAAGGAAATTGGATTATATGCAACTCCACCCGGATCTCGTGAATACTATTCATATTGAAACGAAGAAAGAGAGAAAGAAAGAAAAAGGAAAAACGAACTCTGCTATTTTTTTTTTTATTACAAATAATGTAGACGCCGGGAGCGAAGTTTTAAAGCTAAATTGTTTGAATCACAGAAAGGATGTATATATGTCTCCAATAAAGATTCAGGAAGGACTTTTTTTTCCTTTTTTTTTTTTTTGCTATGATTTGGTCTATCAGATTGCACTAATTCCGACATTGGTCTTAAGAATAAGAAAAGCTTTTGTTTTGAAGAATTTCAGCCAATGCAAGGCGTTAACTATTGGGAGACGACAGGGCTGATATATCGGTCGAAAAGTCGGGATGCAAAATTAATTTAAACTCGAAACTAATTTCAACAAACATTCAAACAAAAGTAATATTTAATTTATTGATTTTCTTAAATTTTGATCAATAACGGCTTCTTTTGAACGAGGGTTTTTTTTACAAAAAAAAAACAAACAAAAAAACAACTAAGCAATCTACTGTTCATGCTCCAAAGAACATTGTATTTTTATTGAATAAGATTTAAATGAATAAAAGTAAATAAAAATGTACCATTTTATTCATTTCCAACAAAAATGAATGAAAGTTGCAGAAAAGATGAATTCTGAATTATCTACGAAGGATTTTTAATGGTAAATTTAAAAAATAACACAAACTCATTACATTTTGTTTAGGAAATTGATAACTTTGATTTTAAAACGAGTTGAAATTAGTTCCGAGTTGAAATTTATTCCGAGCTGAAATTTATTCCGAGGTGAAATTGGTTCCGAGTTGAAATTAGTACCGAGTTGAAATTAGTACCTAGTTGAAAATAGTTATCTCAGTCGAAAATTCGAATGTCAAAGAAGACAGGGCCGATCCGTCTGTCCGATAATACAAATCTCGAGATTAGCTGGTTGGTTTTCGTTCCAGCCAATTAGATTGATTCTCGCATTTCTTGCACATCTAGGCTTTTCCATGATAGTTTGCTGTGTTCTGTGATTTTTTTGTGTTCTGACTAAGAGGATGTGAAAAGTGCTCCTTCTTGGTACTGAAACTCCAAACGAGGCTCTTTCTCCAAAGGTCAATAAGACACAAGGGGTTACTGGGAGTGGAAAAAATGTGAAAACTTTTGTGCTAAGAAAGGACAAAAACAGAACAAGTGGAACAGGAAGACAAAAGATGGCGATTGAAGTTGTATTTACGGTTTTTGAGGATTGTAGTCGACAGGGAAGCAAGTCATCGGAAGAAATTTGCATCTAGCTATTTCAACAGTAATACAACGATATCTACAGGATGCCCAGTAAAAAAAGCCCTAAATTCAGAAATAAACTTATTTAGCTACCAAGATTCCTACACAAACTGAACAATCATCGTAGATATTCGAAATGTTTGCCTGAATGTTTAACATAAAGTTGTAAGCGTGGTAACCAGGAGGCAGTGGCGTTTCATATAGAGGAATTTAATTGTATACCTTATGAAGACATAGCCCAAATACATTAATACACGTACATAAACATGTATATATATATATATATATATATATATATATATATATATATATATATATATATATATATATATATATCCTGAAAAATTTATTTCGGTTGAGCTCTCTGGGGAGGATGTGTGGGTTTGTAAACAGTGACTATTACGGCTAATAATGCAAGACTCTTCGGTAAATCGAATCGAGTTCTCTCAGTCACTGTGTCTTTATCTAAAAATAAATACGCTTAAATTCACCTTCTTCTCTGCCGTGCGCCAACGGCTTCAGGGTAAAATTTCCGACTGACGCAAATTCAGCCGGTTTTCGATTCTAGCCAGAGGCAACCGGACGTCTAGCCACACTGATGAGCTGTGATACAGCGAAACAGTCTGTCTGTGGATGACAATATATATATATATATATATATATATATATATATATATATATATATATATATATATATATATATATATTTGTGTATTTAGGCAACAATCCTTCTTTCATGCACATTTCATTAAAAACGACTGACAAGGTGCTTTTATTTAGTTTTTTATATAATTTCTCGTGCGATCTAATGAAGTTTTTCTTTTCAGAGGATAAATTATATAAAAACATACACATAAGAAATTATTTCTAATTCTAGCAGTTGAAATATAAGCCTTGAAAATGGCTAAATGTATAGCCGAAAGCGCTCGGATAGAAAGAACATTCGGACAGTTTTTATATAATTTATCCTCTGAAAAGAAAAACTTTATTAGATCGCACGAGAAATTATATAAAAAACTAAATAAAAGCACCTTGTCAGTCGTTTTTAATGAAATATGCATATATATATATATATATATATATATATATATATATATATATAGTGCCCAGTAAAAAAGCGGTACGTTCATAAAGAAATTTATTTAGTTATGATTCATGCACAATCTGAACAATCATCGTAGATGTTCGAAATGTTTGCCTGAAGGTTCAACATAAAGTTGTAAGCGTCGTAACCAGGAAGCAGTAGCATTGCAGATAGCGTCAAGAGGAATTTAATTCCAAGCTTCAGTTACGTTCCACTTCAATGACTCAATATCGACGATGTCATGGCGACGGTTTTGCAAGCAAGTTAAGAGTATAATCCAGCTATATTAATCCATAACATCCAGATGTGGGCTCTTAGAGGGCCACTGAGATGGACCAATTAAAACTGGTGTATTTTCTCGAAGAATAAATTTGCTGCTTTCTTATTGTAGTAAAGAACTTAGTAGCCAATCTTGTAGTACGCTTAACTTTCTGTAGTCTTGGTAGCAAGGAGAGGAGCTCATTGGAACGACTGCCATGAAAATATCTATAGGAAAGACAGGAAGAAAAGCATGTTATGGCAGTGGGAAAGTGACTGAAACCGAGAAGGTAGGTCAGGACGAATAACCTCACCAATATCTGAAATGTCTATTATTAACTAAGCTGCTCTATTTAACAAAGCTATGAATTTCGTGTTGCTGTCAGTGGTTGGTGGTCGAACGCATTTAAAAACTGGAATTAACCATGGTAAATTTCTAGGTAAATTCTTTCCACTAGAAAACATGGCGGCCATCTTCATCCTACCCATTTTACCTTTATACATACCAAGTTAAGATTAGTAATTATGATGGAGATTAGTGTAGAATGACTGGATTGTGAGTTTGGGGTGAAGACACTCAATGACCATCGTAGATATCTTTCATGCGATCAAAGATTTCCTGCGATACAATTTATTTCAGAGACAAAAAATATCAGTGGTTACTCTATGAAGGCATAACCCAAATACATTAATACCCTTTACAACAATTAACACCGTGGCTCCTACACGACCCACCGGAGGGTCGAGATGGTATGTCTGTAAGGCCCACACGACCCTCAGGTTCTTCGTTTTCCAATTTCCTTTCTATGAAGATTGTTGGGAGGTGGATGCTATGAGAACATGGTACATCAGAAATATTTTTTTTCCAAAAGAAATTAAATATTTTTGATTTTTTTGTCTTTTATTTCGTTTTGGAATTTCTACTGTTGTCTTTTCTTTTCTTTTTTTCTTTTTACATACACAGAACAGTACCATGCATACGTGTGGGTCTTGTGGGTTGTAAAATGAACTCAGGCACAGAAGGACACAATGGTGGGTCTTGGGTAATAAATAATACCTATGACATACTTGCTTCATATATGAAACAATGTTAAAACAAATTCTCTTGTACCAAAATTAACTAAGATATGGTGTTCGGATCCCGGGAAAGCAAAAGAAGCCAGCGTATTAAAGAGATAAAAACCGTCATGTACAAACAAGATGAAGAATAAACAAAAAGTGGTAAGAAAAAGTATTATTGTGAAGTGGTAATATCGACACACAGTTTACCCCCCCCCCTAAAAAAAACAAATAAAAAACCAGCTAAAATTGTTTATCAGTTCTCACTTATCAGACCTCAATCGAGTACGTAAATATGCTCAGAGATAAAACTAACATTATATCAAATATGTAACAATTACAAACTATTTATATTATAGCCTAACAACCACTCCTGCTTATAGAGAGGTGGCAGGTAGGACTTTGTGTAAATAGATTCCAACACCAATTTTTCAATCAATGTATCCCAAGCAAGACAATAATATCACTAAGGCACAAGGAGCTACTGAGAGTGAAAGAGAAGGAAAAGCAACAGGAAACCCAATCCTAAACAGGAAACAAAGAATAAACAATCTACTCATGTTAAAAAAAGAGAAGAAAAACAGGGGAGAAGTGTGCATTTAGACGATAGGCGAACATATCTACATGTTTTTGTTATGAAGCAGCACGGCTTTTAGGCGCCTGTATGATCTGCCAATCAAGTGGCGCCACTCGTCGGAGTTGCAGCCGATTCCACTTGCCTCGAACAGACCGGTCACATTGTGGTCGCGGTAAAGCCCTTCTTGACGAGAGAAAATCTTGAAAAACACAGTTGACGCTTTCACTGACCCGGGACTTGCACACTTTCATCTAACAGATTCCACTGCTTAATGTCCACATCACAAAAGTCAAGTTTAAAGTGACTAATAGAAATTTCCTTTGCTTTCGGAAGTAACACTTAACTAAATAAAGACAAAAAAGTTAAATTTTCAGAGTTTAAGCGGAGACAGACATTAGAAGTATACAGTTGAAGTAAACTTTAAAAGCAACCGGATATCCAATCCTAAACACGAAGCAAGAGAGTTTGACCGATTGAATTGTTTTTTACGGTTTATCAACCCTTTCAGGCTATTTATAACCGAATTTTTTTTGGATTGTAAGAATAATTCTTTCGTGACGAGTGAATATGGCTTTATCAATTATTTGAAAATAACGATAAATTCTTTCCAGATATACGTCCTACTATTTAAACCATAGCTGGGAGAATCCGACTGGATTGCGACAGCTATGATCACACATGTTCTGAAGGAGCAGAAGAAGAAGAAGAAGAAGAAGAATGAGAAGAAGAAAAAGAAGAATGAGAATAATAATAATAATGATAATGATAATAATAATAATAATAATAATAATAATAAGAAGAAGAAGAAGAAGAAGAAGAAGAAGAAGAAGAAGAAGAAGAAGAAGAAGAAGAAGAAGAAGAAGAAGAAATGAGAAGAAGAAGAAGAAATGTGAGAAAAAGCAATTATATAAACGTGCTGAAGCTATAATAGTCATCGTTTGATCATCATGTATGCCCATAACAGAATGACTTCTGTTTGTTTTCGATCTTCGGTTTTGAAACGAAAAAAAATGACGTATGTGTGCTTTTAAGGAAGGCTTGGCGCCATGTTGTTGTTGCTGTTTCATTTTGTTTTTCTTCTGAAGAAAAAAGAAAACAAAAGTAAAAGAAAATGTAGATGTTTATATATTATTAGCTTTTGAAGAAAAATCCGTTTCATTTGTTCTCTGTAAGTTTCTTCTTGTTTTTGTTCTTGAGCTTCTTTTTTTCTTCTTTCGCCGTTTATTTCTTCGCTTCTTGAAAAGTTGAAATGGCAATGAAAAAAAAAGAAAGACTTTTTTTTCATTGCCATTTCAACTTTTTTCTTTTATTGCTCCTTCTTTTTCATCTTTTTCTTTCAATAACAGCATCGTTTGTTTCTTTGTCTTCTTTTTCTCCTCTTTCTTCTTCATTCACCGATTCTTTTTTATTTTTCTTCTTCGTTTTCGTTCGCCGATTCTTTTTATTTTTTCTTCTTTTTTTCTGCTTCTTTTTCTTTTTCGCTTTCGTTCGCCGTTCTTTTTATTTTTCTTCTTTTTCTCTGCTACTACTCATTTTCTTGTTTTTCTTCTTCGCGATTTTTTTTTTATTTTTCTTCTTTTTTTTCTTCTGCTTCTTCTTCGTTCGGCGATTCTTTTTATTTTTCTTCTACTTTTTTCTGCTTCTTCTTTTCTTCTTCTAAACATTCTTCTGATTCTTCTTATTCCTTTGCCGATTCTTTTTTATATTTCTTATTCTTCTTTTTCTTCTGCTTCTTTATCTTTTTCTTCTTCCAAACTTTCTTCTTCTTCTTCGTCGATTCTTCTTCTTATTTTTCTTCTTCTTATTTTTATTCTTCTTCTTATTTTTATTCTTCTTCGTTTCCTTCTTTTTCTTCTTCTTCGTCTTATTCTAATTCGTCTTGTTGTTGTTGCTGTTGTTATTGTGTTTCTTTTTCTTCTTCGCTCGCCATTTCCTTTTATTTTCATTATTTACATTATTCGGACTATTGTCCTCATCTTTGTCGCCATATTTTATTTTTCTTATTTTTCTTTCAAATAACAACCTCGATGCTTCTTATTCATCTTTCTTTCTTTAAATAATTAATCGAAAACCAGATGTAAAATTCACATGATATTTGGTACTTTAAATTAGATACACATTCATTTTTATACAACAGATTTTACAAGTAAAAAAAATCAACAAAGACTTCAGAAACGGGATGTAGCTGTGAACCTTAAGTTCAGGTTTATTGTTGATATTGGCTCTCCACAGCTTCTTTTTTCTGATCGTTAAAATTGAAGCAATTAAGGGATTTTCAATCCGACATTATTTCTCGCTAATAAAAACTTTCTATTTAGTGGTTGCACGTGTTTGAGTAGAAGTCCATATTTTTTCTCTCATTAAGCAGTGAAATCGACATCTAGCTCCCTAGGAAATTGAAATTCTTATTTAAGGAATATGGTTTTGCCTGGAATACTAGTTCCATTTTTTGTCGGCAGGTACTCTTTACTAAAGACTTTCGGTCCCCTAGGCTGGTTGATATCAATTTCACTGCTATTAAAAAGAAACTGAATTGTTTACTCAAACGATTATACCTAAATATGTATACTATGCATCAGAATCAGAATAAAGAGGAAAAGCAGAAGAAAAAGAATAATGAGAAAAAAAAGGTGAGACAGGGGAATGCAGCGAACCACTTACTTGACAGGAGACACGTGAAGTAACAGAAATGTGGTTCCACAGAAGGATGTTGAGAATGCTCTTGATCGAAAATGCGAGCAGTTTTAGGGGAAATGGAAACAAAAAAAGGCACTTCAGGGAGCGACAGTTAAAAATTTCTAGCGTAGATAATGAGGAAAGAAAACTTAGAAAATTGGACACTCACAGGACACAACGATGGTAAGACAGAGACGGAGGAAAACCACGCATAACCTACCTGACGAGCTTGAGTGAATGGAACAGAGATGGCGAAAAGATAAAATTTATTGAGAGCTACAAAAGACAGGAAATTTTGGAGAGCCGTGATCGCCAACGTCCTGAGGGGACACAGCGCATAGAAGAAGAAGAAGAAGAAGAAGAAGAAGAAGAAGAAGAAGAAGAAGAAGAAGAAGAAGAAGAAGAAGGGTCGTTTGTTTAAGACAAAAGAGGGGACACCCAGATAAGATCGAACACAGTGCTCAGTAACAATGATAAAACCAGATAGAACCATTTGACTTCTTCATGCGTAGTAATGTGGTTGTGCGTCTGGTGTAATGGAATGAGAAGTCGGAGGTCCGAGTTCAAATTCCCGCTGGGTTCGTTGCATTCACTTACGCGCAATTACCCTTGGGAAATGTATGAATCAATCTCCCCTCCCCGATATGGGTTAAATAGTAGGAGTTGACTCTGGCAAAAATCATTATTATTCACAAAAATTGGTAATGCCTATATTCCCTTTTGAGTTCAAATTTATTTTTACAATCCAGCATGTGTTTCGGCTTGAGATAAACCCCAAAGTTGTAAAAAAAAAAAAAATCACCCAATAAATGAATGTTGCTTTTTTGGACTTCGATTATCCGGATGTGAAATTAAGAGAAAACTTGATATAATCCGAACATTTTTCAATTATACGAACAAAAACTATTCTAATTTCCATCAATAACCTTCCTGATGTCATCAGTTCTCAATTCATGATCTATAACACAAGTATTTACGCCTGATCGGTTCGATGAGTTTAAACTGGCAACTGATGTGAAAAATGACCTACAATCTGTCGTTAGTTGGGGCAAGGAATGGCTTGTTAATTTTAAGACCTCCAAAACGAAAGTCCTGTTCAGACCTTCACAGCATATCTCAGCGTCATCTGCTTTACTTGGTGGTGTCCATCTCCGTTCCAAGTAGCATGTGGCAGATTGTAATATGTTATATGCTACCAGCAGCAAGGAAGATCTCTGTCCTGCTAAATTATCGAACGCCCTGTTAAACTCCTGAAGTCTTTGTCGTTGGAAAAGGTCTATTGTCAAATCATTCATATACTTCTACCTACGTTGTTCCTATTTTTCATCAATGACCTTCCTGGTGTCATCAATTCTCAACTCGTTATCTATAAAACAACTATTTGCGCCTAATTGTAAGTTTAACCGATTTTGTAAGGTCACAGTGGCAGCTGATGTGAAAAATGATCTACAATCTGTTGTTAGTTGAAATCTGAAAGAGAAGCACGGTTACAAACGAAATCAGAAAAATTAATGTAATTCAGATAACATATTGGCATCAACCCACAACAAAAAAATAAAATAAAAGACACTTTTTAAAATCAAATTGGTGTTATCAATGACCCATTAGATTGTCGGAGTGTCGTGTTGAGTAAATCTCCTTCATATACTGACATACACATTCCTTTGAACATTTTTGGCAGATGACCAACGGGAATATAATAAAGACGATCAAAGCGCCATACATCGACGCTATCAACTGGCAATGTACCATTATTCATCTCTGGAATCTGTAATAAATAAACGGTACGAATTCACTCGATAAAACCAGAATAAAAAAGAATTAATATACAATATTGGCATCAACGCACAAAAAAGGAAAATAAGACACGTTTTAAAAATCAAATTGGTGTTATCAATGACCCATTAGATTGTTGGAGTGTCGTGCTGAGTAAATCTCTTTCATTGCATATCTCAGCGCAATCTACTTTACTTGGTGGTGTCCATCTCCATTCCAAGTAGCATGTGACAGATTGTAATATGTTATATGCTACCAGTAGCAAGGAGGATCTCTGTCCTGCTAAATTATCGAACGCCCTGTTAGTATTCCTAAGTCTTTGTCGTTGGAAAAGATCTATTGTCAAATCATTCATATACTTGTACCTACGTTGTTCCTATTTTTCATCAATGACCTTCCTGATGT
>OZ038490.1:47618850-47628850 GCA_964036315.1 Acanthosepion esculentum
GAAAGAAAAAAGAAAGAAAAAAAGAAAGAAAGAAAGTGGAAGACATTAAACGAAAAGGTACAAAAATTAATAGAGAAGGAGAGTAAGTGGACAAAAAGAAAGAAAGAAAGAAAGAAAAAAGAAAGAAAAAAAGAAAGAAAGAAAGTGGAAGACATTAAACGAAAAGGCACAAAAATTAATAGAGAAGGAGAGTAAGTGGACAAAAAGAAAGAAAGAAAGAAAGAAAAAAGAAAGAAAAAAAGAAAGAAAGAAAGTGGAAGACATTAAACGAAAAGGCACAAAAATTAATAGAGAAGGAGAGTAAGTGGACAAAAAGAAAGAAAGAAAGAAAGAAAAAAGAAAGAAAAAAAGAAAGAAAGAAAGTGGAAGACATTAAACGAAAAGGCACAAAAATTAATAGAGAAGGAGAGTAAGTGGACAAAAAGAAAGAAAGAAAGAAAGAAAAAAGAAAGAAAAAAAGAAAGAAAGAAAGTGGAAGACATTAAACGAAAAGGCACAAAAATTAATAGAGAAGGAGAGTAATTGGACAAAAAGAAAGAAAGAAAGAAAGAAAAAAGAAAGAAAAAAAGAAAGAAAGAAAGAAAGTGGAAGACATTAAACGAAAAGGCACAAAAATTAATAGAGAAGGAGAGTAATTGGACAAAAAGAAAGAAAGAAAGAAAGAAAAAAGAAAGAAAAAAAGAAAGAAAGAAAGTGGAAGACATTAAACGAAAAGGCACAAAAATTAATAGAAAAGGAGAGTAATTGGACAAAAAGAAAGAAAGAAAGAAAGAAAGAAAAAAGAAAGAAAAAAAGAAAGAAAGAAAGTGGAAGACATTAAACGAAAAGGCACAAAAATTAATAGAGAAGGAGAGTATGTGGACAAAAAGAAAGAAAGAAAGAAAGAAAAAAGAAAGAAAAAAGAAAGAAAGAAAGTGGAAGACATTAAACGAAAAGGCACAAAAATTAATAGAGAAGGAGAGTAATTGGTCAAAAAGAAAGAAATAAAGTAAGAAAAAAGAAAGAAAAAAAGAAAGAGAGAAAGTGGAAGATATTAAAAGAAAAAGCACAAAAATTAATAGAGAAGGAGAGTAATTGGACAAAAAGAAAGAAAGAAAGAAAGAAAAAAGAAAGAAAAAAGAAAGAAAGAAAGTGGAAGACATTAAACGAAAAGGCACAAAAATTAATAGAGAAGGAGAGTAAGTGGAAAAAAAAGAAAGAAATAAAGAAAGAAAAAAGAAAGAAAAAAAGAAAGAAAGAAAGTGGAAGACATTAAACGAAAAGGCACAAAAATTAATAGAGAAGGAGAGTAAGTGGACAAAAAGAAAGAAAGAAAGAAAGAAAAAAGAAAGAAAAAAAGAAAGAAAGAAAGTGGAAGACATTAAACGAAAAGCCACAAAAATTAATAGAGAAGGAGAGTAAGTGGACAAAAAGAAAGAAAGAAAGAAAGAAAAAAGAAAGAAAAAAAGAAAGAAAGAAAGTGGAAGACATTAAACGAAAAGGCACAAAAATTAATAGAGAAGGAGAGTAAGTGGACAAAAAGAAAGAAAGAATGAAAGAAAAAAGAAAGAAAAAAAAAAAAAAAGAAAGTGGAAGACATTAAACGAAAAGGCACAAAAATTAATAGAGAAGGAGAGTAATTGGACAAAAAGAAAGAAAGAAAGAAAGAAAAAAGAAAGAAAAAAAGGAAAGAAAGAAAGTGGAAGACATTAAACGAAAAGGCACAAAAATTAATAGAGAAGGAGAGTAATTGGACAAAAAGAAAGAAAGAAAGAAAGAAAAAAGAAAGAAAAAAAGAAAGAAAGAAAGTGGAAGACATTAAACGAAAAGGCACAAAAATTAATAGAAAAGGAGAGTAATTGGACAAAAAGAAAGAAAGAAAGAAAGAAAAAAGAAAGAAAAAAAGAAAGAAAGTGGAAGACATTAAACGAAAAGGCACAAAAATTAATAGAAAAGGAGAGTAAGTGGACAAAAAGAAAGAAAGAAAGAAAGAAAAAAGAAAGAAAAAAAGAAAGAAAGAAAGTGGAAGACATTAAACGAAAAGGCACAAAAATTAATAGAAAAGGAGAGTAATTGGACAAAAAGAAAGAAAGAAAGAAAGAAAAAAGAAAGAAAAAAGAAAGAAAGAAAGTGGAAGACATTAAACGAAAAGGCACAAAAATTAATAGAGAAGGAGAGTAAGTGGACAAAAAGAAAGAAAGAAAGAAAGAAAAAAGAAAGAAAGAAAGAAAAAAGAAAGAAAAAAAGAAAGAAAGAAAGTGGAAGACATTAAACGAAAAGGCACAAAAATTAATAGAGAAGGAGAGTAATTGGACAAAAAGAAAGAAAGAAAGAAAGAAAAAAGAAAGAAAAAAAGAAAGAAAGAAAGTGGAAGACATTAAACGAAAAGGCACAAAAATTAATAGAGAAGGAGAGTAATTGGACAAAAAGAAAGAAAGAAAGAAAGAAAAAAGAAAGAAAAAAAGGAAAGAAAGAAAGTGGAAGACATTAAACGAAAAGGCACAAAAATTAATAGAGAAGGAGAGTAATTGGACAAAAAGAAAGAAAGAAAGAAAGAAAAAAGAAAGAAAAAAAGAAAGAAAGAAAGTGGAAGACATTAAACGAAAAGGCACAAAAATTAATAGAAAAGGAGAGTAATTGGACAAAAAGAAAGAAAGAAAGAAAGAAAAAAGAAAGAAAAAAAGAAAGAAAGTGGAAGACATTAAACGAAAAGGCACAAAAATTAATAGAAAAGGAGAGTAAGTGGACAAAAAGAAAGAAAGAAAGAAAGAAAAAAGAAAGAAAAAAAGAAAGAAAGAAAGTGGAAGACATTAAACGAAAAGGCACAAAAATTAATAGAAAAGGAGAGTAATTGGACAAAAAGAAAGAAAGAAAGAAAGAAAAAAGAAAGAAAAAAGAAAGAAAGAAAGTGGAAGACATTAAACGAAAAGGCACAAAAATTAATAGAGAAGGAGAGTAAGTGGACAAAAAGAAAGAAAGAAAGAAAGAAAAAAGAAAGAAAGAAAGAAAAAAGAAAGAAAAAAAGAAAGAAAGAAAGTGGAAGACATTAAACGAAAAGGCACAAAAATTAATAGAGAAGGAGAGTAATTGGACAAAAAGAAAGAAAGAAAGAAAGAAAAAAGAAAGAAAAAAAGAAAGAAAGAAAGTGGAAGACATTAAACGAAAAGGCACAAAAATTAATAGAGAAGGAGAGTAATTGGACAAAAAGAAAGAAAGAAAGAAAGAAAAAAGAAAGAAAAAAAGAAAGAAAGAAAGTGGAAGACATTAAACGAAAAGGCACAAAAATTAATAGAGAAGGAGAGTAAGTGGACAAAAAGAAAGAAAGAAAGAAAGAAAAAAGAAAGAAAAAAAGAAAGAAAGAAAGTGGAAGACATTAAACGAAAAGGCACAAAAATTAATAGAGAAGGAGAGTAAGTGGACAAAAAGAAAGAAAGAAAGAAAGAAAAAAGAAAGAAAAAAAGAAAGAAAGAAAGTGGAAGACATTAAACGAAAAGGCACAAAAATTAATAGAGAAGGAGAGTAAGTGGACAAAAAGAAAGAAAGAAAGAAAGAAAAAAGAAAGAAAAAAAGAAAGAAAGAAAGTAGAAGACATTAAACGAAAAGGCACAAAAATTAATAGAGAAGGAGAGTAAGTGGACAAAAAGAAAGAAAGAAAGAAAGAAAAAAGAAAGAAAAAAAGAAAGAAAGAAAGTGGAAGACATTAAACGAAAAGGCACAAAAATTAATAGAGAAGGAGAGTAAGTGGACAAAAAGAAAGAAAGAAAGAAAGAAAAAAGAAAGAAAAAAAGAAAGAAAGAAAGTGGAAGACATTAAACGAAAAGGCACAAAAATTAATAGAGAAGGAGAGTAATTGGACAAAAAGAAAGAAAGAAAGAAAGAAAAAAGAAAGAAAAAAAGAAAGAAAGAAAGTGGAAGACATTAAACGAAAAGGCACAAAAATTAATAGAGAAGGAGAGTAATTGGACAAAAAGAAAGAAAGAAAGAAAGAAAAAAGAAAGAAAAAAAGAAAGAAAGAAAGTGGAAGACATTAAACGAAAAGGCACAAAAATTAATAGAAAAGGAGAGTAATTGGACAAAAAGAAAGAAAGAAAGAAAGAAAGAAAAAAGAAAGAAAAAAAGAAAGAAAGAAAGTGGAAGACATTAAACGAAAAGGCACAAAAATTAATAGAGAAGGAGAGTATGTGGACAAAAAGAAAGAAAGAAAGAAAGAAAAAAGAAAGAAAAAAGAAAGAAAGAAAGTGGAAGACATTAAACGAAAAGGCACAAAAATTAATAGAGAAGGAGAGTAATTGGTCAAAAAGAAAGAAATAAAGTAAGAAAAAAGAAAGAAAAAAAGAAAGAGAGAAAGTGGAAGATATTAAACGAAAAAGCACAAAAATTAATAGAGAAGGAGAGTAATTGGACAAAAAGAAAGAAAGAAAGAAAGAAAAAAGAAAGAAAAAAGAAAGAAAGAAAGTGGAAGACATTAAACGAAAAGGCACAAAAATTAATAGAAAAGGAGAGTAATTGGACAAAAAGAAAGAAAGAAAGAAAGAAAAAAGAAAGAAAAAAGAAAGAAAGAAAGTGGAAGACATTAAACGAAAAGGCACAAAAATTAATAGAGAAGGAGAGTAAGTGGACAAAAAGAAAGAAAGAAAGAAAGAAAAAAGAAAGAAAGAAAGAAAAAAGAAAGAAAAAAAGAAAGAAAGAAAGTGGAAGACATTAAACGAAAAGGCACAAAAATTAATAGAGAAGGAGAGTAAGTGGACAAAAAGAAAGAAAGAAAGAAAGAAAAAAGAAAGAAAGAAAGAAAAAAGAAAGAAAAAAAGAAAGAAAGAAAGTGGAAGACATTAAACGAAAAGGCACAAAAATTAATAGAGAAGGAGAGTAATTGGACAAAAAGAAAGAAAGAAAGAAAGAAAAAAGAAAGAAAAAAAGAAAGAAAGAAAGTGGAAGACATTAAACGAAAAGGCACAAAAATTAATAGAGAAGGAGAGTAATTGGACAAAAAGAAAGAAAGAAAGAAAGAAAAAAGAAAGAAAAAAGAAAGAAAGAAAGTGGAAGACATTAAACGAAAAGGCACAAAAATTAATAGAGAAGGAGAGTAATTGGACAAAAAGAAAGAAAGAAAGAAAGAAAAAAGAAAGAAAAAAAGAAAGAAAGAAAGTGGAAGACATTAAACGAAAAGGTACAAAAATTAATAGAGAAGGAGAGTAAGTGGACAAAAAGAAAGAAAGAAAGAAAGAAAAAAGAAAGAAAAAAAGAAAGAAAGAAAGTGGAAGACATTAAACGAAAAGGCACAAAAATTAATAGAGAAGGAGAGTAAGTGGACAAAAAGAAAGAAAGAAAGAAAGAAAAAAGAAAGAAAAAAAGAAAGAAAGAAAGTGGAAGACATTAAACGAAAAGGCACAAAAATTAATAGAGAAGGAGAGTAAGTGGACAAAAAGAAAGAAAGAAAGAAAGAAAAAAGAAAGAAAAAAAGAAAGAAAGAAAGTAGAAGACATTAAACGAAAAGGCACAAAAATTAATAGAGAAGGAGAGTAAGTGGACAAAAAGAAAGAAAGAAAGAAAGAAAAAAGAAAGAAAAAAAGAAAGAAAGAAAGTGGAAGACATTAAACGAAAAGGCACAAAAATTAATAGAGAAGGAGAGTAAGTGGACAAAAAGAAAGAAAGAAAGAAAGAAAAAAGAAAGAAAAAAAGAAAGAAAGAAAGTGGAAGACATTAAACGAAAAGGCACAAAAATTAATAGAGAAGGAGAGTAATTGGACAAAAAGAAAGAAAGAAAGAAAGAAAAAAGAAAGAAAAAAAGAAAGAAAGAAAGTGGAAGACATTAAACGAAAAGGCACAAAAATTAATAGAGAAGGAGAGTAATTGGACAAAAAGAAAGAAAGAAAGAAAGAAAAAAGAAAGAAAAAAAGAAAGAAAGAAAGTGGAAGACATTAAACGAAAAGGCACAAAAATTAATAGAAAAGGAGAGTAATTGGACAAAAAGAAAGAAAGAAAGAAAGAAAGAAAAAAGAAAGAAAAAAAGAAAGAAAGAAAGTGGAAGACATTAAACGAAAAGGCACAAAAATTAATAGAGAAGGAGAGTATGTGGACAAAAAGAAAGAAAGAAAGAAAGAAAAAAGAAAGAAAAAAGAAAGAAAGAAAGTGGAAGACATTAAACGAAAAGGCACAAAAATTAATAGAGAAGGAGAGTAATTGGTCAAAAAGAAAGAAATAAAGTAAGAAAAAAGAAAGAAAAAAAGAAAGAGAGAAAGTGGAAGATATTAAACGAAAAAGCACAAAAATTAATAGAGAAGGAGAGTAATTGGACAAAAAGAAAGAAAGAAAGAAAGAAAAAAGAAAGAAAAAAGAAAGAAAGAAAGTGGAAGACATTAAACGAAAAGGCACAAAAATTAATAGAGAAGGAGAGTAAGTGGACAAAAAGAAAGAAAGAAAGAAAAAAAAAGAAAGAAAAAAAGAAAGAAAGAAAGTGGAAGACATTAAACGAAAAGGCACAAAAATTAATAGAAAAGGAGAGTAATTGGACAAAAAGAAAGAAAGAAAGAAAGAAAAAAGAAAGAAAAAAGAAAGAAAGAAAGTGGAAGACATTAAACGAAAAGGCACAAAAATTAATAGAGAAGGAGAGTAAGTGGACAAAAAGAAAGAAAGAAAGAAAGAAAAAAGAAAGAAAGAAAGAAAAAAGAAAGAAAAAAAGAAAGAAAGAAAGTGGAAGACATTAAACGAAAAGGCACAAAAATTAATAGAGAAGGAGAGTAATTGGACAAAAAGAAAGAAAGAAAGAAAGAAAAAAGAAAGAAAAAAAGAAAGAAAGAAAGTGGAAGACATTAAACGAAAAGGCACAAAAATTAATAGAGAAGGAGAGTAATTGGACAAAAAGAAAGAAAGAAAGAAAGAAAAAAGAAAGAAAAAAGAAAGAAAGAAAGTGGAAGACATTAAACGAAAAGGCACAAAAATTAATAGAGAAGGAGAGTAATTGGACAAAAAGAAAGAAAGAAAGAAAGAAAAAAGAAAGAAAAAAAGAAAGAAAGAAAGTGGAAGACATTAAACGAAAAGGTACAAAAATTAATAGAGAAGGAGAGTAAGTGGACAAAAAGAAAGAAAGAAAGAAAGAAAAAAGAAAGAAAAAAAGAAAGAAAGAAAGTGGAAGACATTAAACGAAAAGGCACAAAAATTAATAGAGAAGGAGAGTAAGTGGACAAAAAGAAAGAAAGAAAGAAAGAAAAAAGAAAGAAAAAAAGAAAGAAAGAAAGTGGAAGACATTAAACGAAAAGGCACAAAAATTAATAGAGAAGGAGAGTAAGTGGACAAAAAGAAAGAAAGAAAGAAAGAAAAAAGAAAG
Source organism: Acanthosepion esculentum (assembly GCA_964036315.1). Taxonomy (NCBI): domain Eukaryota; kingdom Metazoa; phylum Mollusca; class Cephalopoda; order Sepiida; family Sepiidae; genus Acanthosepion; species Acanthosepion esculentum. The sequence continues at coordinate 47,626,154 of OZ038490.1, forward strand.
AAAAAAAGAAAGAAAGAAAGTAGAAGACATTAAACGAAAAGGCACAAAAATTAATAGAGAAGGAGAGTAAGTGGACAAAAAGAAAGAAAGAAAGAAAGAAAAAAGAAAGAAAAAAAGAAAGAAAGAAAGTGGAAGACATTAAACGAAAAGGCACAAAAATTAATAGAGAAGGAGAGTAAGTGGACAAAAAGAAAGAAAGAAAGAAAGAAAAAAGAAAGAAAAAAAGAAAGAAAGAAAGTGGAAGACATTAAACGAAAAGGCACAAAAATTAATAGAGAAGGAGAGTAATTGGACAAAAAGAAAGAAAGAAAGAAAGAAAAAAGAAAGAAAAAAAGAAAGAAAGAAAGTGGAAGACATTAAACGAAAAGGCACAAAAATTAATAGAGAAGGAGAGTAATTGGACAAAAAGAAAGAAAGAAAGAAAGAAAGAAAAAAGAAAGAAAAAAAGAAAGAAAGAAAGTGGAAGACATTAAACGAAAAGGCACAAAAATTAATAGAGAAGGAGAGTATGTGGACAAAAAGAAAGAAAGAAAGAAAGAAAAAAGAAAGAAAAAAGAAAGAAAGAAAGTGGAAGACATTAAACGAAAAGGCACAAAAATTAATAGAGAAGGAGAGTAATTGGTCAAAAAGAAAGAAATAAAGTAAGAAAAAAGAAAGAAAAAAAGAAAGAGAGAAAGTGGAAGATATTAAACGAAAAAGCACAAAAATTAATAGAGAAGGAGAGTAATTGGACAAAAAGAAAGAAAGAAAGAAAGAAAAAAGAAAGAAAAAAGAAAGAAAGAAAGTGGAAGACATTAAACGAAAAGGCACAAAAATTAATAGAGAAGGAGAGTAAGTGGAAAAAAAAGAAAGAAATAAAGAAAGAAAAAAGAAAGAAAAAAAGAAAGAAAGAAAGTGGAAGACATTAAACGAAAAGGCACAAAAATTAATAGAGAAGGAGAGTAAGTGGACAAAAAGAAAGAAAGAAAGAAAGAAAAAAGAAAGAAAAAAAGAAAGAAAGAAAGTGGAAGACATTAAACGAAAAGGCACAAAAATTAATAGAGAAGGAGAGTAAGTGGACAAAAAGAAAGAAAGAAAGAAAGAAAAAAGAAAGAAAAAAAGAAAGAAAGAAAGTGGAAGACATTAAACGAAAAGGCACAAAAATTAATAGAGAAGGAGAGTAAGTGGACAAAAAGAAAGAAAGAATGAAAGAAAAAAGAAAGAAAAAAAGAAAGAAAGAAAGTGGAAGACATTAAACGAAAAGGCACAAAAATTAATAGAGAAGGAGAGTAATTGGACAAAAAGAAAGAAAGAAAGAAAGAAAAAAGAAAGAAAAAAAGGAAAGAAAGAAAGTGGAAGACATTAAACGAAAAGGCACAAAAATTAATAGAGAAGGAGAGTAATTGGACAAAAAGAAAGAAAGAAAGAAAGAAAAAAGAAAGAAAAAAAGAAAGAAAGAAAGTGGAAGACATTAAACGAAAAGGCACAAAAATTAATAGAAAAGGAGAGTAATTGGACAAAAAGAAAGAAAGAAAGAAAGAAAAAAGAAAGAAAAAAAGAAAGAAAGAAAGTGGAAGACATTAAACGAAAAGGCACAAAAATTAATAGAAAAGGAGAGTAAGTGGACAAAAAGAAAGAAAGAAAGAAAGAAAAAAGAAAGAAAAAAAGAAAGAAAGAAAGTGGAAGACATTAAACGAAAAGGCACAAAAATTAATAGAAAAGGAGAGTAATTGGACAAAAAGAAAGAAAGAAAGAAAGAAAAAAGAAAGAAAAAAGAAAGAAAGAAAGTGGAAGACATTAAACGAAAAGGCACAAAAATTAATAGAGAAGGAGAGTAAGTGGACAAAAAGAAAGAAAGAAAGAAAGAAAAAAGAAAGAAAAAAAGAAAGAAAGAAAGTGGAAGACATTAAACGAAAAGGCACAAAAATTAATAGAGAAGGAGAGTAATTGGTCAAAAAGAAAGAAAGAAAGAAAGAAAAAAGAAAGAAAAAAAGAAAGAAAGAAAGTGGAAGACATTAAACGAAAAGGCACAAAAATTAATAGAGAAGGAGAGTAAGTGGACAAAAAGAAAGAAATAAAGAAAGAAAAAAGAAAGAAAAAAAGAAAGAGAGAAAGTGGAAGATATTAAACGAAAAAGCACAAAAATTAATAGAGAAGGAGAGTAATTGGACAAAAAGAAAGAAAGAAAGAAAGAAAAAAGAAAGAAAAAAAGAAAGAAAGTGGAAGACATTAAACGAAAAGGCACAAAAATTAATAGAGAAGGAGAGTAAGTGGACAAAAAGAAAGAAAGAAAGAAAGAAAGAAAGAAAGTCGGATGACAGTAGAAGAAATGGACAGAAGAACGAATGGATAAAGAAAGCAACAAAGAAGAAAATTAACAAACATCAAGAAGAAGAAGAAGAAGATAATAATAATAATAATAATAATAATAATAATAATAATAATAATAATATAACAGTTTTTTTTTCAACACATAATCTATTATCGGCCTTCGTTGGCCACCTGTGTCGAATGTCGCAGTCATTTTCCGTACCAATTCCAAACTACCACCCACCATGAAAGAAAGTCAGCCTATCAAAAGGCTTCTCTTTTTCCACCTTTTTTTTAACCAAAGGATGAAACAAGGCGTAGTAGCAGAACGAAGAATGGAACCAGAAAGAAAGAAAACCAGAAAGTATATTTACGAAGATCCTTTTTTTTCTCTTCTACAGATTTTGA
>OZ038490.1:47633850-47651350 GCA_964036315.1 Acanthosepion esculentum
TTTGATAAAGTATATAATGATAATGATAATATTCATAATCACAATAAAGATATCGATAGTAATACTTTTGATAATGCTAATAATGTTAATAACTTCGATAATGCTAATTATATTTTCATTATTATCATTATCGAAATTGTCATTATCTTTAGCGGAATTATTTTATCAATGTTATTATTATCATTATCCATATTATTATTATCAGTATTGTTACTACCAATATCGATATTAGTATTATCATTATCGATATAATTATCATTATCAGTATTATTATTATTCTTTACAATATTATAATTATCTGTCTTATTCTCATCAATATTATTATCATTATCATTATTAAAGTCAAAAGTATTATTATCATTACCGAAATTACTATTATGATTATCATTATTAAAATTATCATAATTATTATCCTTATTAATATTATTATTTTAACATTATCAGTATTACTATTTCTTTCTTTATCTCTTGCATATCTGCTTGCTTTAATCTCTCTCTCTCTCTCTCGTTTTGACTTACATTTACTTTCTGTTGTTTTCTTTCTCTTTCCATTAGATTTCCTTCATCCTTTCTTTCTCTTTGTGGTTTTTCTTACATTTACTTCTATGCTTGTGTGTTTCATACTTTCTAGTTTACATATCTTCTTCCCTCAAATTATTAAATAATAATAATAATAATAATAAAATCAATGATATTAATATTAATAATGAAAATAATAATTATAATACTACTAGTACTACTAATAAAAACAATGATGTTAATAAGAATAATAATAATGAAAATAATAATTATACTACTACTACTAATAATAATAATAAAAACAATGATGTTAAGAAGAATAATGAAAATAATAATAAAAACAATGATGTTAATAATAATAATAATGAAAATAATAATAATAATGATAAAAACAATGATGTTAATAATAATAATAATGAATATAATAATAATAAAACCAATGATGTTAATGATAATAATAAAAATAACAATTATAATAATAATACAACTACTACTACTAATAAAAACAATGATGTTAATAATAATAATAACAATCAAAATAATAATTATAATAATACTAATAATAATAATAAAAACAATGATGTTAATAATAATAATGATAATAATGAAAATAATAATTATAATAATACTACTAATAATAAAAACAATGGTGTTAATAATAATAATGAAAATAATAATGATAAACGAGTAAAACAGGAGACAAAACAACTTGGCCAAATGAAATTACAAAATAAAAAATATCCAGAGAGGACAAAGCTTTACATGGCAAATACCTAAAAAGAATAAAAGAAGCAGAATCGGACTAACAGAAAACACATCAGTGCCAGGGGAGTCCGGGCTGAAAGCTGAGACAGAAGGCCTAATTATTGCAGGTCAGGACCAAAGCTTCGCAACCAGATCCTATCACTGTCACATAATCAAGGATGGAACTAACCCGAAATGCAGGACCTGTGGAAAATATGATGAAACTGTCGATCATATTATCTCAAGATCTTCGTAACTAGCACAAACTGAATATACCCACAGGCATAATAAGGTAGCTACATATGTGCACTGGATGATATGCAAGAAGCACAAAATCGAAACCACTGAGAGATGGTATGGCCACCAACCAGACACAGTTACCCAAAATAACAATGTAATAATAATGATAATGATGATAATAATATCGATAATGATAATAATGATATCGATAAGGATAATAATGATAATAACAATAATATCGATAATTGTTGTAACCTAGAGAAGGTTACTGAATAGAATAATCAAACGAACGTTGGTAATGAACGCTGATACTTAGGACAAGAACAACACATATAAGATTCGCCAGCGGCGAGCAGAAGAAGTAGTCAATTGCTAGAAGTGAGTCAAGTGAATTCCACAATGAATCTCCAACTGCAGGATATATACCAAACCGCCCCACGCGGTTAGATGTGGCACAACGCCGAATATAATGTGGGCTATCCGAGCACGTAGGCTCGGCCAAAAATTCCCCGTAGACCCCCTATAAAATGGGTCGGGTAACCGTTTTCCGAGACAAAACTCTATCCTTCGACATAGCCTCGTCTAAGGATCCTCTCTGCCTCTGGGCAGAGAGTTTTACCGGCACAGCTGGAGACGAATCTCCGATTGTAGGCCAACATACAGTATTTACTACTTTATTCATGTGAATGGGGACATACCCATTATCGTTCGTAGGTATGCTAGAACAATAATGATAATAATATCAATAATGATAATAATGATAATGATAATGATGACAATAATAATATTGATAATGATAATAATGATAAAGCCCGAGATGGTAATTATAATACAGATAATAATAATAATATTGATAATGATAATAATGATAAAGCCCGAGATGGTAATTATAATACAGATAATAATAATAATATTGATAATGATAATAATGATAAAGCCCGAGATGGTAATTATAATACAGATAATAATAATAATATTGATAATGATAATAATGATAAAGCCCGAGATGCTAATTATAATACAGATAATAATAATAATATTGATAATGATAATAATGATAAAGCTCGAGATGCTAATTATAATACAGATAATAATAATAATATTGATAATGATAATAATGATAAAGCCCGAGATGGTAATTATAATACAGATAATAATAATAATATTGATAATGATAATAATGATAAAGCCCGAGATGGTAATTATAATACAGATAATAATAATAATATTGATAATGATAATAATGATAAAGCCCGAGATGGTAATTATAATACAGATAATAATAATAATATTGATAATGATAATAATGATAAAGCCCGAGATGGTAATTATAATACAGATAATAATAATAATATTGATAATGATAATAATGATAAAGCCCGAGATGGTAATTATAATACAGATAATAATAATAATATTGATAATGATAATAATGATAAAGCCCGAGATGGTAATTATAATACAGATAATAATAATAATATTGATAATGATAATAATGATAAAGCCCGAGATGGTAATTATAATACAGATAATAATAATAATATTGATAATAGTAATACGGATAATGATTTTTAAGTTACTGCCTTCAAAAGTCTTCGTGTAATATGTTTTTATTATTTTGTAAAAGCTCTTCAGTTTTTATTCTGTAGCGCCGGTCTATAGGGCTCGATAAAAAGATTATCTTCTTTAAGAATTGTAGGATTTATTGGCTCGAAGCTTATGGACAGATTCTCATCTGGTCATCGACGTTAATCCGCGCCAAGTCTGACCCGTGCCTTGATGGATGACCACTTGCGAATACCAGGCGCAGTAAACCCGTACCAGCCGTCATTGGACCAGCGTATTGGGGTAATGGATCATTACTCGCCATGAACAGCAAAGAGAAAGACTTGGAAAAATCCAACGCCCAACAAAGTATTTTCAGGGGCAGTATTTGCTTGGAGCCATTTATTTACCACGTTTGTGCAGATCATAGTTTAGACATTTCTGACTGAGTTGAGCAACATGCATATCAACCATACGAAAAGTATATGACAGATATGGCGATTAATAATGCGCCATCATTAAACGCCATTATCGAATACAACAGTTACCATTCATTGACTGCGTCCTGGGTAAGACGATAAACTACGTCCAGCAGCAAATAAGCATACTTCTTTCCCCTAAAATTGTTCTTAATTTCTTTTTCAGCCTTGCATATAATCATTATTAAATCATTATTTTTATCAGGTGGCTGAAACAGTTTGGCTGTTTCCAATATGGTCTTCTTTTTCTTTTTTCAAAAAGATAAACCCTTTGAATTGTAAATGTTTATAACCATTTACAATAATATGAAACCTACCTACATCATTACTTTGCGTCCTGGGTAAAGCGATAAACTACACCCGACAGCAAGGCCTTTGATGAGGAGTTTTTGAGGAACGTGGAACCACCTCGTAATTGCTGGTGTTCCCGGCTCCACCCTGACACGAAGTGGTAGCACCTTTTAGGGTCCAAGCTATGGGCAAATATTACCGGCAATACATTTTTGAAAAAAATATTACCAGCAATACTTTTTGGAAAAATATTATTACCAGCAATACAATTTTGAAGTTAAAAATTCTACCAGAAACAGATTTTTGACAAAACAAAATATTACCATCAATAAAAAAAAATAACCAATTGAGGTTGATATACTATAAAAAAAATAAACCAAAACATTCATTGACTGTACACTTAGTTTAACTGTCGGTTGAAATGTATAAAATATTTTTCTTAAAACAGGATTTTTTCCGGAAATTAGACTTCGCAGGTCCACTAATCGTTATCACACATTCCAGCATTTATGGAAGTTTCCTTCCTAACTTTTTGTTTTAGGTACTGCGGAAAATCAACATCTTGATTATGTCATGATTTTCACTTCTTTTTACATGTACCGTCCTTTTTTGTAAATCTTATTCTTTGCGATTTGGTAGCGCCAATCTATAGGGTCTGATAAAGGAGTTTTTTATTAGCAAATTCACTCCAAAGAAGGCAGGAAAGTCACTAAGACACAGCGTGAAAGAATTAGAAAACAGAAACATTGCTTGGGAGCGAGAACAATAAAAGAGTAATCAAGAAGACAGTAGATAACGATTGGCATTGCATTCAAATTTTTGAAGATCAAAGTTGGCTAGAAAAAGCCGGAAGAGAGTTCCGCAATGAAGAAGTACGAGAAAAGAAACTGCTAGCTAATTTAGCTGTAAATTGATGCCACACTAGTACTGCGTTTAAATTCATGAAGTCTACTTACCATAGAGGAGACTTCCTCTGAACAGTTTCCATGAAAGTATCTATAGAAAGAACACAGGGAAGCTACGATGCTGCGTGGGAAAAGGGGAATTATACCGACATGCCAGGGCAGGAAAAAAATTTTTCTGATTCGTAGTTTATCAAGACTCTCTAAATATATAACAGGAACATCGGATCATATGTGGCAGCATATATTCAAAGTAAGGTGTTATGGTCCAGGTTAGGACCCAGGAAGAACAACACGAACACAAGAGTAGAAATAACGAAGATATATTACACGGAATAATAATACAAGATGTGGAAGGTGTTAGTATGGATGTCAGTCTAGTTTGGAATGAACTACTATCGGCTCGACTCGATTCGTCCCTCTCTCTTGAGAGGCGTAGTATACATAGTGTTAGGAAGAGTTCATTCTGTAGTTATAGGTAAGGACCCATAACACACACACACACACACACACACACACACACACATATATATATATATATATATATATATATATATATATATATATATTATTTCAGGATAATTTTTTTTAGATTCTCCGGGTAGAATTCGTTTCTTCAATATCCTCGTCTCCACTGTTATGATTCATGTAAGGACCAAGGAAGAACAACAAGAACACAAGAGTAGAAATAACGAAGATATATTACACGAAATAATAATAATAATAATAATAATAATAATAATAATAATAATAATAATAACGTCCTGAGGAACATTGTTTGGACCCAGATCTACAGGATACAAATAGGAAACATAACATACATATATAATAATAATAATAATAATAATAATAATAATAATAATAATAATAATAATAATACAAGATGTGGAAGGTGCTAATATGACTGTCAGTCTGGTTTGGAATGAACTACTATCAGCTCGACTCGATTCGACCCTCTCTCTTGAGAGGCGTAGTATACATAGTGTTAGGAAGAGTTAATTCTGTAGTTATAGGTAAGGACCCATAACATATTCAAAGGAAGGACAACTGGTAGATATGTAAAATAGATTCTAAAGAGAAAAATTGTCTGGCACGATACAGTGAACCAATTTTCTTAGCAGCAGACCGAGCCATGGATTCAATATAGCCATTCCACTTCATGTCTGCTGAGAACGTTAGCCACAGGAGGCACAATGAATCACTTTCCTGGAGGTTAGCATCAGGCACGATTATGGAATCCAGAAAGGGGTCTCTCAGATTATTAATACACAGTAGTTTTGTTTTGGAGGCGTGAAAATTAGCAAGCCGTCACTTGCACCAGTTAACAACAGACTGTATGTCATTTTCTTTTTTAGATGAGTTGCCAATTTGACCTCATCAAACTGACTTACGATAGTGACAGGAGTATTACCCTGATTCTTCGTTGAATACTTATTTCTTTGATTTAGCCCACAACAAGACGAACGATCTGGTTCAAACGCGTATACACGGGAGAGGCACAATGATTTCCAGTTCTATGTGGGGACATTCCATGTCTAACTTGTGGAAAACGCTGTGCCGTTGAGTTTGGACAGAGAAGTCATGGCAAAGATGATGTTGAAACGAAGCGTTACCATACAGGAAATATTCATAGTTAATTGGTAAGTAATGGTTATTTATTTATTGTAATAGGTCGGGGGCCACGAAATTACGACACTTGCTAGATTAGGACGCCCGGTCTGTACGTAAATCTGTCGCCGCTTACGATACCTCAAGACCGGTTCAATGCTCCTCTGAGCTAGCACGGGTGTTATCTGGTGCGCCAATGAGTTATCTAGCTCTTGCTGCAGCAAGGTGTTCTTGGGCAGTGAATATCAGGACGAGACACATGGCTTGAATTAATGCCTTGCTCACTCCAGTCCTGTCGCCTCATTTGATAAGAAAAACGATGGCCCCTGTGAATTGGGTTTTCAAGCATCAGCTTAGCTTACGACGGAAGAAGTTGCGGCCCAACCTCGGCCGCATTATCTAATTGCTAGTGACAGCCGATCTGAGTGGGAGTAGCAGACGGGGAGACCTTATTAAATCGTTCTTGGTTGGCATCCGCCACGTCATTTGACGTTAGTGATTTGGGGACCTATTTGAATGAAGATAAGGGTAATATTTTTTCAGAGATGTCATTTTATCTTTCTTTTTCCTTTCTTCTTCTCTCTTTTATACGTTTCAATTTCTTTAGCGATCTTTTTCTTCTCTCTTTGATAATTTCTTTCTTTCTTTTTTCCTGTTGCTATTTTTTCTTCTCTTTTTTTATGCTTTCTTTCTTTCGATATCTTTTGCCTTCTCTCATTTATACTTTCTACCTTTCTTTTGCTATCTTTTTGTCTTCTCTTTTCTTCTGTCTTTCTTTCCTTTGCTATCGTTTTTCCTCTATCTGATAATGATTTTGATAATGCTTATAATGATAACAATAATAATAATAATAACGCCAATAATGTTAATAATATCGGCAATGATAATAATGATATCGTTAATGATAATGATTTCGATAGTGCTAATAATAATGATAATAATAATCTCGATAATGTTAATAATAATTTTGATAATGCTAATCCTGGTAACGATAATAATGATATCGATAATTATAATTTTGATAATAATAATAATAATAATTTTGATAATTTTAATAACGATAATGATAATTTTGTTGATAATGATAAAGATATGGATAATAATCCCGCTAATGAAATAATTTCGATAATCCTAATAATGATAATTATAATAATATTGATAAGTATAATAATGAAATCGATGATAATAATTCCAATAATAATAGTTTTGATAAAAATATATCGATAATAATAATTTCGATTATGATAATAATAATATCGCAAATGTTAATAATGGCTATAATAATCTATATTAATAATGATAATAAAATTTTCGATAATGATAATAATCTTGAGAATGCTAATAATGTTAATGATAATAATATTGATAATATAAATTCGATACTGTTAAAAATAATAATGATAATAATGATAATAATTTCCATACTGTTAATAATAATGTTGATAATGCTAATAATAATAACGATAATAATAATTTCAATAATGATAATATCGATAATGCTAATTTTGATAATGATAATAACATTGATAATTATAATAATGATATCGAATATAATTTCGATAAATATTTTCAAAATGCTAATAATGATAACGATTATGATAATTTCGATAATGATAATAAAGATATCAATGATAATTATTCCGATAATGATAATTATTTGATAATCCTAATAATGATAATAATAATAATAATATTGATAATGATGATATCGATAATGATTTCGATAATGATATTAATCATTTGAATAATTATCATAATGCTATAGATAATAATTTCAAAATTTTTTAATGATAATTTCGATAATAATAATGATAATGATTTTATTATAAATGCTAATAAATATATCGAGAATAATAATTTCGATAATGATAATAATTTTGATAATGATAATAATTATAATAACAATATTGATAATGCTAATAATGGTAATGATAATAATAATAATATTGCACATGATAATAATGACATCGCTGGTAATAATTCCAATAATGTTAATAAAGTTTTAATGACGCTAATAATGATAAAGATAATGATAATCTAGATAATAAAAATATCGATAACAATTATTCGGATAATTATCTTAATAATATCGATGATGCTGACAGTGGTAATAACAATGTCGATAATGATAATAATTATATCGATAATAATAATTACGGTAATGATAACAATTTTGATAAAGTTAGTAATCATAATGAAAGTATTGATAATGGTAATAAATATATCGATAATAATAATTTTGTTAATGATAATAATTTTGATAATGCTAGTAATTATAATTATAATATTGATGATAATCATATTGATAATAATAATTTTGATAATAATATTGATAATGATAATAATAATACTGATAATAATGATAATTATAATAATGACAATATAACGACAATGGTAATAATATAATGATAATAATTTTGATAATAATTTTAATAATCATATTATTTATGATAATAATAATGATAATATTAATAATATTGATAATGATAATAATGAAAATAGTAATAATATTAGCAATAAAAATAATGTCTCTCTCTCTCTCTCCATATATATATATATATATATATATATATATATATATATATGGAGAGAGAGAGAGAGACATACATATGTATTTTCACCAAAATTTCTATTAATTTTATCATATATTTTATATATATATATATATATATATATATATATATATATATATATATATATATGTATGTACAGTAAAGATAACAAATCCGTTTGTATACAATACAAGTATATCCTAGTAATATAAAATATTAAAACTGGTCCAGAAAAAGAGCTCAGTGTATTACAGAGCAAATATTACCTATATTATATATATATATATACCTATATATATCTATACCGCGGTTGATAAGACGGACGAATTATATTTTCGTTTATCGAAATAAGCTTATTTCCTATATGTGGGGATTTGGGAATTTATTGTGTATTAATTTTTTTTTTAATAAAAACGAAACAGTATTACAGTGTTTGTTTTTTTTATTTCATCTAATCCTATCATTCTGTAGGTATCCATATTTGTTCTATATGTGTTATATATATATATATATATATATATATATATATATATATATATATATATATATATATATAAATTAATTGAAAAATATAAGCAGTAAATTTCTGATGACCCCTGATGTGTTGACGGGTAGGTCCGCCTACAAAAATCTGGAATCAGGATGCTGAATCATATATATATATATATATATATATATATATATATATATATATATATATATATATATATATGGTTGGAAGGAAATTTCTGATTTTTGTAGAATATTCAATTTATTTGGAAACAGTGAGAACTATCTTTCCAACAAAATACATATGTATATATATATGTGAGAAAGATGTCGCATTTCGGTCCCAAATGTAAGTAACCGTATATTCAAGTTTTTTTCACGCAGAATACTCTAGCGTCAAACTGAGTAACCAAAACTCGCATTTCTTCCTTGACTTACTTAATTCGTGTCTTTGAAAAAATTACGGATATCCAAGATGGGTCGTCATCGGCTTTATTTATCTAAAATGTGTTCACAGTTGGTCTATGGACCGAGGGGACGACAGATTATACCAACGGCGAACAATGGACTCCTTTGTACCACCTCTGTTTGCTTTCGTCTCTTCTCATACTTATGTGTTTACTCTAACGCCCAGTTTCCATTTTTTTCGGAATAAAGGGGTTATTAGCTGGACTTTGCTTCGTTCACGCACAGATAGGGGCGCGCGCGCGCGCAAACACACACAAACACACACACACACAGATAGGTAGGTAGATAGATAGATAGATATTTATATATACCCTATTTCTATAAAACTATTCAGAGTAAGTAAACAGGATTTACGTGAGGGAAAAGGAGTTTTAACACACACACACACACACACACACACACACACACATATATATATATATATTTATATATATATATATGCGCGCGTGTGTGTGTGAGGGGGAATGACTTTGAAAATGATGAAACGCATTCTGAAAATGTTAGAAATCAACAAGTCCATTTAAAATCATTTTAAAGCAATATTCAAATTCTGTTGTACAAAATGTTTGAAATTAGATGTGTGTGTGTGTGTGTGTGTGTGTATGAGAGAGAAAGAGATTGTGTGTCTATGAGAGAGAGTGTGTGTGTGTATGAGAAAGAGAGAGAGTGTGGTGTGTGTGTATGAGAGAGTGTGTGTGTGTGTATGTGTTTGCTGTTATTTTTAATTTATTTTGCTTAAATGTTATTTTGATGGATACTCATATCATATTATTTTTAATTGAACGGTATTTTTTTTATCCAACTACATCTACCGGCCTGAATATTCGAAAAATCGTGTTTAAAAAGTATGTGTCCCCGGCAGGATTCCAGCCTGCATCTCCTAATGGAGAACCGCTATTGCAACTGAAGTGTTTAACGGCTCGGCCACGTAGGACTTACGCTCAAACAAAGCCCGAACGGTGTCTTTTGAACAAACCCTTTCTGCTGATTCACGAGACATTTTTTGAGGAAATGGTCTAAATCCGACATATTGTTATATTTATTTTGTGTAAACGTTATTTTTACTATTAGTATATATATATATATATATATATATATATATATATATATATATACAAATTTTGTCATTTAGCTGATTGATATATTTCAGTACTTCAACTCCAGGGTTTCGGAGACGAACCATTTTAGCATTGCAATTGTTCACTCCTTTCGTTTGAGCAATTGCGATAGATAGATAGATAGATAGATAGATAGATAGATAGATAGATAGATAGATAGTAACAAAATAGGTCCGGACACGGACACACACACACACACACACACACACACACACACACACACACACACACACACATATATATATATATATATATATATATATATATATATAGAGAGAGAGAGAGAGAGAGAGAGAGAGAGAGAATGAGTGATAAACAATCTTGACACAGATGTCAACACAAGAAATTTTGCGTCTAAAGCGATCCTCAGACTACATGGCCCCCCCACACACACACACACGCGTGCGCATACTCTCACATACAAGCACCCCAAAGCACCTACACACACACACACACACACACACACACACACACACACACACACACACACATATATATATATATATATATATATATATGTATATAATTTTTAATTTTAATTTTGTCTCAATATCCGAGATGGAACGTTTACAGATGTATTAAATATAAATATCAATAATAATATAATTATCAAACAATAATAAATAAATTAATTAAAACAAACACGGTCAAGTATGAATAATCTAGACGATTCGCGCTCAACAAGAGAACTACGTATATAGATCCCGCCCAAGGAGTAAGGACACATGGCCCAAAGATCGTTTGAGGCTTGGAACTGACTCTCAGCATAGAGTGTTTTTCTTTTCTATATTCATATTGTCTCTGTTTTTTCTGTCTCTTGCATTCAAACAACAAGAACAAGAACAACAATAACAATAATAATAACACAAATCAAACTACCAATAAACTATTAAAAAAAGAATTTAGTGTATTTTAAGGCGATCAGAGTTTTTGCTGACTTCAGAAATAGAGACATAACTAAATACAAGTTTAATCTCTCGACCGATTTCAAAGTTTCGCCAAATACCGCTCCTCGTGGTCAGAGGGACAGATAAATCCATTGAATTATTACCAGATATTATCAGAATATTACCAGATATTAGATTCATGCTCGATAGAATAAATTATTGTGACAGACTATAGACAAATTTTAATCTTGAAATTTGTACTAACCAAGAGTCAGTTAAAAATGTGACATTATTAAAATATTCGAAGCAGAATAATATGCTGATATTGAAATTAAAATGTTCGATTATATATATATATATATATATATATATATATATATATATATATATATATATATATATATATATATATATATACAAAAACTGTTCATTGTCATTCCTTAGCCAGTTTTAATGGAATTTTGTTTCGGTTTTGGCAGTTTCTTTTCATGATTTGATTGTGTGAGATGTGTTATTTGTGTGGATTTTGAATACGTTTATTCTGAGCCTTCGCATGTTGAACATGGCTGGAATTCGTTCTATTAAAAAAAACAAAAAAACTTTCAGCATGCCGATCCCATTATTAAACAAATTGAGGTTGACGGTGAAGGATATATATATATATATATATATATATATATATATATATATATATATATATATATATATATATATTCATATGATTAAAATATATTTTTAATGTATGCTATATTTATGGGTAAAAGTGTTTCGTATCAGAGATACAGCGTATCTAAATATAAAAGTGAACACTGACGACAACACCGAGCGGCAATCTTCAGGCCATGTGTGCTAGCTCAACTATTTATATATGTGGGGCAATGGTGGCTTATGCGTAGAAAGCTCTATTGTATTATCTTAACTGTTATTGAGTTGGCGGTAACGATTATATTTCAAATTATTCTAGAAGCTATTTAACAGAAAAAAATGTGAATTCGAAACTATTTATTTCTAGCTATTTTATAGTGTTGTTTTGAAAATATTATTCATTATTTGTTATTGGTTACTTAATTATTTGTTGATTATTATTATTATTATTATTTCCTTTGATTTCTGGTGTGTACTCATTTCTGTCCGGGTCTCAACCAGAGATCTAAGGTTAGAAATGGCATCATAACATTTTGCACTGAGCAGTTTTGAAAAAAATCATTATATATTTTACATAGATAAAACTCTTCGTAAGGTCTGATACTACTCATGAAAACAATTGACATCCTGGTATCTCGGAAGCATATCCTTACGGTATTTATCAAGGAGTCCAATTGGTCAATATTGGTAGCATATAAGTTAGGATCATCAAAGAACAACAGGTGGTTGTTGGGCTTTTTCTAATCTCTTGTAAGCTTGTAACCAGATTTTGTCTTATTGAAAATCAGAGTCGACAGCAGCACGATGATCAGAAATATCAGCGGATTATTATTATTATTATTATTATTATTATTATTATTATTATTATTATTATTATTTCCTTTGATTTCTGGTGTATACTTATTTCTGTCCGGATCTCGACCATAGACCTAAGGTTAGAAATGGCATCATAACATTTTCCACTGAGCAGTTTTGAAAAAAAAATCACATATATTTTACATAGATAAAGCTCTTCGTAAGGTCTGAGCTGTACTCGTGAGAACAATATTTGTATTTCTTTAAGGCATGGGCTACCAGGAATCCCTTCAAGGAGTCAATTGGAATCTTTTTTTTAACCAATCCGAAGAATCCAACCACAACTGGAATTGTTGATGTCCTCATGTACCACATTTTTGAGATTTCGATTCCGGGCGCCGTTTCATTCGTTTTGATGCGTTATTTACAACTACAGACCTTTTTTTTTCCATTATGAGACAAGCAAAGTTTGTACAAAGAATTATAATAACTTTTTGTAGATCTAGATATTTTTATACTTGAAAAAATTGTTTAAATATAAATTGAAGAAGACAGAAATTCTGTTGAAATAGTGTTTGACTTTGTCAAACACTATTTTTTTTTCTTTTCTTCATCTTTTCTTAAATCGCTCTATTCTCTTAACTGATGAAAAATACCGGATGAGTGACATTAATCATTTTGTTTATTATTATTATTATTATTATTATTATTATTATTATTATTATTATTATTTCCTTTGATTTCTGGTGTGTACACATTTCTATCCGGGTCCCGACCAGAGACCTAAGATCAGAAATGCCATCATTACATTTTCCACTGAGCAATTAAAAACAAATCACAGTATATTTTACATAGATAAAGCCCTTCGTGCTATCTCTTCGTCACCGAGGCCCGTTGGAACAGTCGCTCTCTCACATATAGTAGTCGTGGCTCCAGGGAGCACAGTCCTATGGTTAGAGAGAATCTCAGTTGAGTTCCACCACAGAATATGTGAACGAGCGGCGCTATATTCAGTCTGATTTGCTATTTATTATAACAGAACATATAAATTACAC
Organism: Acanthosepion esculentum; assembly: GCA_964036315.1. Lineage (NCBI taxonomy): Eukaryota > Metazoa > Mollusca > Cephalopoda > Sepiida > Sepiidae > Acanthosepion > Acanthosepion esculentum. The sequence goes on from OZ038490.1 coordinate 47,648,188, forward strand.
AGGTTAAAAATACAAAGTTATCTCATTCGAATAGCTATTTCGACCCACACGACATCCTTGTAGGCTTTGTTAACTCAGAGATATGATGAAATAAAAAATACTTTAAAAATTTAAACATTTAAAGAAGAAGAAGAAGAAGAAGAAGAAGAAGAAGAAGAAGAAGAAGAAGAAGAAGAAGAAGAAGAAGAAGAAACAGATAAATAACAAAAAAAGAAGAAAAAAGAAAGGGAGAAGAATAAAAAGGAAGTAGCAGATGAGAATTTAAATAAACTCCCAATATTATGATAGTAGATGTGGGAGTGTCCTCTCTAAGTCAAGAAAACAGTTATAGTAACCTTGACCTATATTTTAAATATTAACATCTAGTTTATAAAGGAAAATTGCTTAAAAGCATTTCGAAATTTGAGAAGATTTTAAAAACAAACATTTTTAAGAAAGGGTAAGTAAAAATGTTAACATTTAAAATTAAAAATTGCATTAAAACAATGTATAATATACAAATAATAATACATTTAATATAATAATTGTATTAATTATTAATTTATTTATTATTTATTAATTATTAATTTATATTTAACATATTTTATTTTATTTAATAACTTTATTTTTGTTTTATTCAATAATTATCGTATTCTATAATTATTTTATTTATTATATCAAATGTATTACTTTTTCTTTTTCTATTTTTTGTCTCTTTCGCTCTTCTTTTATTATTTAAATGTATAAATTTTTAAGGTCCTATTTTATTTCTTCATATCTCTGAGTTGACAAATCTACAAGTAAGTCTTGTGGGTCGAAATAGCTATTCGAATGAGGTAACTTTGAAATTTTAATCTATGTAAATAATACATACATACACACACACACACACACAAACATATATATATATATATATATGGGGGGGTGTAATTGTACACAGTGAGTGCTGGTGGTGATAAAACAGTGGTCGATGTAAAATAAATAGAGCTAGCATTTATAATAATAAATATTGATGTGACTGAGTTTCATGCCCATAGGAATTGTTAGGCATAAATAATAAAAAAAATAATTGTGTCTGATAATTGCCACGCGCAATAAACTGAGTGCTGTACAGACGTTTGATGCGTGAGGTCACTGTTTTAGCGTTTATTGCCTTCTGTTTGCACTGTTGGTCGGTGGGACCGAAAAGAAAGCCAGCGGTAAAATCATTTTCGTGTACTGCTTTCATAATTAACAGCGAACTTCAAAGTGGAACTTGTTTATTGAAACGAGTCTAAGAATTAAGGTCTTAAAAAACAACATTTGTTTTCGATCGTGAACTTTCACCGGGCATGTCCTGAGATGCTTATCGCATCTCAAGAAGAAGAACCGAAAGACGGTATTTGATGTAGGGTATGAGGGAGGCAGTAAATTATTTCTCAGCAGACCAAAAAGACAACTGGTATGTGTTTCGTGTATTTTAAAACATTTCACCCCATGCAAATCAATAAAGCCACTAAGACACAAGGGGGTTACTGAGTGTGAAAGAATAATTAAAAAAGAGAAACACTATTAAGGAGCGCGAACAATAGAAGAGTAATCAAGAAAACGGTTGATAACGATTGACATTGCATTTAAATTTGTTTTCTAATAATTTCACCCATGCAAGGCACTAAAGTTACTAAAACACAAGGGGTTACTGAGTGTGAAAGAATAAGAAAAAGAGAAACATTATTAATGGGAAAGAAAAATAAAAGAGGAATCAAGAAGACAGCAGATAACGATTGACATTGCATTTAAATTTTTGAATATCAAACTTGGCTGGGAAGCAATAAGCTGGAAGAGAGTTCCACAAGGGAGAAGTGCGATAATAGAAGCAGTTAGCATAGAAGTTACTGTTACATCTACCCAATTCAGCTGTGAATTGGTGAGACCTTACCGCCAATCTAGTACTGCCATTAAATTCTTAAGATCTAGGTACCATAGCGAAGACCTCATCCGAACAATTACCATGAAAATAGTTATAGAAAAGGCACAGGGAAGCTACGCTACGACGGTGGGAAAGCAACTGAAGCCGAGATGCCAGGGCAGGGTCAAAAACATTGTTTGATTCTTATTTAGACTTCAAGGATCTCGTATATAGCAGGAACACCAGAAGGCAGTAATATTCAAATCAAGGACGAATGGTTACGTGAAAGTGTTTGAATTTAGCAAACAAGCGCTTCAACCTAATCACACCGTTCTATGACCACGGGTGCTACTGGGCATGAACTGTCCTCTCCACATAACACATGATTCAACTGTAAATTGATGAGACCTTGTCGCCAATCTAGTACTGCTCTTAAATTCTTAAAGTCTAGAGACCATAGCGAAGAGATTATTTAAACAAATGCCATGAAAATATTTATAGAAAATGCAAAAGGAAGCTATATTACAGGGGTTGGAAACTAACTGAAGCCGAGATGACCAATAATATTGCTAATTTTTTCTTTAAATTTTATCAAGAATCTCTAGATATGCAACAAGAAAACCAGACCAAATATAGCAGCAATATTCAAAGCAAGGACGAATGGTAGACTTATAAATATGTAAGATAGAATTTGGAGAGAAAAATTGTCTAACGCTACACAGTGAACCAACTTTCGTTGCAGCAGACTTATCAAGTGATACAATATAATCTTTCGACTTCATGTCAGTCGAAAAACGTTAGCCCGAGAAAGCGCAACTATCCTGGACTTTAGCATCAACGATGTTGATAGGAGGCAGAAAGGGGTTTCTCAGATGATTATTAGAGAGAAATTTCGTTAAACAAAGCCCCAGTTAGCAACAGACTGTAGGTGGTTTTTTTAGATCAGCTGCCAATCTGACCTAATCAAACTAATCAGACTTACTATTGAGACAGGAGTAAATGGATGTGCCATCAGCATAGCAGGTTGAGACCTGATGTCGTCGGGAAGGTCAATGATTAAAATTAATAACAAACTAGATCCAATGATAGACCCCTGGGGAAACCTGCATTAGTACAAAAAGATCTAGAAGATTGGCCGTTCACGATAACTTCCATTTTTTTACACTAAGGTTCACCCTGTACAAGGCCCGGAGATCACTCGAGGTACAGGGGTAGTTTATGTGGATAGGAAGGGACGATTATGGTTAACTCTAGACTTGAACAGGTTAAGATTGTAGTTATCGGGGTAATATTCTC
>OZ038490.1:47656350-47683850 GCA_964036315.1 Acanthosepion esculentum
AATTTTCTGTCATTCTTTTTCTCACCAACTTCATGAAACTTCATTGAAATCCATGCGACTAAAAGATTACAGAAACCTTATTTTACTGTCCAGTTCCATTAATGATTCTTTGACGCCCCCCCACCCAATTTCAATAGCGTACCCCAGTTCAAGACGTAAGCAATCATCGATCTACACAAATTCTCTTATTTTCCATGTCATCCGAATGGTTTCCGTAGATTCAACACGTTTTTCACTTTAGAATTTCCGTTTTCCTTGACTGGATGTCCAAAAAGAATAAAAAGCATACTATATCCTCTTATTTACTTACAGCTGGTGGTAAAAGGAATGATCTCATGTCGTCCCCAAAGGCATTTGTAGAAAAAGGAGAATAAAAAAGACGAGGAGAGCATTTCGCAATGAGAAACTTCAATGTTTATCGGACGTTTTGAGATAAAGAATTTTCATTATTCCATAAATTATTCCATTTTTGTTTACATCTTTCTTGTCATTAACCAAAACTTGCACTGTTTTATAAAGTACTGAGATGAAATATTTTCATTATTCCATATATTTTTCCGATAATTTTGCCATCATCTTTCTTGTCATTAATACATTTCATTGTTTTCTGAAGTTTTGAGTTAAAGAATTTTCATTATTCCATAAATTATTCCCATTTTGTTTACATCTTTTTCGTCGTTGACCAAAACTTGTGCCGTTTTATGAAGTATTGAGATGAAGTCTTTTCATTATCCATATAATATTCCAACTTTTGTCTTCATCTTTCTCGACATTAACACAACATTCCATTATTTTCTGAAGTTTTAATATAAAGAATTTTCATTATTCCATAAATTATTCCGTCTTTTGTCTTCATCTTTCTCGTCATTAACCAAAATTTGCACTGTTTTATGATGTACTGAGATAAAGTATTTTCATTATTCCATAAATTATTCCGACGATTGTCTTCATCTTTCTTGTCATTAACCCAACCTTTCACTGTTTTCCGAAGTTCTGAGATGAATTCTTTTCATTATTCCATATATTATTCCGACCATTGTCTTCAACTTTCTTGTCATTAACATAACCTTTCAGTGTTTTTTGAAGTTCTGAGAATGTTCATTATTCCATATATTATTCCGACGATTTTCTTCATTTTTCTTCTCATTAACACAGCCTTTTGAAAGTGCTTGGTACATCAGAAGGTTGACCTAGATGGTGGCCGTAAAGCAGTTAACGACACAGTGTTTTGAGCACACACTACTCTTTTTTCAAACTAGTGATCCTGCCAGATTATGCGCTCTCTCCCAGAACCAAGGTCTTCTCAGTATAGTTTTTTTTTTTTTTTTTTTTTTAAGCGTATCACCCCAAGCAAGGCTGGTGGCCACTATCACGCATGGGGTTACAGAAGGGTTGGAGGAAGAGCAGATAGGAGTGGTAAAGGAAGGGATGTGGAGAAAGAGAAGGAAGGAGGGTCGATCAAGGCAAGGGGGTTACAGAAGATATAGAGCGAGAGCAGATAGGAATGAAAGATGAAAGGAAGTGGAGAAGGGAAGTGGATAGATCAAGGCAACTGGAGATGACGATTGACGCTACTCTTAAACCGTTGGAGATTGTATTTGTCAGGGAAACAGTAATAGGGAAGGGAAGGGAGTTCCATAGGCGAGATGTGCGAGACATGAAGCTATTGGAGTAGAAGAGACGTCTACATCTAACAGTTTCAATGGTGAAGGGGTGGGAACGGGATGCCAGCCTCGTAGGACGCTTAAATTCACGAGGCTTAGGGACAAGCGAAAGCAACTCCTCGGAGCAATTACCGTGGAAGTACTTGTAGAAAAGGCAGAGCGATGCAACATCGCGTCTGTGAGACAGCGACTGAAGACGAGATGACAGATCAGGGCCAATCACATTGCATATCCGTCTCTGGATCTTATCAAGAACCCTGAGGCAACACGCAGGGGCCCCAGACCATAAATGGCAGCAATACTCCCTGCAAGGGCGAATGGTAGACTTATAGACTTGGAGGATCGATTCCGGGGAGAAGAATTTCCTGGCTCGGCACAGGGAACCAACTTTTCTTGCGGTGGATGATGCAACTGACTCGATGTATTTGTTCCATCTCAGATCAGCGGACAGCGTGAGACCGAGCAGCCGCAGAGAGGAGCTCTCGAGAAGTTGGTCCTCAGACATTCTAATGGGATGCAGGGATGGGTCCTTGTGGTGGTTAATGGAGAGCAGTCTTGTTTTAGAGGCATTAAAGTTGACCATCCCTTTCTCTCCCCAGTCCACAACCGATTGGAAGTCCTTTTCAATTTGAGGTGCCAGGTTATTTTTGTCCGCCTCACTAGATTTGTGCTTGAGGCAGGAGTAAATAGTAGTGTCATCAGCGTAGATACCGACTTGGGAGTCTATGGCGTCAGGATGGTCGTTTATAAATATGAGGAACAGAGTAGGGTCAAGGATGGAGCCTTGAGGAACACCAGCGTTAGTGGGATAGGAGTTGGAGAAGAATCCACTGAGAACAACCTTCAAATCCCGGTTTGATAGGAACGATTGAATTAGGTCAAACAATCGACCTGTTCCATTATCAACCACAGGTTGTCTAGTTGGATATGAAGAAACGCAGATGTGCCTGAGCAGACGTCTTCAAAATGGATTAGCTAGCTACTGTAGCAGTAGGGTATAGTGGAAAAAGAGAGTTCATAAACACATATGTATCTATTAGAAAAATCACTAAGTTGCTATCATATCCGATTCTACGAACGTACACCATTGGTGAATTAATTTCGTCGTGAGTTCAACCGATATATAGGAAGTATGTTACAATTTGCTCCGGTCTGCCCTACTTTATATAAACAACTTTTTGTGCTGAAGAAAATATGAAACAAGCAAAAATATTCTTAAAGAAACGAGATTATGGAATTACCAAAACTTTGAAAAATAAAAATAAAAGACATTTTACAAAAACAAACATTTTTAAGAGTTGAAAGCAGCAAAATAAGTAATTATTTTTTTATTATTTTTTTAAGAAGCAGGTTTAGGAAATAACAAAGAGCGGAATATATCGAATTATTGTGGAAAAAGGAGAATGCAAAAGACGAGGAGAGCATTTCACAATGAGAAACTTCAATGTTTATCGGAAGATAGAGAATTTTTAATTATTCCATAAATTATTCCGTATTTTATCTTCATCGTTCACGTCATTAACCAAAACTTGCAATGTTTTATGAAGTACTGAGATGAAGTCTTTTCATTATTCCATATATTATTCCGACAAGTGTCTTCATCTTTCTTGTCATTAACATAACCTTTCAGTGTTTTTTTGAAGTTCTGCGATAAAGAATTTTCATTATTCCATGTAAGAGAATAAGAGAAAATATATATTTTATATATATATATATATATATATATACATATATATATATATATATATATATATATATATATATATATATATATATATATATATATATTGTTATATAAACAACCTATTTTGTGCTGAAGAAAATATGAAAGAAGCAAAAACATTCTTAAAGAAACGAGTTTATGGAATTACCAAAACTTTTGAAAAGAAAACTAAAAGACATTTTGCAAAAAAAACAAAAAAAAACAATTAAAAAACCTTTTTGAAAGTTGAAAACACCAAAATAAGTAATTACATTTTTATTTTTATTTTTTTTAAAGAAACAGGTTTAGGAAATAAGAAAGAGTGCATTATATCCAATTACTTTTTTGTACGAAGTAAAATTTCTGACTGGGATGTAAGTGGAGATTTTTCATCATATAAAATAAACATTCATATGAACGTTACGTCTGGAATGTCTTCTATAAGCTTAGTTCTTTTGGTAGCTGATACGAAATGTGGGACGGCAACCCTACATCCGGGTGTTTTTTTTTTGTCGTGACACCATTTCTAGAAAGACTGCCACCCAAGGCTAAAGAGTTCTTTCAGACCATGAAGTGAATTATCCCACGCCAGATACCAACTGTGAAACTCCGGATTTGTGCTCAGGGTTTACTCCCGAAGCCTTTCCCATCACTGGGTATTGCCGCAAGACAGCGGAGATTTAAAATGTAAATGCCAGTCATCTGTGTAGATGCCTACTTGAGAACTGATGAAATCAGGAAGATCACTATACGATAAGTACGTACACCACCGATTTTCCGATGATCAAATACCTATTTTAATGCTGACACAGGAGACAGGAATATATATATTTTTTTAAAATTCACTGCAGGCAATGCTATACTGCCACTAACAAGCAACGGGCTACTGTGGGTCAAAGAGGACGAAAAAAACTTTTGAAGGAACCGGAAACCCAATCCTAAACAGGGATGAAGGGAGACAGCTCTACTCGTATTGAAACATGAATGCTTTTATGTAGCGATTTAAAAATATTTTTTTAATAATCTCTTATAATAAAAAATATAATAATAATAATATATTGTTATACTTTGTATTGAGCAATTTTAAAAGTATATATATATATAGGCGAACTCATCTACTATTAAGTAAAAAATAGAGTTCAGGCGGAGACGTTAGAGGTACAAATTGTAGTAGATTTTAGAAGGAACCGGAAACACTCCTAAACAGAAAACAAGAGATAAACCTCTGCTCCTGTTCAAAGTACGGGGGATGAGTTTGAACCGGACGACAGGCGAACATATCTACTCCTATTGAAGTATAATAAATAAATAAATAAATGAATAGTAAATGCAATTTTAGAGTTTAGTAAAAGACATTAGAAATATAGAGATGAAGTAGACTTTAGAAGGATCTGGGATAAACCTCTACTCATGTTCAAAGGCCCGGGGAGGAGACGTTAGAAGTATAGAGTTGAAGTAGACTTTAGAAGGGACCGGAAACCCAACCCTAAACAGGGAACAATGGATAAACCTCTACTCCTTTTCAAAAGACAGAGAAAGACACGTTAGAAGTATACAGTTGAAGTAGACTTTAGAAGGAAGCGGAAACCAAATACTAAACAGGGAACAAGGGATAAACCTGTACTCCTGTTCAAAAGACAGGGAAGGACACGTTAGAAATATAGAGTTGAAGTAGACTTTAGAAGGGACCGGAAACCCAATCCTAAAGAGGGAACAAGGGATAAATCTCTACTCCTGTTCAAAAGACAGGGAAGGACACTTTAGAAGTATAGAGTTGAAGTAGACTTTAGAAGGAAGCGGAAACCCAATCCTAAACAGGGAACAAGGGATAAACCCCGAATCCTGTTCAAAAGACCGGGGAGGAGGCGTTAAAAGTTGACGTGGATTTTAGAAGGAACCAGACACCCAATCCTAAACGTGGAACATGGGTTAAACCTCTACTCTTGTTCAAAAGACAGGGGTGGAGACGTTAGAAGTATATAGTTGACGTAAACTTTAGAGGGATACGGAAACCTTATCCTGAACAAAGAACAAGGGATAAACTTCTACTCTCGTTCTAATCAGATGAGCTTTATTGAATTGTATATTACGTTATTTTTTTTTTGACACGGTAGACGGTATGCTCTGCCACAGAAGCAAATGTGTCGGGAAAGTGTACTTATCGCTCTATATCTGTTTTATGAGGAATGATTGCAATAATTTAATTAGTTTTATGAGTGTTTATTTTGTATTTCGGGCGTTTCTCATCATATTTTAAATGCATATAATAGTCTAACGCACAGAATAACTGGCTTTCGAAAGGGTGAGTACGCTTAAAATGGCACAGCGGAGAAAAAAGAACTCAAGGCCGCAACTTCATAAAAACCTGGTGCGCCTCCGACGAACCGCCACTGATAGTTTCTTGCGAACTACGTGCAGAGTCATCAGGTGGTATGCATTGGTATGTTCTTTGGTACAGTGACCTCATACACGCACGCGCACACACACACACACACACACACACACATACAACACACAACACACAACACACACATAACACACACGCAACACACGCATACATATGTTATATTTTTATTATGGGACATTATAATGAAAGTATTTTGAAATCGCTACAGAAAAGCCTTCATGTTTCAATACTACGATTGTACTTCTTCAGGCGATGGTAAGTAACTGTTGATTACTAATTACCAGATACTTACCATCGCCCGAAGAATTACAATAATAGTATTGAAACATGAATGCTTTTGTGTAGCGATTTAAAAATATTTTTTTAATAATCTCTTATAATAAAAAATATAATAATAATATATTGTTATACTTTGTATTGAGCAATTTTAAAAGTATATATATATATATATATATATATATATATATATATATATATATATATATATACATTATTCATCAGTCTTGAGGGAATAGTTACACATCATGAAAAAGAAATAGATTGTGAAACGTGTGAGGCAACTTGTTACACCCGGACGTAATGTTAGAAGGTTAGAGAGGAGGAAGATCATCTTGAATAAGTTTGATAATTATCCTGGTATTATATATATATATATATGTATATATATATATATATATATATATATATATATATATATATATATATATATATATATATATTATTCATCAGCCTTGGCTACGATTCTCTGTGTGGTCATTCATAAATATATATATATATATATATATATATATATATATATATATATAAGGCAGGATATGTGTGTGGGGGGGTGTAACGAATGCACGGCCGCTATTTTCGATGGATTTGCACCAAAATTTGCATGCCCATTCTCCAAGTTAGTTATAAGGACCGACTTTGCATTTCCCAACTCTCATCGATATTGGAAATAATCGATTTTTTCATGCTTCTACGGCAGTTTTCATGTAGTTTGCGACCATTTTCTACTGGCCAGAGTGAGAGTCTATAGCTGGCTGCCACGAATACGCAGGAAGCTTCTATTGGCCAGCGTGAGAGCCAACAGCTGACCGACACGAATGTTAACAAGGATGCTAGCATGCAAAAAAAATCGATAGCTGCATTCGTCACAAGTGGGAAAAATTTAAATCTGCATGGCACTTTACTCCAATTGGCTCATTCGCCTGCTTATACTCAACGTTGATTCTGATTCTGCAGAACTGGGTTGGGTGTGAAAAAGTATTTGTTGTTAACATTATTTTTTCATTCGGTTTTTCCAGTTACGAGTCCTTTTTTTAAAGCTGATCGTTTTGTGTTCATTTTGTTTAGTTGTTTTTTCGTAACAGATTTAATGTTTAGTATAGAGCTTAGAAAAATTTCGCAGTGTGAGATAGGCAAGAAGTAAGGCATGTGGCAACATCAGCACGGCAAAGGGCACTCCTTTAAAGGCAAGGAAGGGCAGAAATATTTTAAGTCAAGTGATAGCGATTTCTGTATGAGTCGTACGATTTTTTAATCAAGCACGGGCAACGCCGGGCCATGCTGCTAGTATATATATATATATATATATATATATATATATATATATAGGGAATATATATATATATATATATATATATATATATATATATATATATATATATATTAGGGAAGACGTTATATTTGTTCCAACGAGAGAAGAGTGTATATATTAAAAAGAAGAGAAAAACCACAAACGTTTTTGGTTGTAATGTGGATTTTAAAAAAAATATATATTATGATTTATTTTCCATAAATTTTTCTTTATTTGTACCATAATATTATGCTTTATTTTCCATAGTTTTTATGAGTCTTTTAAAATGTTTTCCTACTTATTAGAAGTTAGAATGCATTTGATTACAGTAGCTATAGTAGTTAGAAATGTTTAGAGTTATTTGGGGACGTATTATATTCATTCTTGTTTATGCTAATATACCTAATAGCTCGTCCAATTTGTTGATAAACTATGTAATTAGGAAATTCATTATTAATGAGGGTTTGTTTAATAATTTTTAATTCAGTATAGAAAATCCCTCTTGTTGAATATTTTTCTTTTTGCATGGTTTATTAAGTTTCATTTAATAGCTATTTTGTCATAGGACATTGACTTTTATAGTTAAGAGTGCATTTGTTTATATTAGTTGAGTTTTTATAAGGAGAGGAAGTAAATGTATTATTATTAATGTCTATCATTACATCAAGAAACAGGGTTTTATTGTCGTTCTTAAGTTCATTTGTGAAATCAAGTATGGATTTAAAATTTTTTTTTTTTTGTAGATCATGTATTTCGTCTAAGTTTTTGACTGAAATGAGAATGTCATATAAAATGTAAAAGTTGCTAAATGTTGGTCTCAGGGTGGAACCCATAGAAACACCATCGCATTGTATGCATATGTTGTTTTGAAAAAAAATCACATAAGTTAGCACCCTTGCATAGAGATAAAAAAGAAATATTTTGAATTTACGGTGTTAATGCATAATATATCCATAGATATGCAATCCCTGAAGATGGCCACTAATGAGTTTGAAAATACTTGGGAAAATGGTGATTATTTCAAAGAAAACTTTGGAATATTTCTGGATCAGTTTTCTACAGCTACCAAAAAATTAATTCGTGAATTTTAAAGGATTAAAATTAAAATTAATATATATGATACATCTAAATTATTTAACCCAACACACACACACACACACACACACACACACACACACACACACACACACACACACACACACACACACACACACATACATACGTATATATATATATATATATATAAATATATATATAGTGTATTGGGGCAGGAGATCATAAGTTAAACATATATTTTTAAATATAACAGACAACGAATGTATATTATGTTTGATCATGAGCCATTCTAAACTTCGTATAGTTGCTTTAATTTCGGGAGAAAATAAAGACAGAAATTGTCTAACAGCTCATTATATATATATATATATATATATATATATATATATATATATATATATATATATAATGGGGATAAGATGTATGAAAAAGTGGAAAAAAAGGGTTTCATGGAACGCATTACGTCCTTTAGGTCTTAATCAGACTGAAAACCTTTACGTTGTTGCGATTACGCGTGTATGCAAACGAGAGATGCTGGAAATTTTGTATTTTTTAATTATTTCTCATATTTTATATGTCTTTTAGGTATATAATCTCGTTAATTTCATTTATATTCTTTTTTTTTTGTTGCAATACTTGTGTTATTAGCTGACCAACACTGTGAGAATAGAAGACCTGCCATTAATTATACTTCGTTCCCCTAAAATTGTTCTTAATTTCTTTTTCAGCCTTGCATATAATCATTAATAAATCATTATTTTTATCAGGTGGCTGAAACATTTTCGCTGTTTCGAATATGGTCTTCTTTTTTCAAAAAGATAAACCCTTTGAATTGTAAATGTTTATAAGCATTTACAATAATATGATACCTACCTTCATCATTACTTTGCGTCCCGGGTAAGACGATAAACTACACCCGAGAGCAATACCTTTGATGAGGAGGTTTTGAGGAGCACGGAACCATCTCTTAATGGCTGGTGTTCCCAGGTTCACCCTGACCCGGGATGGTCGCACCTATCAGGGTACCAGCTATAGGTAAATAGTTACCCCACAAAAAGTGGTCAAAACACCATGAAAGTATAAAAATAGGTTTTAATACTTTTGTGGGGAAATTATTACCAGCAATACATTTTGGGAAAAAAGAAATATTACCAGTCTTATGTGAAACTTATCTGGTTTGGTTTGCTTTAACCCATTCAGGTTAAATCAAACCAAGCCAGATAACTTTCACATAAATATACCTATATTAGTAATGAATAAAATCAACATGGCTTCTCAAATGTTGCTTTTGAGGATTTGGCTACTGTCTAAATTTAGAATGAAAATAACAAAAATGGACTTTAACTTACCATTCGTATCGCAAATCATTTGAACAATCCATAAAATGTTTTCGTTAATATTTTAACAAATGGCAAGATAGATTTTCCTGATTATTCAAGTAGCTTTTTGAAAACTCCTGTCAAGTAACTGTAAGGATATTTGCCAACCGCCCCACGCGGTTAGATGTGGCACAAGGTCGAATTTAACGTGGGGTATCCCTGCCCGTAAACTCGGGCAAAATTTCCCCGTAGATCCCGTAAAAAATGGGGTCGGGTAGCTGTCTACCACCACAGACGAGACTCTACCCTACTCTTGGGTTCCTTTCCGCCCGAAAGTTGAGAGTTCGACCAGCTTAGCTGGAGACGAATCTCCAACTAATTGCCGAAGCAAGCCCATCAAGTAACTGCAAGGAGTTTCTTGTTTTGGCCTTCATATTCTTCTATATGCTATGTTCTTTAAGTATGTGAGCGAACGTGGCTCTCCATATCTTCCTGTCCTTTGTAACTTTAAAAAAAAATTTTTCCAGAACATTTACACAAGATCGTTAGTTACGTTATTCACCTTTACATCTTGTTCTTCTTGATTTCAGTATATCATGTGAGTGTCAGATTCTCCAGACCTTCTTTTCTCATTGTGTATCTGTTGAAACCTAGGCAAGGTTACTGAATAGAATAATTAAACGAAGGTTGGTAATGAACGATAATACTTAGGACAAGAACAACATCTGTGCTGGTCAAATTCTCTACCTCCGTGCAGAGAGGATCTCCAGGCGAGGCTATGTCGAAGTAGTTTCGGCCAAAAATTCTTCGTAGACCTCGTAGAAAACGGGTAGCTGTTTCCCGAGACGAGACTCTGCCCTTCGACATAGCCTCGTCTGGGGATCCTCTCTGCCCGGAGGTAGAGAGTTTGACCAGCGCAGCTGGAGACGAATCTCCAACTCTAGGATATCTACCAACCGTCCCACGCGGTCGAATGTAGCACAAGGCCGAATTTAATGTGGGGTATCCGAGCCCGTAAGCTACGCCAAAAATTCCCCGTAGACCCCGTATAAAACGTCGTCGGGTAGCTGATTTCCGAGACGAGATTCTGCCCTTCGACATAGCCTCGTCTGGAGATCCTCTCTGCACGGAGGTAGAGAATTTGACCAGCACAGCTGATTTTTTGATTTTCTTTGAGACTTTGTCATTTCTCACAAGTTCCTAGTCTCCTTCGGTTGCTTCAAGTCTCTTCTGAATCTATAAGGCGATTATCCAGCATTCACTGCCATATAGGAGGATCAATATTACATGGGACGTTAGCACTCTTTTCTGTGTTTCTAAAAGAGTTTTCCTGTTTCTTAATACTTTGCTTAACTTTTGGAAAGCAACTTTTGCTATAATAATATGCGTTCGGATTTCGATGTCACACTATTCGTCCCCTGTTAAAATACTTCCCAGATATTTAAATTATTGCGTTTGGTTGTTTTCCATATCTTCAATTTGTAATTAAAATTTCAACGTTCAACCATCTTCAGCATTCCCTGTCCTTACATAAATAAAGCCGAGACATACATACCCGACGTTTTTATGCTGTCACGAAAAAATTACTTTATCCTAATGAAGTCGTAAAAGACGAATCACACACACACTATATATATATATATATATATATATATATATATATATATATATATATATATATATATATATATATATAACGAAAGAAGAGTAAGATATATAATCCGGTGTTCTTATAGATATTGTTATTTTTACACAATAGTGCTCAATGTAAATTTACAGAGCATTAATATAAATTAACTGAATTTATAATACGTTTATATATATATGTATATATATATGTATGTATGTATATATGTATATATATATATATATATATATATATATATATATATATATATATATGTTTATATGTATATATATATATGTTTATATATATATATGTTTATATAAACATATTTTTACTACGTTAATAAAAACACTGATCAAAATAAAAAAATAAAAATAAGATAAAAAATAAAATTAAATAAAAACAAGCAACATAATTTTACACAAATAAATAAATAAACAAATAATAACCGCCAAAATAGACTACCCAAAACGCACCACTGACCCGTATATATAAATAGCCGAGAAAAATAACAGCACTCGTGGCCTGACGATTGCATCTAGCATGAAACAGACTGTCGCCTCTAAGTTTTGACTTCTATGTTCACTTTTATATTTACACACGCTCTATCTCTGATATTGAGCACTTTATCCCATAAATATAGCACACTTTAAGACTATATTTCTTTATACATTTATATATATATATATATATATATATATATATATATATATATATATATATATATATATATATATGTGTGTGTGTGTTTATATATATATGGTTATATATATATATGTTTATATATATATGTTTATATATTTATATATATGTATATATTTATATATATGTTTATATATATATATATATGTTTATATATGTATATATATATATATATATATATGTTTATATATATATATATATATATATATATATATATATATATATATATATATATATTATAAAGAAGAGAGAAACCACAAACGTTTTTGGTTGTAATGTGGATTTTTAAAAAGAATATTAGGTTTTATTTTCCATAATTTTGCTACGTGTGTTTCCGGTCTCGTGACCGACATCAGGCAAAGGGTGGAGATTTACCCATATTATTAAAAATAATTCATTTTTTTCTTTATGTTTTTCGAAGTTAAATATTCTCGTTATGAGACATTTTCTTTTTTTGAGTTAGTGATCGAAACGTCTTTCTTGAACTGGTAGTGAAAAGTTCTGCGTAGAGGGTTATAAAACAATTAAGATTAGTTTGAGAAATGATGGAGTAGTTCAGCATGCTTATCATTTAATGACCCCTGTGCGTTCTTAGATCTATTTCCATTTTCGTCTGCTTTTGTCACCATGCGTGTATATATGTGTATATCCCCTCTCCATAGATACACACTGTCTCACTCTGAGGAATCAGTGAACACATCTGTACACCCACACACACATACACACATGCACGAACATATAAACACACATACATACTGTCCTATTACAAGGAATCAGTACATATACACACACAGAAAAACATACATACATACATACACATACTTCCCAAGTTTCATGGAATCAGTATAAATACACACACACATACATATACACATATATATGTGGAGACACATACTTCTTAAATTGTGTGGGGTTTGTGTGCGTGCCTGTCAGTAGTAGTTCTGCTTTTGTCAATATGTATATATATATATATATATATATATATATTTATTCATATATATATATATATATATATATATATATATATATACATTTGTGCTCCACAAACACCCACATGTGGGCGTGGGTGCAGGCATGTGAGTGGTTTGACTATTGTATTTGGTCACTATGTGGGCATGTTGTGTGCTTTTGTGGGTGGGGTTATGATCTATTTAGTTCTGATTGAAATTCGTTTATGAAGTTTTTTTCTTGTATTATATATATACACACACTTTCTCTCGTTGGAACTACTATAATCTCTTCCTTTTATACAGATATATATATATATATATATATATATGAATTATAATTTCTTTCATATAGACAAAAACACTTTACTCACTACAAAGATGCAACTTCGTTTCAGTGCGTTTCAATTGCACTTCGACTGTTGAGAACCAAAATGGTTATAAACAATTCTGTTTGTAAGCAAGCCGAAGGTGAAACGTCACTTCCTTTGTTCCATTTCTTTGAAAAAAAAATTAGAAAATAAAAAATACATGAAGGCATGTTGTATATATATATATATATATATATAGAGAGAGAGAGATGTAAGATTATATATATATATATATACACACATTATATACGTATATATACATATATATATACATTATATATACATATATATTATGTATACATATATCTGTTTATATATAGAGAGAGATAGATATATGTAAGATATATATATATATATATATATATATATATATACATTATATATGTATATATACATTATATATGTATATATATATACATATATCTGTATATATATAGAGAGAGATAGATATGTGTAAGACATATATATATATATATACATTATATATGTATATATACATATATATATACATTATATATACATATATATAATGTATACATATTTCTGTATATATAGAGATAGATAGATAGATATATGTAAGATAGATATATATATATACACATTATATATGTATATATACATATATATACATTAGATATATATATATATAATGTATACATATATCTGTATATATATATATAGAGAGAGAGAGAGATATGTAAGATATATATATATATATATATATATATATATATATATATATATATATATATATATATATATATATACACACACATACACACGCACACATTTTACATATATATATATATGATAGCTGGCAAATCGTTTTCGAGGATACCCGTCTATTATGCTTAGCAGACCTTTGGATCTGGGCGAGAGCGTGTCATCTAGCATGATCAACAATCTGAAGAAGTCCAGCACACAAAAACCCTCGGTCAGGATGACTTGTGACTTTGTTCTAGTACAGCTATCGAAAGCCCCCATGTGTTCTGTCTACGCAATTTCACTCACAATGCATGGCTCAACCCGCGGTATGTTTTTCAGGCACTTTCCAAACTGCCGCACGCTGGGACCGCCCCCTCCATATCGATATACAGTCTACCTCCTGACAAATCAACCGTGGTGAGATTCGGACCCAGGTTTCATCATGGGAAACCGAACCTTCTAACCTCTCGGCCACCACGCACCCATATATATATATATATATATATATATATATATATATATATATATATATATATAAACACATATATGTGTGCGTGAGTGTATATATATATATATATATATATATATATATATATATATATATATATATATATGTATATTTAGGCAGCAATTCTTCTTTCATGCATATTTCATTAAAAACGTTTGTAATGAAATGTGCATATATATATAAATATATATATATATATATATATGTAAACATACATATATGTGTCTGTGTATATATATATATATATATATATATATATATATATATATATATAGAGAGAGAGAGAGAGAGAGAAAGGGAGAGTGAGTATTTAGGCAGCAATCCCTCATTTATACATGTTTCATTAAAGACGACTGACAAGGTACCATGATTAAAATTTGTATTTAATTTTTCTAATGATTGTACAAGTGCTTTCTTTCTGGACACAAAGTGCACAAAAACTGCTCAAATGTTCTTTATTTCCAAGGATGATTTTATTTTTACTTTTTAACTGGATGTACGGCTTGTGTGTCTAGACTTATACAGAATGTTTTATTTCTCAAACACTGTCAGCACATTGTGGCCGTGTTCGTAGTTAATGTTAGTGAGTGTTAGCTTTTTTCTTATTTATTAGTAGGGATTCCATTATTTTCCATCATTTTTTTTACATATGCTTGTATTTTCTACGTGTATATTTCGGATGGTGTCTGGTAAGGTTTTGCGTGTGTGTTTAAGTGAGTTCTAATGAAGGTATGATAGGATAGGTTTAACGTAAGTCGTCTGGATGGGCATGTATTAGTGCGACCGATGTAATTATTTGTGAGTTTACTTTGATCAGAAACACTGTTTCTGATGGGTGATTTGAACTCGTAAATAATTATAAACATCATATATATATATATATATATATATATATATATATATATATATATATATATATATATCTCGCCACCATCAGCTTTGGAATAGATACACCACCCCGGCATAACCTTTCCGAAGGTGACTGATCTGTAAGTAGGAATTAACTGTTCGACCACCACAACCAAAATGGCCGCCACAGCCGTTTCCATAGCAATCAATGTTGCAAAAGACCATACTTATAAACACGCGCAAACCACAAGATAGCTTATTCCTAAATTTTCGCTTGAGGATGAAACGGGACTCGATACCTTAATTCAACTTTATTTTAATAATTATATTGAGGGTTTCGGCTCTCGTTTTTGAAATATGAGAACTCTTATGTAGCGAAGCAATAATAATTTTTTTAAATAATTTTATATATATATATATATATATATATATATATATATATATATATATATATATGAGTGTTATTTACTCCAACTGAAATCCACTGCTTTTTTATTCACTCTGAAATCCTGTATATTTTTTCAGCATTCGTTCCATCTGAAGACCTCCATCTTTTTCCCTTTTTCCTATCTTTCCTGTCTCTTCCATCTCTCTCTCCCCTGTTTCCTCCATCTCTATCTTGTTTCCTCCATCTCTCACTCTCGTGTTTTCTCCATCGCTTTATTTTGTTTCCTCCATCTTTTTTTATCTTGTTTTTTCTAACTCTCTTTCTTTTGTTTCATCATTCTCTCTCTCCCTCTCTCTCTCTCTCTCATTTTCTACATGTCTTCCAGCTGTTTCTTTCAACTCTCCTGTTTCCTTCATTTTTTCTTCTCTCTATTTTTCTCCATTGTTCTCTCTCTCTCACTCTTTTGCTACACCATTGTCTCTCTCTCTCATTCTTTTCATATGTCTCTCCTCCTAATCAGTATTTCTCGCTCCTAATTAATAGATAGATGCTTAGAAATTGTGCTTATATATTATATAGTACAACATTATTAAAATATATATGTAGTCAAAAATAAAAAAAGGTACCTACTATAGTTAACTGGGAAATTATAAATAAAGTACCCCATATAATATTACCAATAGAATTGTAGACTGTGTTTAGAAGAAAGATTATCAATATTAACTTTTAATAATCAAATTAAATGATTAAATAAGAATAATGTGATAATGGGTCGATGCCGATATATTAACAAATATTTACTTTGTAACTTTAATAATAATATAATAAGTCGAATAAATTATTAGTTAATAATACAAATACAACATAAAATATTATAATTTAATTAATAATACAATTAACAAATTTTATAATTTAATTAATAATATAACATAACATCTATATTAACCCTAAAAATATTTACAACTGGAAGAAGAATCTACAGCTGAAAAAATGGGGACGTAAACAAAAGCAAAAATTTATGAACGTGCCCGAGTAAAAGGATGTTAAATTCATGAATACACACGTGTACAAAATGAAGTAAATAAACGGATTGAAAAAGATATAGAATAAAGTGAAAAAAATGTAAAAAATTGGAAATACCTTTTAAAAGCACACCCCCTGAAGAGTGGAAATTTTACCAAGAAACCACGATGTCGGGTTAAAATTGATATTTAAAAGTTAAGTAATGTTTTCATATAATATCATGTGTGTGTGTGTGTGTGTGTGTGTGTGTGTGTGTGTGTGTGTGTGTGTGTGTGTGTGTGTAGAATTGATGTAAGTAAAAGATTTGTCTCTTAGCTGATTGATGTTACTTTCAGAATCCCAATTCCAGAATTTCGTAGGCGGACCTGTCCTTCTACTCGTCAAGGGGTTTCAGTAATTGACTGCTTATACTTCTCGATTTTTATTTTCTGTGAGCCGTTATCATTCATGCAAGTTTTTTCATAGAGTGTGAGTGTGTGCGCGAGATTGTGGATTTGACCAGAGTTTTGTATGGCTCAGAATCGTGGACCCTTTATAGGCCCCATATCAATCTTTCTTTCTTTCTTTCACCTTTGTTCCCTTCCTCCATTTTTTTGTAATTTCTTTCTTTCTTTCTTTCTTTCTTTCTTTCTTTAAATTTAATTTAATTAATAATATAACATGACAAAGCAACTTTTATATAAACCATTAAAAAAATTTAATTTAATTTCGAAGAAAAAATTTACTACTGGAAGAAAAATCTGCAGTTGAAAAAATGAAGACGTAAACAAAAGCAAAAATGTATGAACGTGCCCGAGTAAAAGGATGTTAAATTCATCAATACGCATGTCTACAAAACGGAGTCAAAAAGCGGATTGAAAAAATTGAAAATATCATTGAAAAACTAATGAAAAGGAAATTTGCCAAGAGACTTCGAAATCGGAGAAAACCACCAAAAAATTGATCAGATTTCTTAGGCAAGTCTGGCACATTTCTTTTCCAAAGAAAGATTTCCGAGTTCGTGTCAATAAAAAGATAAGTGGCAGGATATTTGCATGATGACACGTTCTCATATAAGGAAGCCAGTATCAACAGACAGAAATTTCAAACCCACACCTAACCTTAACCGATACTTACTTTGCCATGGTAAATTATACTTGTATCCTCATTCGTCAAAAAAAACAACACCCCTTAAAAAAAATTATTATTAAAAATTCCCTTTCCCCCACCTACTTAAACTATTTAGCTTACATAAAAAGAGTAAATCATTTTTTCGAAAGTTATTCATTCAGCATCGCTCGAAAATGAAACTAAACTTTAAATTTTAAGTTTAATTAGGTTTTGGTTTCGAAACATGTTAATTTCTGCGCCAAGGTAAAAAAATATTTTTAAATAATATATATATATATATATATATATATATATATATATATATATATATATATATATATATATATATATATACATATATATATATATATATATATTATTTAAAAATATATATATAATATGAATGTTCTGCCACATTGGCATTGAGTCAGGTCAACACTGATTAAAAGCCTCTTCATATCTTGTATTATTTAAAACGCTTGGATCAATCTCTTTGTATCGGGCAACAGTGTCCACGTTTCAGATTCTCCAATATGGATGTGAAACGTGGACATTGTTGGCGGATGCAGGTTGAAGGACCCAAGCGTTTGAGAACAAATGCATGAGAAAACTCCTTGGCATTTGCTATTGGGAACAAAAAGCAAACCAGCTTGTGCGGAAAAGTGTTGAAAGTTTTGTAGGACACAATGAACGTCTTCTCGCCACTGTCAAACGGAGAAAAATGGCAGGGTTATGACGTATTACAAGGCAAGAAAGCCTGTGCAAGACCATCATGCAAGGCACTGTTGAAGATGGACGTAGGAGAGGACGCCAACGCAAAATCTGGTTGGAAATTGTTACCAGAATTGCCTGATGACTGCCGTTAATAGACCGTTGTGGAAAGTTAGTGTGGCTCCTGCATTCGGATCCGCCCTACGATTACAAAAGTTAAGGGGATGATGATGATGATGTGATTAATTATACTCGAACACGATGGGGCAGCCATCACACAAACACACACACACACACACACACACACACACACACACACTTAATATATAGAAAATATATCTGTAAAGAAAACATAAATACAAGAGATGTTGGTCGATTGGTTGATTTTGTTTAGCGGCAGTTAAACTTAATGACGAAATCTAAATAATTTGAACGGGGTTGTACGGCTTCAGTTACAAATAAAATGTATTGTTGGTCATTTTACTATAAAATGTATGGTTGGTCATTCTACTATAAAATGTATTGTTGGTCATTTTGCTATAAAATGTATTGTTGGTCATTTTGCTATAAAATGTATTGTTGGTCATTTTGCTATAAAATGTATTGTTGGTCATTTTGCTATAAAATATATTGTTGGTAATTCTCCTTTAAAAATGTTTTGTTGGTATTTTTGCTACAAAAATGCATTTTTATACTTTTATGGTTGTTTTGTGGGTACACTATTTGCTCATATCTGGAACACTAACAGGTGCTACCACCCCGGGTCAGGGTGGACCTGGAAACAATAGCAACTGAGAAGTGTCCTCACTCTCCTCAAAACTTCCAATTTCCCAATCGGAGCTCTTGCTGCCGGATGTAGTTTATCGTCAAGCCCAGAACTATAAATACAACAAATAAGGAGAATGTTGATAAACGCGTTCATTTTGTCTTCTCTCTCTCTCTCTCTCTATCTATCTATCTATCTATATATATATATATATATATATATATATATATATATATATATATATATATATATGTCGACATTCCTAATCCTAATCGACATTCGTATGAGTTATGTCTATTGAAAAAAATAGAAACCTTTATTGCGAACATGAGATGGAAACTAATTTTTAAAAAAATAATAACCAAAATAAGCATCAAACCAATGAATACTATGGTTTTAAGAACTATGTCCACCCTTCCCATATTAAGGAATTAGATAGAGTCAGGGTTACCCTGACGATCCGAGTAGGTGAAACCTATGTAGGTTGACTTAGTTTGCTCTTTTTAGCGTATTGAGCACTTTGCTTAGTTATTTTTACTTTACTCGTGGTGGAGTTTTTTTTCTTTGGATTCAGAACTTAGATTCGAGACGATTATTTTCGCCGGAAGTACATGTTCTTAGTTCTTTCTTTTTTTACCCCTTTTTTCCCTTGGGTATCGGCTTGTTCATTTACAAGCCGAAGTACCTAAGGTTTTGCCGGACGAGTGTAACTGCTTATATTTATAAGAATATTATTATATATATATATATATATTTATATATATATATATATATATATATATATATATATATATATATATATATATATTATTATTATTATTATTATTATATATATATATATATATATATATATATATATATATATATATATATATATATATATATATATATATATATATATATGATTTTAAACGATATTTCTCGTGGATACTCATCTTTGAGTAGAATTTCAGTTCATTGGTTAAACAATATATTTATTTCATTTCTTGAATAATATTTCTGGAATATTTAGGACGGTAGCCGAAAATATATAAGTATACTGTTTAGCAAATAAATGAAGCGTCTCCTCAAATATGAGTAACCACTAGAAATAACATTTAAAATGATAAAAATTGTCAGATTAACAAATGAAAATCCATTAATTCTTTAGAAAAAATTCTATCTATCTATCTATCTATCTATCTATCTATCTATCTATCTATCTATCTATTACTCTCTGTTTACTTCTACTTGTCTATTACTATCTACCTATCTGGTGTGTTCATATCTAACTATCTATCTATTACAGTCTGTTCTTATCTATCTATCTATCTATCTATCTATTACTCTCTGTTTACTTCTACTTGTCTATTATTATCTACCTATCTATCTGGTGTGTTCATATCTATCTCTCTATCTATCTATCTATTTCAATTGATTTACTTTTACCTTTTTATTTATGCTTATTACTATCTCTTTCTCTCTCTCTCTCCCTATCTATCTATCTATCTATCTATCTATCTATCTATCTATCTATTACTCTGTGTTTACTTCTACTTGTCTATTACTATCTATCTATCTATCTGGTGTGTACATATCTATCTATCTATCTAGCTAGCTATTTAGCTATCTCAATCTGCTTACTTTGACCTATTTATCTATTACTGTCTATCAATCAACCAATCAATCTATATATTTCAATAGGTTTACGTTTACCTATTTATTTGTCTATTACTATCTATCTATCTATCTATCTATCTGTCTATTACTGTCTGTTTACTTCTACTTATCTATATCTATTACTATCTATTTATCTCTCTCTCTCTCTCTCTCTCTCTCTATCTATCTATCTATCTATCTATCTGTCTTTGTTCAAATGTATTTATCTACGATTTATGACTGTATTGTCATTAAATCCAATTAATAGCCACGAATAAAAATGTAAAACGCAAATTAATGTTGATCGAGAGGCGAGCTCCGCATGTCGTCATTGAAGTCTCTTTTCGTCTACAAATTTACTTTCCGGGTGCAACGGCCACTGGCTATTATACAGTCATGGCAAATATCCTGCCACTTATCCTTTTATTGACACGAACTCGGAAATCTTTCTTTGGAAAAGAAATGTGTCAGAATTGCCTAAGAAATCTGATGATATTTCAAAGCTTTACTTAAGTACCAAGTCCAGTAATAACAGCGTCAAAATAAATATGTGTGGTGTGAGGTTTAAGATGTGATTTTTTACAGAATAACTTTTTTTTAGTATCTGTCTATATTTCTGAGAAGAGGTATTATGTACATTATTTACATTATTCGGACTATTATCTTCATCTTTCTCGCCATATTTATTACAACGTTTCGGCCGTTGTACGATCCGGCCTTCTTCACTTAGTTGGGATTCTGTCTATATTTCTGAGATGAGGTATTATGTATATTATTTACATTATTCGGACTATTGTCCTCATCTTTGTCGCTATATTTATTACAACGTTTCGGCCGTTGTACGCTCCAGCCTTCTTTAGGTGGTTGGAATGTCGAACTGAATCCTTTATTTCGCTCACTGGGGTAGACTGTTCTAGTTCCACGTACCTGTTATAATAATAACAGCAAAAAATTGCAATATTAGCACTGGTAAAAAAATGATTGCTGATGACATTAGTTTTATAATACCCAGAAATTCATAAACAGATGTTCTCAAGGACACATAGCACGGTGGATAAAGGCATTAGTCAGATCCTGTGACAGGACCCAAAGAGTGTGAGTTCAATACCCGGTTAAGGCAGTGGAGGACCTTCAGAAGGAAATTAACAAGAGATAACTGATAACTGACATCCATTAAACATGGCACATGGAACTAGAACAGTCTACCCCACTGAGCGAAATAAAGGGTTCAGTTCGACATTCCAACCACCTGAAGAAGGCCGGAGCGTACAACGGCCGAAACGTTGTAATAAATATGGCGACAAAGATGAGGATAATAGTCCGAATAATGTCAATTTTGAAAGTTGCAAACACAGAATTTGAGTCTAATCATATTCGATGCGGCTTTTTTTGTGAATGTTTTCGCGAACTGAATTTGAAACTTGTTTTTGAATTTGATTTGAAAGCTTGGCTTTCGAGTGGCGACAAAAACTTATGTCTGAGTGATATAATAGATATGTTTCTTGAACGGGCAGTAACCTGCATAGTGCCGTTCACCTTACGGCCAACATACAGTAGCAGGAATGTTCCTTGAAGCGTTTGGTGGATTTTCCTTTTAATTATAAAGCGAAGGCTGATGTTAAACCAACATGATGCCTTTATTTAAGGTTCACAAATCTCTGTCATTCCGCTGTAAGAGCTTTTACTGTGATGTCTTTATTCTTACTGTTTGGATAATAGCCGTGTGCGCATTTTAGCTTCGTGTGGAGATTGAAGACCTGCGATAAAGAATCAGATTGATCATCAGTGTCTTAGGCTGAAATTCTCTCGTATCTTGCGAAAGCTACGTAGTCGTCTGCGTCGCTTTCCGACACTTTTAAACAACTGTAACGGACGTGAAAGAATGACTGTTGATCTCCGAAAATTTCCGCCAATAGTTTATAGTAAAAGTTAAATCCGAAATCTGTTTCGGTAAAATAAAATTAGTGATTCGCTCTTTTTGTGTCCAGCCTAAGAAGCAAAAGTCTTGATTTCCATGCGTCGTCTTTGTGTGAAAAATCGCGAACGACGGTGTCGTCCAACGATAAAACTGCAAAAAGGGTAGGGTGGAATAAACGGGCTAGGTGGAATTGAAGGGCAGGGTTGAATAAAAGGATAGGTTGGAATTGACGCGCATTTGGAATAAAGTCCACGGAAACATACCAGCGCTTTGTACGACCATCTGCAATCTAAGACGGCTGTGTCAGCGTTGTCCAAAGATGAACCGAAGATTTCTCAAATTGTTCCTTCTTTGAAAGCGTCACAAGAAATAACCATTGTCATTTATTTGTTGTTTGTTCTTCGTGAAAATGAAGAAAGAAAAAACCGATTCCGTTTGTAATCGATCCTGAATTTGGCTTCTCGACTTCAGTCAATTTCTCACAGACGTGATGTCGCTTCCCTTTGACTTTACCTGGCAACTGAAATGAGGAGAATTAAATGGGTAGGCAAGGAACGTTTTGGAATACGTGGAATATGGTGGAACGAAGCAAGCGATTTTTATGTCCATATCTATCTGCTGGGTCATAGTGTTTTAAAGTGAGTTTGAAAGGCAATATAGACTTACACAACTACATATGTACCATCACGCAATCTCCGCTAGTTCCTAGAATCTTTTTGAGATGAATTAAATATTCCCGATTTCATGTACGATTTAGAAAACATCACATTTTATTTGTGGGTTTAACGGTGGATTACACCAATTCCACCCTCCCGCTTTGGTCCGCCCCATCCTTGAATTCAACCCTGCCTTTCAATTCTTACCCATACCCTTTGTTCCACTGTCTGTTAAAATGTCTTGATTATTTTCATTCTTGCATAATTTAAACGATGATTTATCCATTGCACCTTGTAGATACATGATAGATCGATATACACATAAATAGATAGATATAAACAAACTGAGATAGATAGATAGATAGATAGATAGATAGATAGATAGATAGATAGATAGATAGATAGATAGATAGTGAATTCCAGATATTTGTCCATCGGTGAAACGCTGACTGAATTGGGGACAGTAGCAAGTAATTAGAAAAAGAAAAGAAAAAGATATTGACCCAAAGAAACCGAATGAGATAGATAGATAGATAGATATGAACAGACTTATATATATATATATATATATATATATATATATATATATATATATATATATATATATATATATATGGAAGTGCATATAGAGTATTGTTAAAAAGTGAATAGATAGATAGATAGGCAGACAGAACATATAGGTAGATAGATATGAACAGAAAAGATAGATAGATAGATAGATAGATAGATAGATAGATAGGGAGTCGAGTGCGATAACACAGATAAGGAACCGAATGAGATTTTGTTTCTTTTCTCATACTTCTTACCTTTGTAAAATCCCTTCCGATTTTTTGCTTCCTTGATAACCAAAATCTTCAAAGATTTAAATGCAATGTCATTCGCCATCTTCTGTATCCTTGAGGTCAAACGTTGAAAAAAATGATCATTTTTTGAAGAATAAACAAAAACGGAAAATATTCCATCGCCTGCACGTCCAAGATTACAGCCCCTGGTATTCTCAAGCAGTCAACCATCGCGGTACTGATCAGGTTCGACGTTGCTTAACTTCACTGATCATACGGTTATCGGTGTTTCAACGTGATGTGGATGTAAGTCTACACCTGAATTTCAATGTTCAGATCTTATGAATGAGATTTAGTCTCTAACTTTAGGAGATTACAAGATTTTCTTTCTATTTTTTATTTTTTATTTTTTTAATCAATTGACCGCAAGCAAGGCGATAATGCCACTAAGACGCAGAAGACTTTTGGGCGTGAATGATAAGTGGAAGATTTTAGAAGGAAGCGGAAACCCAATCCTAAACAGGGAAGAAGGAATAAACCTTTTCTCCTGTTCAAAAGACCGGGGAGGGGACGTTAGAAGTATAGAGTTGAAGTAGACTTTAGAAGAAAGCGGAAACCCAATCCTAAACAGGGACCAAGGGATAAACCTTTCCTCCTGTTCTCAAGACCGGGGAGGAGACGTTAGAAGTATAGAGTTGAAGTAGACTTTAGAAGAAAGCGGAAACCCAATCCTAAACAGGGAAGAAGGGATAAACCTTTACTCCTGTTCAAAAGACCGGGGAGGAGACGTTAGAAGTATAGAGTTGAACTAGACTTTAAAAGAAAGCGGAAACCCAATCCTAAACAGGGAAGAAGGGATAAACCTTTACTCCTGTTCAAAAGACCGGGGAGGAGACGTTAGAAGTATAGATTGAAGTAGACTTCAGAAGGAATCTGAAACCCAATCCTAGACAGGGAACAAGGGATAAACCTTTACTCCTGTTCAAAAGACCGGGAAGGGGACGTTAGAAGTTTAGAGTTGAAGTAGACTTTAGAAGGAAGCGGAAACCCAATCCAAAACAGGGAAAAAGTGATAAACCTTTACTCCTGTTCAAAAGACCGGGGAGGAGACGTTAGAAGTATAGAGTTGAAGTAGACTTTAGAAGAAAGCGGAAACCCAATCCTAAACAGGGAAGAAGAGATAAACTTTTACTCCTGTTCAAAAGACCGGGGAGGAGACGTTAGAAGTATAGAGTTGAAGTAGACTTTAGAAGAAAGCGGAAACCCAATCCTAAACAGGGAACAAGGGATAAACCTTTACTCCTGTTCAAAAGACCGGGGAGGAGACGTTAGAAGTATAAAGTTGAGTAGACTTCAGAAGGAATCTGAAAACCATTCTTAAACAGAGAAAAAGTGATAAACCTCTAGTCCTGTTCAAAAAAACAGGTAGGTGTGCGAATCGGACGATAGGCGAACCTTTTATCTGCTTATAATTGTCACAAATATAATAAAAAATAATCTTCTGATCAGATTACAAATCATTTCGACGTTGCTGGTGTTACAAAGTGATACGAGTGTATGACAAATAAATTTACTCACCCCCTAAGATAATACTGCACGTGTCACAGCATTCCCTGATGTCTGCGAATCGATCATTGGACAATTACAAAAACTACATTTGTAAACTACGTAGTTAGCTTTTTACTCTGAATTCATTTTGTTTCTTTCTTTCTATTCCTCAAAATAAATATTTATGCAACTGAAGACATTAAAACGAAGTAAATGAAAATTTCATGTAACATGACCGCTAAGTTCCTGCGTGGTATTAATAGTTGTATAAATAATTGAAAACTTGTTAAGGCACTTGCTGGTGCAGTCCGGGAGAATAATTGAGTCGGTGGAAAGGGGCGGAGACAGATAGCTGAGATCTTTTCCTCGATAATATGGTGGCTTCAGATTTGTTCCCAGATTGTATTTTGTACGTGAGGCGTTGTCTGAAATCTTCCTATATAAGAAGCTAGTCTTGGAAGTGGAAAAGTTTTATAAGATAATGAATATTTCTCTACCCAGAATAATTCTTTTATTTTTTTCCTTCTTCATTTGGTTCTTTCTTTCTTTCTTTTCACACTCCTCGTCTTTTTTCTTTCTTTCTGCTTCCTGTTGTGTATTTGTTTCTTTCGTTCGTTCTTTCTTATTTGCTTATTCTAGTCTTTCTTTCTTTCTTTCTTTCTTTCTTTCTTTCTTTCTGTCTCACTAAGATTCCTTTCTTTCTTTTTAAATAATTTGTCCACTTTTTACTTTCTTTCTTTTTTTTTCGCTTTCTTTTTTTCTTTCCATTTTCTTTTTTTCTTTCTTAATTTTTTGTCTTTATTTGTTTTATTCTATCTTTCTTGAATATATTTAATTCATTCTTTCTTTCTTTCTTTCTTTCTTTCTCGGCATCCTTTTCCTCCTTTCTTTCATTTTTTTCTACTGGTTTGTCTGTTTATTCTTTCTTTCGTTCTTTCTTTTTTCAAAAGTTTAGTCGCAATGTCGAGTGGTCGTTTACTATCCTTCAGCTTTTTATAGCTTTCCTGTTTGCTTCATCACAAGGTCCTTTATTGAATACGTTTGGAGCCAGACCTTATGACGATTGCATGTATACTGGTCAGTTTGTGCCATGCGTGATACACGCTTAGGCGATCATGCATCTTTTAATACATGACTGACGAGGCAGATTTTTCTCCCGCAGTAGGTTGCCATTTCTTTCTGCGGTAGACAAGTTGCCATCCAAGGCTATAGAACCTAGACTGTCTTGATATTTACCCATAGTTGGGGGGGAGAAGAGAATTCACACCTTTTCCCAAGGGTATTAGCACGTAAGTCAATGTAATGGATTCGCCTAGAATTTGAACTCGGCTCTCCGATTCCTCAATTCGAGCCGCTATCCAGTACTCCACCGTGTATGCCTCAGTCAGTTATGTGCCATGCATGGTACACGCTTAGGCGATCATGTCTCTTTCGATACATGACTGACGGGGCTGTTTTTTCCTGCAGTAGGTTGCCATTTCTTTCTGCGGTAGACCAGTTGCTATCCAAGGCTATATAACCCGGTCTGTTCTGCTATTTACCCATAGCTGGCGGAAG
>OZ038490.1:47688850-47696350 GCA_964036315.1 Acanthosepion esculentum
TAGAAATATAGAGTTGAAGTAGATTTTAGAAGGAACTGGAAACCCAATCCTAAACAGGGAAACAGGGATAAACCTCTACTCCTGTTCAAAAGACCGGGGAGGAGACGTTAGAAGTATAGAGTTGTAGTAGATTTTAGAAGGAAGCAGAAACCCAATCCGATGCAGGGAACGAGGGATAAATCAAGCCGTTATCTATTACATCACCCGCGCATCCGGTAGATATTTTATAATTAAGCGTGCCGGTTCAAATAAACGTTTCTTCTGGGATGCTTTTTATGTATATTAAATAAACGCGTCGGATTCGAATTATAGCGTCGGGAAATTTTTTGAAAATACTAAAACTTCCCGACCAAAACACTTCACTCCAAGCGAGGCAATAAATCCAATAACACCCAGCATTACTGAGTACAAAATAATAAGACAAAGTAAAACATGATTATGGAACGAGAACAATAGAAGAGTAATCAAGAGGGCAATATATCACGATGGACATTGCATTTAAATCTTTCAGGATCAAAGTTAGCTCTAAAGCAAGAAGCCGGAAGAGATTTCCACAAGAAAAGAAGCTGTTAGCATAGAACTTACGGTCACGTCTAGCCAACTCGACTGTAACTTGATGGGACCTCATCACCAGTCTAGTACTTCGCTTAAATTCATAAAATCTAGGTACGATAAACGAGAGTTCACCCCACACAATACCATAAAAAGATTTATAGAAAGGGCTCAGTGAAACTACATTACGGTGGTGGGGAAATAACTAAAGCCAATTTGCCAGATCAGGACGAATAACATTGCAAATTCTTATTTGCATTTTACGAAGAATCTCTAAATATATAACAGGTGCACCCGACCATATCTGGCAGTAATATTCAAAGAATATTTATAGAAAAGACACAGGGAAACAACTTTACGGAGGTGGGGAATTGACTGAAGCCAAGACACCAGGTTAAGACCAATAATATTGCCGATTCTTCTTTGGGCTTTCTGAAGAATCTCTAAATATATAGCAAGAGCTCCGGACCATACGTGGCAGCAGTATTCTAAGCATGGACGAAGGGTAGACTTGTAGTTACGTAAAATAGATTCTGGAGATAAAAACTTCCTCGCACGACACAGTAAACCAATTTTCCTAACAGCAGACCTAGCAATTGATTCAATATAATCATGGTAGCCCGTGGAGGTGCAACGAGTCACTTTTCTGGTGATGGAAGGCAGATCCTTCATTTTCTTCTGTGTGCCGTGGGCGTTCAGGATGTGAGAGATCATGGCTCTCCTAAAGTCTATTCTTTCAACCATTTACATTTAGTAGGTTCTTTTCTAAGCCCTCTTTCCTCCGTACGTGTCTTAGAAATTTCATCTGTCACTTTTCGGTGTTAAGTAGAAGTGTCTTTTTGTTTACATTTTCTCAGATGTTCGACCCAGGGTATTATCACCATATTTCTGTTGTCTTTTCCTCATCTGTGAGAAGAAGGTCCAGCATTCACTGCCGTATAGGAGGACCGACACTAAATAGTAGATCAACACTCTTTTCTTTGTGGTTAACGAATTATTTTTGTTTCTTAATACTTTGCTTAGCTTTTGGAAGGCACTTTTCGCTATCTTAATGCGCTTGCGCACGAATAGAAAATGAATTCAGTAAATACAAAAAAATGGAAAGGGGTTGTAAGACAAGGATGTGTCTTACCACCAGACTTATTCAAACTTAATAATGAGTTGATTCTAAGAGAACTACCAGTCCTACCAGGGATTTCTATTTGGCGGACACAATCTTATTTAATATGAAGATGACGCTGTGTTAATAGCAGAGACAGGAAACTACAGGAAAACCCAGAGAACGTTGTAAAGGAAAGAGAGAAGAAAGGACTAAACATCAATTGTACGAAGACAGAATGTTTCTCGCAAGAGGTGAATTACGGTTTGGAGATGTCAAAATCAAGCAAATATCAAGGAAGTCACTTGACAGGGGAAATGTGACGGCGAAAGCCGAAGATGCATTGTAATAACAACAGATAGCTTCCAAAAATTTTAAGAAAGAGGAAATTTTCATTAGAAACGGGTGCTGAACTTCAATCCTCTTATATAGCAGTGAATTTTGGACAATTTCATCGCAGATGGAAGAGTGAATCGAGGCGGCAGAGATGTGGTTCTACAGAAGGATGCTGGGAATGCTAAAAACTGAACTTGTGAGCAACGATGATTTTTTTTTAACGAGAATGTAAAGAAAAAGGATGCTTACAATTAGAAACGGACAGTTGAAAGTTCTAGGACTCATAATGAGGAAAGAGCGTTTGGAGAATTTGACACTCACAAGGACAGATTGAGTAACCAACCTAACGAGATTGTGTAAACGGTTGGCTGAACAGGGACCAGGAGAGATAGCGAAAAAAAAAAGACTTACTAAGAGCAAGAAAGTAGTGGAGAGCCGTGATCAACCAGATCCTGAAGTGACACGGCACATGGAAGAAGAAAATATGGCAATGAATTGTTGAGTATCTTATCACAGATGAAGAGATTTGAAGGTAGCAGTTTCTCACGATGAATGCTGAGAATACTACGGACAGAGGTTGTGAGCAATGAGCAAGTTTTATTCACATTATCCGGACTATTGTCCTCATCTTTGTCGCCATATTTATTATAACATTTCGGCCGTTGTACGCTCCGGACTTTTTCAGGTGGTTGGAGCGTACAACGGCCGAAACGTTGTAATAAATATGGCGACAAAGATGAGTACAATAGTCCGAATAATGTAAATAATGTACATAATACCTCATCTCAGAAATATAGACAGATATTGAGCAAGTTTTATTGTAAACTAGCAGTATAACCCGTCTTCGGCCGGGTCTTTCATTATTGGAAATTTTTGCCGTTCAGTTGGAGCAGTTTAAGTTTTAAGTCAGCCCACCCGAAAATCAATATCAGTAACAACAATTGTGTGCAACTGAAGCTCATCCCCAAATGGAGGTGGGGGCAATTAGAATGGGGGGGGGATCCCTGAAAAGGGCCGCTTTTTACGTTCTCAATCTTGCATGGAAGGAACCTCTTCTATAGACCGTCATAATAATAATATACGATAATTTTTATTTGTGATATAATTTTTTATAATTCTAATAATCTTTTGCGTTAGATTGCAATTCACTAACTTGATTGTGTTTTTTTACAGACATTAAATTTTGCCTTCCATTTTTGCGCAAAGTGTAAAAAAGTCAGTTTTTTCGATTTTTCTTCTTCAAGGTTGTAATTTTTTCCAGCCAATTCGGCCTGAAAACTGGCACTGAAAAATTATGAAAAAATCATCGAAATCGGATGAAAACTGTGGAAACGCATAAACAACATCTGATCACACACACACACACATACACACACATACACACACACACATACACACACACACACACACACATTTTGAGAATTATAGATTTAGATAGAAACGACAAAAAAATCTTTATACTTATAATCAGAAACAGATGAAATTTCTGCGTAACCTAATGAGGAAAGAGGACATAGAAAATTTAACACTCACAGGACGACAGAGTGCGGGAAAATGGCGAGTAATGATTTGTGGGAATAGATTGCAGAACAGAGACAAAGAGGTGTGGTAAAGATTATAAAAAAAAGACAGAACAGAAAATAGGAAGTTGTGAAGAGCCATGATCATCAACGACCGGATGAGACTTGGCTTGTAAAGGATGAATTTAGTGTTGCGTTTCTTTCTTCGATTAAAGAGTGCCAGAGACGCGAGAACATAAATAAACAATTGAACCACACCCCGTGGTTTAAGAAGAGTCCTTTATAAACGAGAGATTAATGACTTCCGGAATAGATTTAGTTAAATATTTTATTCTTTTTTTTAAACTTATTTTTTTATTCTTTTTTCCTTCTTTCCCTTTTCTCTGATTATTTCTTCCTTCCTTCCTATTTTATTTCTTTATAGCTTTCTTTCTTTTTATTCATTCTTTTTATTCATTCTTTTTCTTCAGCTCTTTATTCATTTTTATACATTCTTTTTATTCGTTCTTTTTATTCATTTTTATTCATTATTTTTCATTGCTTTTCTTCATTTTTATTCGTTCTTTTTCTTAATCTTTTTCTTCATTTTTATATATTCTTTTTATTCATTTTTTGATTCATTCTTTTTATTCCTTTTTTGATTCATTCTTTTTATTCATTTTTATTCATTCTTTTTATTCAACTTTTTATTCATTCTTATTCATTCTTTTTATTCATCTTTTTATTCATTTTTATTCATTCTTTTTATTTATTTTCATTCATTCTTTTTATACATTTTTTAATCATTCTTTTTAATCATTTTTATTCATTCTTTTTATTCATCTTTTTATTCATTTTCATAAATTCTTTTTATTCATTCTTTTTATTCATTCTTTTTATTCATTCTTTTTATTCATTCTTTTTCATTCTCTTTATTCATCTTTTTATTCATTTTTATTCATTGTTTTTATTCATTGTTTTTATCCATTTTTCTTCATTCTTTTTATCCATTCTTTTTATTCATTTTTATACATTCTTTTTATTCATTCTTTTTATTCATTTTCTTCATTCTTTTTATTCATTGCTTTTCTTCATTTTTCTTCATTCTTTTTCTTAATCTTTTTCTTCATTTTTATATATTCTTTTTATTCATTTTTTGATTCATTCTTTTTATTCATTTTTATACATCCTTTTTATTCATACATTTTATTCATTCTTTTTATTCATTTTTATTCATTCTTTTTATTCATTCTTTTTCTTCATTTTTATCCATTCTCTTTCTTCTTCTTATCCTTTATTTTTATCCATTCTTTTTCTTCATTCTTTTTATTAAATTTTATTCTTTCTTTTTCTTCATCTTTTTCTTCATTTTTATGCATTCTTTTTATTCGTTCTTTTTATTCATTCTTTTTATTCATTTTATTAATTCTTTTTAATCATTTTTACTCATTCTTTTTATTCATTCTTTTTATTCATTTATATATATTCTTTTTATTCATTCTTTTTATTCATTTCTTTTCTTCATCTTTTTATTCATTTTTTGTACATTATTTTTATTCATTCCTTTTATACATTCTTTTTAATCATTCTTTTTATTCATTTTTATTCATTCTTTTTATTCAACTTTTTATTCATTCTTATTCATTCTTTTTATTCATCTTTTTATTCATTTTTATTCATTCTTTTTATTCATTTTTATTCATTCTTTTTATTCATCTTTTTATTTATTTTCATACATTCTTTTTATTCGGTATTTTTATTCAGTCTTTTTATTCACCTTTTTATTCAATCTTATTCATTCTTTTTATTCATCTTTTTATTCATTTTTATTCATTCTTTTTATTCATTCTTTTTATTCATTGTTTTTATTCATTCTTTTTATCCATTTTTATTCATTCTTTTTATTCATTCTTTTTTTTCATTTTTATTCATTCTTTTTATTCATTTTTATACATTCCTTTTATTCATGCATGTTATTCATTCTTTTTCATTCTTCTTATTCGTTTATTCTTTTTTCTTCATTTTTTCTTCATACTTTTTCTTCGTTTTTCTTCATATTTATTCATAAAATTTATTCATCTTTTTATTCATTTTTATACATTCTTTTTATTCATCCTTTTTATTCATTCTTGTTATTCATACTTTTTCATACTTATTCCTTTATGCATTTTTATTCATACTTTTTATTCATTTTATTCGTTTTTGTTCATTCTTTTTATTTTTGTTCCTTTTTATATATTCTTTTCATTCTTCTTATTCATTCTTTTTTATTCTTCTGATTCGTTTATTCATTTTCATTCATTGTTGTTATTCATTCTTTTTATTTATTCTTTTTATTCATTCTTTTTATTCATTCCTTTTCTCATTTTATTTTAAATCTTCTCTTCTGTGTTTATTTCTGTTATCATTCTTTTTTCATTATTTTTTATATTTCTTCCTTTCTTTGTGTTCCTTTCTTTTATCTTTCATTCTTTCTTTCATTCTTTATTTTCCTTCAGTCTTTCTTCATTTCTTTCTTTTCTTTAATTCTTTCTTCATTTTTTTCTTTCCCTTTATTCTTTCATTCTTTTTATTTCGTTCTTTCCTCTTTCCTCTCCTCTGTCATTCATTTTTTATTTTCTTGATTTTTCTTTCTTTCTTTTTATTTCTTTATTTATATCATTTTCTATCTCTTTGCATCTTTCTTTATTAATTCCTTTAATTTCTTTTTCTTTCTTGTGTCTTGTCTTATTTTCTTTCAACATTTACTCTCTTTTTATTTTTCATGTTTTTATTCTTCATTTATTTTTTCATCATTTTTCCCTCTCTTTCGTCTTTTTAAGACGTTGCTTTTCTTTCTTTATATATTTCTTTCTTTCTTTCTTTACATATTTCTTTCTTTGTATTCATTTTCTTCTAGATGTTTTTCTTTCTATTAGTACATCTAGTTTTTTTTTTCTTCAACTCCCGGCAATCTGCTTTTGTTTCTTTTTTTCTTTATATCTGCTTCTTTTAATATTTTTCTTTCTTTCCTTCTCTTGCTTCTTCTAGATTTTCTTTCTTTCTTTCTTTTTCATTCTTTCGTCCTTTCTTTTCTTCTTTCTGCCTTTCTTCCTCTCTTTCTTTTGGTTATACGAGATTTTCTTTTTCATTCTTTCTTAGCGTTTGCTTCTTCTAATATTCTTTCTTTCTTTTTTCTATTCTTTGTTCCTATTCATACCATATTTGCTTCTCCCACTCTTCCCCTCTTTCATACTTTTATTCGCTCTATGTGTCTTTATCTCCTTCTTTCATTCTTTTGCTACTTCTAGATTCTTTCTTTCCTTCTTTCTTTCCTTCTTTCTTTCTTTCTTTCTTTCTTCATTCATATCACATTTGCTTTTTCCTCTCTTGCATAACTTTTATTTACACCATGTGCCTTTCTGTCTCTTCATTTTATTTCCCTATATTACTGTTCTTTCTTTCTTTCCTTCTTTCTTTCCTTCTTTCTTTCCTTCTTTGTAATGCTTTGTTATCATCCTTTCTGGTCCACGGACTTATATTCCAACCGAAACTCATATCAATTACACTTAACTGAACCGACCTCTGCGACAGATCTTCCCACCTGACGACTCAAACATGGCGCCCTGCCTGTTGAAGATTTAATGAATATCGCCTAAGTGTTATTTCTGCAAATGTCGATTAAATCATCTGTTTGTGATTTTCAAGCTTTTCTTGTGAAACGGGCTAAAGGGCCAAAACTAATTCAGGTAAAGTGGGTCCCCTGACACCTTTAATATACGATTTCGTTACACGTCAATAATATTAATTATCATGTCCCATTAGTCGCTGCGGAACATATACAACACGTTTCCATCATTTTGTTTTTGTTTGTTTTTACTGATGTTCCCACGATACAAAGCCCAAAAGACACTGAATGTAGAGGGTTAATGTGTGGAGAAACGATAAGCGTTAGGATTACAGAGATGAAGTAGACTTTACAAAGGACCTGAAACCCAACCCTAAACAGGAAATATGGGATACAGCTCTACACCC
>OZ038490.1:47703850-47768850 GCA_964036315.1 Acanthosepion esculentum
AAATTATTTCTTTTATAATAAACTCTATTTTTAGGAATACGTTTTCACATCATCGCCCACGTGACGCCGACGTGATAACCTTGCAAAACGGAACGCTGATCTTAAAATTCAGTTATTTTGTTTTGATTATTTTAATGTCTATCGTCTTTTTATGTTGAGTTGAATATCGTTTAATTATGTTTTCACAACTATGTCCTGAAGAAGGTCTACTAGACCGAAACGTCTGACGTCGACATTGAAACATTAAAACAGTAAACTTGCATATTCGGATTTTGTTTTTTCATATTTTTCCTAATATATGTATATATATGTATGTATATATATATGTATATATATATATATATATATATATATATATATATATATGTATGTATATATATATGTTTATATATATGTATATATAGAAGTCAGTACTTAGAGGCGACAGTCTGTTTCATGTTTTGACTAGCATGTTCACTTTTATATTTACACACGCTCTATACACTGATATTGAGCACTTTAACCCATAAATATATATATTCATATATATGTATATATATATATATATATATATATATATATATATATATATATGTTTATGTATATATATATATATATATATATATATATATATATATGTATGTATGTTTATATTTATGTCTGTATATATATATGTATGTATATATATATATGTATGTATATGTATGTATATATATATAATTTTAAAAGTGAACATAGAAGTCAACACTTAAAGGGGACAGTCTGTTTCATGTTTTGATGAAACAGACTGTCGCCTCTAAGTGTTGACTTGTATGTTCACTTTTATATTTACACACGCTCTATCTCTGATATTGAGCACTTTATCCC
Organism: Acanthosepion esculentum; assembly: GCA_964036315.1. Classification (NCBI taxonomy): domain Eukaryota; kingdom Metazoa; phylum Mollusca; class Cephalopoda; order Sepiida; family Sepiidae; genus Acanthosepion; species Acanthosepion esculentum. The sequence continues at coordinate 47,704,697 of OZ038490.1, forward strand.
ATAAATATAGCACATCTTAAGACTATATTTCTTCATATATATAATTTTAAAATATTTAAAAAAGGTATATATATATATATACATACATATATATATATATATATATATATATATATGTATATATAATTTTTAAACGTTAAAATAAAAGAAAACAATAAGTTATTTTTCTAAGAAAAAACACTGAAAATCCAATTGTAAAAGTTTTCATTCTTCTCTGAAAAACTTTATATAAATAAATAACATTATTATATTTAATATTTGGTGCCTTTTATTACAATCCTCATTTTAGTCTCTCTCACTCTCTCTCTCTCTCTCTCTCTCTCTCTCTCTCTCTTTGCCTCTCTCTGCATATATATATATATATATATATATATATATATATGTGTGTGTGTGTGTGTGTGTGTGTGTGTAACGAGAGAATTATGTCTCCACCTGATTTATTTGGCACTTAATCCTTCTCTGTGCTCCTGTGCGTGAGTGTGTGCGTATGTGCGTGTAATATAATTCCTTTTAAAGGTGAAGGAAATGATTTTTTTCCTTTTATACGGATAGCTAAAACTTAAAACGTTAAATACCAATGTATTAATAATCCCATTTGAAGTGCTTGCCCGGGACTAGACGTTGTTGTCAACGGCTTTTGACAATTAAAATATATATTAATGTGTTTCAAAGCCCCCATCGCTGCGAAAGATTTTCGATAATTGTCAGAATTGCCATTCCACCAAATCAAATTCCAACGTCCACTTAAAAATAGCTTCCTAAATTCACCAAACTACTCGAGTGTAGCGACGAAAAAAAAATCATTTTTTCGCGTGATCTCATCCAATGCAATCAACCTTGTTTTACCTATCTACATAATCAACCATATTCAAACACACCCTACACCTGACGATATATATATATATATATATATATATATATATATATATATATATATATATATATATATATATATATATATATATATATATATATATATGATTTGATTAGTGGAGAGGTACATAAGAAGGTGGACAATATATCAAATGAGGTGATTTATAATTTTAAAACGTTTATACTTATGGAAATACGAATTTAACAAGATTGTAGACATACTAAGTATCTAACACTACAATCTTGTTATAAAATCACCCCCTTTGATATATTCCCCACCCTCTTATGTACCTCTCCACTAATTAGATTATGATTCTTAATATTTTTTTTTCTCACATATATATTACCGGTAATATTTTCAGATAAATTGTTTTACACCCATACTTATTCTACACGCTATCCTACCCAGGAATATTTCAAAATTTGATCATATATATATATATATATATATATATATATATATATATATATATATATATATATATATATATATATATATATATATATATATATATATATATATATATATCGTCGATTTGTCAGGAATGCGACTTCCTAATGTTAATGGGCTGATCGAGTTCGATCCCACCATGCGGTACCTTTGGAAAGTGCCTGAAAACCATGACACTTAATTGGGTAGACGATTACTGTGCTAGCACGAAGTCACAAGACATCGTGGCCGAGGGCTTGAGCGTGCTGGTCTTGTTCAAATTGTTGATCTCGCGAGATAACACGCATAGTTGCAGTATAAACCACTGCTGGGCTCTGTGGTTGGTTCGAGGATACCCGTCTACTATTGTGGCTACCTAATCCCTATTGCAGACGCTCGCTCACGCACATTTGTCCGTGAGCGAGCGTCTGCAATAGGGATTAGCAATAGTAGACGAGTATCCTTGAATACGAGTGACCAGCTATTCGAAGTTAATATTTTGTTATGTTAAACATAGAAGGTTGCTATGCGACGATAACGGTCGTGGAATAGCAGACGCAGGTTGTAAGTTCTATGACCTCATACCACACGAGAGGCCGAAATATTAACAACTGAAACATATGTCTAGATGCTATGTAATGTGTTGTCACTAGTTTGAAATGTAATTTTGTTGAATATGGGTTGCTTTTTTTTTAATGTGTCTGGCCTCCAATATCTGAAGGTTCTTTTTACTGTGTGTATATGTGAGTTTTATTGTGTTATCAACTAATATATGTCTAATATTTCACCTGGAATTAAAGCAAACATACGAACATTAGAACGGCTTATGATCAGAAATAATAGACATTCATTTTCCGAAAATTGTGGATGGTTCTTTAATCAAATCACTTGTGTGAGTTTTCTGGCGGTTTACCTTGATTCGGTCATTCTTATTTCCTAATGTACAGCCAGTTAGATCAGGGCTGCAGGAATGTAGGACGCCCATGGTTAAGATACAAAGACAAGCTGAAGAACTACTTGTCAGCTGTCAATATACCACATAACACCCTTGAGCGCTTAGCCTTGGAACGGGTAGAATGGAGATCAACGTGTTTCAGTGGACTCAGCAGTTTTCAATCTGTTTATCTGAATCGTCTTCAAGAAGCGAGAGCAAGATCTAAAATGTTAGACAATCTAACAGTGATCTCATCTCATAATCCTCACACTTGCTCCATATGTGCCCTCCTTTGTAAATCACTAGCGAGTCTTAAATGTCACTTAAGATTATCGCACAAAATCTCATAACTGAATCAATTAAGTTGCCAGATCATCATACGTCGAAACCGACGGGAGAGTCTATTATTACCATTATTATATATGCATGTATGTATATATATATATGGTGTATTTAGGCAACAAAATATATCTTTCAAACAAATTTTATTGAACAATTCCGACAGGGTCTGTCTGTACTATTTTTATTTAGTTTTTTTTTTCAAATTTCGATTAAGTTGTTTTATATCAGAATTAGTGATAGTAATCATTCAAAAGTTAATCTACAGCCACGTCACGTTGAAACACCGGTTCCCGTATGATCACTGGAGTTAAGCAACGTTGAGCCTGGTCAGTGCCTAGATGGGTGACCACTTCGGAATACCCGATGCTATTCGCTTGGGTGTGCATAATGGCCCCGATTGTTAATCGGAGAGCCGAGTTCCAATTCCAGTCGCGCAAATTTTCTTAGGAAAGGTATGGGTCCACCACTTCTATCCTCCAGCTATGGGCTAACTAATAAGACCGGTGATGATACAGTACTGATAGCAGACACGGAAAAAGAAATTACAAAACCTCCTACAGAAGGTAACGGAGAGCAAGAAGAAAAGACTAAGCATAAACTACAAGAAGACAGAATGCACGGTCATCAGTAAAAGGATGAGACCGAAATGCGATTTGCAGGTCGAGGACACTAAAATCAAGCAAGCACGGAAATTTAAATATCTGGGAATTGTTTCGACAGAGGACGGTAGGTGCGACACTGAGATCCGAAGACGTATTGGGATGGCTAAACACGTATTTGAAAAGCACAGGCAGAATATTACGCGACAGGAGGATTTATTTGGTAACAAAGAAAAGAGTACTGAATTGCTACGTGATACATGTCAGCGAATGTTGGACGCCTTCTCAAAGATGAAGAAGTGACTCGAGGCGGCGGAGGTGTGGTTCTACAGAAGGACGCTAAGGATATCATGGACCGAACGTGTGAGCAACGATGATCTTTTGTCGAAGATACAAACAAGGAAGAAGCTTATACTTAACACCAGGGAGAGGCAGCTGAAATTTCTGGGACACGTAATGAGAAAGGACGGCTTGGAGAATTTGATAGTCACAGGTCGAAGAGAGGAAAAGAGAGACAAGGGAAAACATCGTGTGACATATCTAGCGGGCTTAAGCAAGTGGATGACAAAAGAGGGTCTGGGAGAAGTAGCAAAGGAACAAAACTTATTGAAAGCTACAAGGAATGGGGTAAGTGGAGATCCATGATCACCTACGTCCAGAAGGGATACGGCACATAAAGGTCGAATAGAGGGAAAGAGAGACAAGGGAAAGCAACACATGACATACCTTGCAGGCTTAAGCAAGTGGATGACAGAACGTGGTCTGGGGGAAGTAGCAAAGGGACAAAACTTGGATGGAGGGAAGTGGAGAGTCATGATCGTCTACGTCCTGACGGGACACGGCATTTAAAAAGAAAAGAATTGCTAAACCATTATTATCTAAAAAAAAAAGTATGTACATTCTAAAAATACTTTCTGGCTTTAAATAACCTGCAAAGGGTTGATAAGCTGTTGAAAACGAATCAGTCAGTCAAATCCTGAATACCTTCACAGGCATGTCTTTATTTACATTTTCTGTTCACTTTTATATTTACATAGTAACTATCTCTGTCAACACTGACCCCTTTCCGGCAACCTCTGCCGCCAAGCCGACCCCAAATGTAGTGACCTGTGTTCCGTTTGATCTTGTCCGTACTGCCGAGAAGTGAGCCATTTAATCCAGGCAGCAAACGGACTTCAAATACGATCGCCAGTATAGAAAAAGGAAAACTCTGAAATCAAACCACCTTCTGCTTTGTAGGTATTGCCTCTTTAACTGCTGAGATTAGGGACAGGATAACTTCAACATCCCTGGTGCAAAAGGGACTAGCAAGCCATTGCACTATTCTGCATTGAATGTCATCACAATAGTGAGATAGAGGGGAGCGGTGACCACAGCGGCGGCGCAAAATGCGCTAACCGATTAAAACTAATGAATGAATTGACACGAAAGCAAGAAGCTGGAAGTGATTTACACGGGCGAAAAGTCGAAGAAAAGAAAATATTAGAATAGAACTTACGATTACATTTAACCACCGTAGGGTCCATTTTAATAAAAAAGAAGGAAAAATTTTAACGACTGCCTTCCTTCATTGTTTGAAATCATGATGAAAACTTCCAAAGAAAAAAGAATAAAAATAGTTAAGATGGTCAAGAATTGGAGTCTGGTATATTTACCCAGTTTCCCTACCGAGGCTTGACGTGACACAAGATCGTTTTAACATGGGGAACGCCATTGTCCTTTGCCCTTATGCTTATGCATAAGGGCCAAGGACAATTTTTTTTTGCGCAGCCCCCGCGACCACTGTTTACAAAATGCGCTAACTGAATGAATGAATATTTGGTAATAAAACCAATTTTCAATGTGATTTACTCAGGTTACTAATAGGACTGCAAAACGAGTGACTATCCACTGCTACAATGTGATAGACCGTAATTTACTTAGCGGAGTTAATGCCTGCTTGACTGCAAAACTTTACGCACCTCCAAAAATCTGGATCTTGGTAGTTGATTTCTCCGCTAATCAAGGTCTATCGGTTCAAGGATGAAAATTAACCCGGCTTGTAATATTCAATACCTCAAAAACGTAACGTTTCCCCATCAATGAGTAGACCCTGGTTATTATTCTGCCACGATGAACGGCTGGGCTCATAACGAGGCTCCTTGTCTTGAACGTCTTCTGGTGCTCACGTTCATCTCAAACATCGCGAAACCCATATATTCAATCCATCTCTAAAGACGTTGAAAGAAAAAAATGGTCAGTTCATTTTATCGTTACAAACGGATCGCCACCTTGTCCCTCCAGTTCTCACGGTCTTGGGAGAGCGTCGGAACATCCTCCAGCGCCTAATTAATTTGCTGGAGGTCTTGTCGGGTGAATTCTTTCCATCGACTGCGTAGTCTGCCGTCAGGTAACCGCCAGTTTGCGGATGGTATATCGAACTGGTAGATGACCGGTAGAGTAGTCATCTGGTTGTCGCAGGACGTCGTAACCGAATCAGCGAACACGGCACTGAGCTATGGTGTGGAGGAGGCTCGGCTGGCCGGTGACCCGGCGGAGCTGCACATTGGATTCAAGGATCGGCCCAGTGCATCTACTCGATTGTTCTGTATGCGCGGGAATCGAGGCCATGGACGCGGGCGGTGGGCGAGGGTATTGCTAAGTGTCAACACCTCGGCGTTGTATATTAGTATAATCGTGTAGTATAGAATTATCGCTTACGGAAAATTTAGTTTTCTTTATACAACCAATATTTCACTGACTGTATCTAATTAATTCTTTTAACTCTCTTCAGAAAAAGAAAAAGGAATTTGCAGCCATACCTTTATATATACCGGGTGTAACAGCAAAATTGATTTGGAAAGTGAGATCAGTAATTACTAAGCACTTTAAATTACTCGACGCATGGATCAGTAATAACAAACTCAGTATATGACAAAGGAAAACCGAATATAGAATAGGCTGTGCTAGAGATAGTTTCGCCCAATACCGCCAATTGCTACAAAATCAAAGTATTAATCTGAAAACTCGAATCACGTTATTACATAGCCTGTTTCGTATGGATATCAAGCATGGTACTAAGCCGTTCTAAATCTCTCAGACATCCTGGGTATGTATGTATGAAAAAAGAAGGAAAGAAAGAAAGATAGAAAACGGAGCAAAGAAAGAAAAAGAAAAAAAGAAAGCGAACTGAAGAAAGAAAGAAAACGAATAAAAAAAGAAAAAGAAAAAAGAAAGAGAACTGAAGAAAGAAAGAAAACAGAATAAAGAAACTAAAAGGAAAGAAAGAAAGACAACTGAGAAAAGAAAGAAAACAGAACAAAGAAAGAAAAAAGAAAGAGAACTGAAGAAAGAAAGAAAGAAAGAAAGAAAGAAAACGGAATAAAGGATTTAAAAAAGAAAGAAAGAGAATTGAAGAAAGAATTTAAAACGGAATAAAGAAATAAAAAAAGAAAGTGAACTGAAGAAAGAAATAAAAGGAAAAAAGAAATAAAAACAAGAAAGAAATAAACGGAAGAAAGAAAGAAAGAAAGAAAGTAAGGAAGAAAACGGAATAAATAGATTAAAAAAGAAAGAAAGAGAACAGAGGAAAGAAATAAAACGGAATAAAGAAATAAAAAAGAAAACGAACTGAAGGAAGGAAGGAAGGAAGGAAGGAAGGAAAGAAAGAAGAGAAAAAGAAAAAAGAAAAACGGAATCGATAAACAATAAAGAAAGAAAGAAAGAAAGAGAACTGAAGAAAGAAAGAAAGAAAGAAAGAAAACGGAATAAAGAAATAAAAAAGAAAGAAAGAGAACTGAAGAAAGAAAGAAAGAAAAATGAAGAAAGAAAGAAAAAATAAAGAATACTAAAGACATGAGATAATGGAGAAAAATAAGGAACGAATGAGAAAACCAAATAAAATAATGGTGATATAAAAGAAAATAATTATTAGCAAATAAATAAGGAAAATTACGCGATAAATAACATTTTTTTATACATAGAGTTACCTCCCTTTAATAATTGAATCATTCAGGATACTGAATTTGAAGTCATGAAGAACGCCAACATTTTCATTATGTCATTATTTTCTCTTCGTTTTACAGATGCTCCCCTTTTTAGTCGTTGCTGCTCTTGGTGGTCCTCAAGTGATTTGGTTTTTGTTATTTGGTACGGTTCTTTGTTTGCAATTCTTTAGCGCTTGTCCACAATGTTAAAAAATAAGGCTCTTTACCAAGATTCTCAGATATACTAGCTGAAAGGCACCTTTAAACATTTATCTTAGAATTCGGTTGCAAATATTTCTGACCGGGTGTGGCGCCATGCGTGATATCCATCGATTTGACAAGGCTTTTTAAGAACTTGATTTTTCAAGTTCATATTTTGGTTTCGTAACAATTTGCAGAGTCGGGCGAAACTACCTCTGGCGCAGTATGTTCTATATCCACTTGCAGAAAGTCATACTTAACCATTTACCTTAAAATCCGGTTGTATACAGCTTACTGTTTAGATGCACTATATTGCAAGTTTAATTTCCTCTTCTCTACTGAATGGATTATTATTTTTAAGTTGCATCACGAATTGGAAGTTGCTTTATTTTTCATTTTAATGGTTTTGCGCAATCAAATGTCTCGCTATGATGTGCCGTTCTTTCTATGTTGCCGTGATGAACATCGATTGGATTAAAACAATGATAATAAAAATAATAATTAAAAAAAGTGAAATATGGGGGGTATCTTAAGGGGTATCATATGAGGAGGTTGAAGAGGAGGAAAGAAAGAAGACAATGACAAAGAGGAAAGAAAAAGGCAGAGAAATAAGGCAAAAAAGAAATAGTAAGCTAAAAAGAGAAAGAGAAAAAGTAAAAGTGAATCAAATAATAATAATAATAATAGTAACAAAACAATCAAGCAAAAAGATATTGAAACCTAGGAAAGGTTACTGAATGAAGAATGAATTGGTAATCTTTATAACATCAACAAACTACAATACTCGCCAGCGGCATGAAGTAGGTAAACCACTTCTAGTGGGGAACTAATTAGACACCATATTACCCCCTCACATACAATAGTGTCCAACCTGTTTATGAGGATTCGGACATACCCATTAGTGTTGATAAGTACGGTATATAACACTATCTATCCCAGTCTGTTCATATCTATCTAACTATCTGTTGTAACCTAGGGAAGGTTGCTGAATGAAGAATAACCAAAACGGAGGTTGGAAATGAAATGGTAATCTTTATAACATCAACAAACTACAATACTCGCCAGCGGCGTGAAGTAGGTAAACCACTTCTAGTGGGGAACTAATTAGACACCATATTACACCCCACATACAATACTGTCCAACGTATTTATGAGGATTGGGACATACCCATTAGTGCTGATAGGTACGGTATATAACACTATCTATCCCAGTCTGTTTATCTATCTATCTATCTATCTATCTATCTATCTATCTATCTATCTGTTGTAACCTAGGAAAGGTTACTGAAAGAAAAATAACCAAAATGGAGGTTGGAAATGGAATGGTAATCTTTATAACATCAACAAACTATAATACTCGCCAGCGGCATGAAATAGGTAAACCACTTCTAGTGGCGAACTAATTAGACACCATATTACCCCCCACTTACAATAGTGTCCAACGTATTTATGAGGATTGGGAGATACCCATTACTGTTGATAGGTACGGTATATAACAAAAGATGAAAAGGAAAATCAGAAGAAAGGAAGGAGAATTTTAAAAAGAGGGAAGAGAGAAGTATGAGAAAGAAACGAAGAAGAAGAGAAAAGAAAAGAAGCAAAAGGAAGCAGAATATAACGAAGAGAAAGAGAACAAAGAAAAAGAAAATAAAGTAAAAAAAAAACAGAGAAATCGAATAAAAAAAACAGTGAACAAGGGAGATAAAAGAAATAGGAAAAAAGAAAAACAAGTGAATAAAAAAGAAACGGATGGAGCGAGAAGAGGAGTTTAAAGAGGAGAAGGAAAGAGAAAGGAGCAAAGAAAAAGGAGAAAAAGAGAAAAAAGGAGAAAGTGAAGGGATATCTAAAAGAGGAAAAAGAAGGTACAGGGAAGAAAAGGGAAGAGAATGAGAGAAAAGAAGATAAAGAAGAGAAAAAGAGAAAAGAAAAAGGGAAAGAATGCAAGGTAAACACAACAGAAGAAGAAGAAGAAGAAGAGGAGGAGGAGCAACAACAAAGAGAAAGGAAAAATGAATAATGCAAAAACACAATAACTGGGGAACCAGAGATTTGTCATAAGGCGAAAAAGTATTTCTGCAATAAATAACGCGAATAAAAAAATTAGAAGGAATGTGGGGTGGGGATCAGGGTTAGTTGAGGTAAGACCAAAGAATGAGAGAAATTCGGAGGGGTGGAGGCAGAGATCTTCCTTTGCTTTAATTAAATGAGTTTTTCTAAGCGGAACTAACAATAGACAAAAAACGAATTTATAGCTAATGACAAGAATGAATGAAAGGAAGTAAATTATAGATAGATAGATACGGAAAATAGAGAAAAAAACAAAGAAAGAAAGAAAGAAATGGAAACAGAAGAAAGAAAGAAAGAAAGAAAGAAAGAAAGAAAGAAAGAAAGAAAGAAAGAAAGAGAGAGACAAATTGAAATAAGAAAGAAAGAAAAGGACGAAATGAGAAATGGATGAAGAGAAGCAATGAACGACAAAATCAAATAAAAAAATGAGGATATAAAAGAAAGAAAACCGAAAAAGAAAGAAAGAAAACTGAAAATAGAAAGAAGGAAAGAAAGAAAAAAGAAGATGAAAATATGAGGAAATGGGAAGAGAGAGAGGGAGAGAATGAATGAATAAGAAAACCAAATAAAAAATAAGGATATAAAAGAAAGAAAACTGAAGAACAAAGTAAAAACGAAGGAATGAAAAAAAGAAAGACAGAATTGAGAAATGGATGGAGAGTAGGAATGAATGGCAAAACCAAATAAAATGAAGATAGAAAGAAAGAAAGAAAGAAAGAAAATTGAAAAAAGAAAGAAAACCGAAGAAAGAAAGAAGGAAAGAAATCTGAAGAAAGAAAAGAAAGAAAAAAGAAAGAACATTACAATATAAGAAAATAGGGTGAGAGAAAGAAAACGTGAGAGAGAATGAATGAATGAATGAATGAATGAGTAACCCGAATAAAAAGTGAGGCCATAAAAGAAAGAGAACTGAATAAAGAAATAAAGAAAGAGAACTGAAGATAGAAAAAAAAGAAAGAAAGAAAACGGAATAAAGAAAAAAGAAAGAGAGCTGAATAAAGAAGGAAAGAAAGAAAAAGTGAAAGAAAACGGAATAAATAAATAAAGAAAGAATAATTAATCATAGCTAAGAATTGAAAGCTCATGAAAGATTGAAATAAAGTTGATATATATATATACATATATATATATATATATATATATATATATATATAAATATAAAAGTGGACATGGAAGTCAGCACTTAGAGGCGACAGTCTGTTTCATGCTAGTGCAATCGTCAGGCGACTAGTGCTGTTATTTTTCTCGGCTATAAACAGAAAGTTTCATAAAAAGAATGAGATGGAAAGCACATTTTTTAAACCAAGATCTTCACAATAATAATAATACACTCAAGGAAAAATACGGGTTCAAAACAAGAAAATGTCCCCCGCAACAAAAAGAATTAGATGACTTCGAGAAGGACTTAACTGACCTAGTTAGAAACATAAAATTCCATAAAAAACAAGATGCATTCCAAAAAAAGCTAAAAGAAGATATAGCTAAAATAAACAGTTCAGCAAATGTATTTATCGCAGCCGACAAAACAAGAAATTTATACAAACTAACCCCTCCTACGCACAATAAATTACTAAAGAACAACATAACCAAAACATACAAAAAGGCACCCAAAACAATAGAACACGATATAAATAAAGAAGCTAAAGCAATCGCTCAAAAATTAGACCTAGATGACCGAATAAGTTGCATGAGCAAGACGCAAGCCTTTATCACACTAAAAGACCACAAGGAAAATTTCAAAACCAACCCTGCATGCAGACTCATAAACCCAGCCAAAGGCGAACTAGGTAAAATAAGTAAAACAATACTAGAAAGAATTAATTCTGAACTTAGGAAGAAGTTAGGAGTAAACCAGTGGAAAAACACAAAAACAACCATTGACTGGTTCAACAGCATAAATAACAAACAAAATTGCCACTTCCTACAATTAGACATAAAAGAATTTTACCCATCCATAACAGAACGTACACTAGATAAGGCCATCAACTTAGCTCAGGAACAAATAATAATAAAACCAAACGAAATCGACATCATTAAGCACTCACGTAAATCATTATTATTTCACCATGAAGAAGCATGGATAAAGAAAGATGGGATATTTGACACTACAATGGGAAGCTTTGACGGTGCAGATACATGCGAAATCGTAGGCATTTACTTACTACACGAACTAAGCAAAATAATAGATAGAAATGACACAGGGCTCTACAGAGATGACGGTCTCATAATCTTAAGAAACTGCAACAAACAAAAGACTGATAAAACTAGAAAAGCAATAATTAAAATTTTCAAAAATAACGGATTCGAGATAGATATAAAAACTAACCTAAACGAAGTAGATTTTCTAGATGTCACCTTCAACCTAAGAAAAGGCACACACAAACCATACAGAAAACCGAATGATAAACCACAGTACATACATATATACTCCAACCACCCGCCTTCTATAATCAAACAGATACCTAAATCGATTAACCGCAGGCTTTCCGACAATTCATCCGATGAATCTATATTTAACAAGGCCAAGAAAGACTACGAAACAGCCCTAAAAGATAGCGGATTCCCAGCAACACTCACATACTCACCACAGAACACAAAAAAGACCAACAGAAAAAGAAATATCATATGGTTCAACCCACCATACAGCAAAAACGTAAAAACAAACATAGGAAAAATATTCTTTAAGCTTTTACACAAACACTTCCCGGAATCAAACACCCTACACAAAATATTCAACAAAAACACAGTAAAAATCAGCTACAGTTGCACCGAGAACATGGCACAAATAATAAAAAAGCACAACAGAAAAATTATTAACAAACCGCACGAACAAATTAAACCCACGTGCAACTGCAGAAGAAAAAACGAATGTCCCTTAAACGGTAATTGTTTACAAAACAACGTAATCTACCAAGCCACGACAAAATCAGCAGATAATGAAGAAAAAGTATATATAGGAGTAACCGAAGGACCATGGAAACAAAGAAATTATGTACACAAAATGTCTTTCACAAATAGTAAATATGCGAACAGCACAATGCTTTCTAAGTATATCTGGGAAATAAAAAACAAAACACACACCACACCAAAAATATCTTGGAAAATAAGGAAAAAATCAAAAAACCTGCAAACTTTGCTTGGAGGAAAAAATAGCTATCATTACCTTCCCAGATCAAAATAAATTATTAAATAAAAGATCCGAGCTAATCTCAAAATGTAGACATGAAAACAAATTTTTACTACGTAACTTAAAATAGAAAAATAAATAAATATATAAACAAACAACAATAAAATAAGCAAAATAAATTACTCCAAACAAATCATAAAACCACACCTGTTAGAATATACGAAATAAAATCAAAACAAAAGAACGGACGAAAGTTATAACTGTTATACAAATAAAAATAATAATGATAAAAAAAAAAAAACATTAATAAAAGATAATATACTACGTTACTTAAAAACCGAAAGCCAAAAAGATATAGTGTAACAAATAAATAACAACAAGTATAATAAATCGATCTAAATACATCCAAATATATAAATAAACTAACAACCGATTACGATAAACTAGCCGTTTAAAAAACAAAACAAAACAAAAACAAATAAAGATAACCAACCTAAATAGATAAATTAAAAACTGTTCCCACCTAAATAATAGTCAGAAAAAACCACAAATTCAACAAACAGATTTAATCAATGACAAATAAACAAATATATAAGATAAAAAATAAAAATGAAAATAAATAAAAACAAGCAAAACAATTTGACCCAAATAAATAAGCGAACAAGCGATTTCCGGTAAATGACGGCCATTATAGACTACCAACAATAAGCTATATAAACAATTTTTTACTACGTTAACCAAAAACACCGATCAAAATAAAAGAATAAATAAATAAATATATAAGATAAAAAATAAAAATAAAAATAAAAAAACAAACAAAAAACAAGCAAAATAATTTGACATAAATAAATAAACAAATAAGCGACTTCCGGTAAAAGTAACCGCCAAAATAGACTACCCATAATGCACCACTGACCCTTATATAAATAGCCGAGAAAAATAACAGCACTTGTCGCCTGACGATTGCACTAGCATGAAACAGACTGTCGCCTCTAAGTTCTGACTTCCATGTCCACTTTTATATTTACACACGCTCTATCTCTGATATTGAGCACTTTACCCCATAAATATAGCACACTTTAAGACTATATTTCTGTATATATATATATATATATATTGTCATCTACAGACAGACTGTTCCGCTGTATCACAGCTCATCCGTGTGGCTAGAATCGAAAACCGGCTGAATTCGCGTCAGTCGGAAATTTTACCCTGAAGCCGTTGGCGCACGGCAGAGAAGAAGGTGAATTTAAGCGTATTTATATTTAGATAAACACACAGTGACTGAGAGAACTCGATTCGATTTACCGAAGAGTCTTGCATTATTAGCCGTAATAGTCACTATTTACAAACCCACACATCCTCCCCAGAGAGCTCAACCGAAATAAATTTTTCAGGAACATATATATTGTCTATATATATATATATTCCAGTATCATTTTCCAGCTCATACAAGATGATCGACCTCTCTAACCTTCTAACTTTATGTCCGGGAGTAACAAATTGCCTCACACTTTTCTATTTCTTTTTCATTTCTTTTTTTTAACTAATCTTTGGATTGTCAAATGTGAAACTCCTCTCTCACGTGCCAAACATCTTGTGGAGTGAGTTGAATCTTTTCTAATTGATCTCTTTTTCTCGATGTTGAAATGATGATCCCTCTTGCTGTTGTGAAGGCCTGATCCAGTTTTCCTCTCTACTGTTCCCTCTTTTTGAAACTTATTCACCGTTCTCTTGATAGTTTTTACTAGGTTTCTGTATTCGGCTCCTCAAAAAGTGGAGTTGGTTCTGCACAAAAGCTTCACCACTATAATCAAATATAATGCAAGTTGACTAGTTGCGGGTTTCCTATGAACTAAGTGGCCTCATACGTAGTAAAGGGGTCCCCGGTAGTCGCGGTTCTACAGCCCGCGTCGATCAACGACAGGAGAGTCCACGATGTATATTAAATACAAATGCTAATGTCTGTCTATACACCATTTTATATCTTTACAATTTCCGAACAAATTTTTGTACATTGGGATTACGTTTGTTCATAAATTGGCCAAAGTTCTTTCCCTGTTATGTTCAAGTACTTTCGACTAACGCAAACATTGTCAAGAACTGAGTGTGATCAGGTGTACTTGATTTAATTCCGTCGTGTTTATTTTGCTGGAATTAGCGTTTAAGTCACCTGAAAGTGATGTTATCTGCAATGGTCCCAATTGGTACACATGGCTGCCACCTCTTTGCCGCGTGCAACCATCGAAAGATAACATTGCAAGAATCAATTACGACATACCAAACAATGCCTCTGCATGAAATTTTCAAAATGGATGAAAACCCACTCTTAGGAACAGGAACAGCGTGTAGCCGCAAAGAATAAACAGTCAGCATCATTGAACGCTGTTTTAAGTGACAGGTTTGACATCAGGCATTGTTTGTCCCATTTTGGTAGCTTAACGAAGGGTATGGGTTCCAGAAACTCCCACTGGAGTTACCGGGCGCTTGGAGTTCAACTCAGGTATTTCTCTATTTCTGTGCCTGTGCTAGTCCACCTTTCATGTCTTGAAAGTATTGGGAACCCTTTGACAGGTATTTTTTTAAAATTCTGTACACTCCTCACCAGAAAAAAAAGCTTCTCCGGGGGCTGGTTATTGAGCTCTTTAGGTTTTTCAGTTGTTGTGAGGTACTCGTCAGATTGACATTTGTAAGTGTAAAATTCGACTGTAAACGTTAGCCTGTATAAATAAGCGTTTATAAAATGGATTTCTTCTGGGCAATACAATCATTCTTATCGAGAGTCGCGATGTGTGATTGAAAAATGACGAAATTCTGAGTTGACATTCGATAAGTATTGAAAGTTTTTACTTCTGATTGAATAACAACAACAACAACAATGACAAACAAAATAATTGACTTAACTCTTTCAATATTTGTCAACACTTAAAGAAGCGCGCGATTTCAGAAAAAAAACACAATGTTTGACAATGTTAAACAACGTTTCGACAGGATATGTGTCTTCTTCAAGCTGTATTTTTCCAAAAAAAAAGATCCAAGTATATATAAAGCCACAAAAAATTATAAGTCATTAGACAAACGTCGCTTGTCATGTAATGAAAAAACGGCTGTCCTGATAAGGAAAACGTCAAAACGAATGAAACGCCGCCAGCTTGAAGGCATGAACCTGAAACGTGCTTAATATGCTGGTGATTTTGTTCATCTTGGAATTTTCCGTTAGCTGATAAGTTACTAAGATGAGTTAATCAAACAGCTTCGTATAAATCTTATGGAACTCTCCTGTCATTCTGTTCATCCCCGGGGCGGGGAGTTAGCAGTTTGCATACGTAACTATCCTCAGGCGTTTCAAGGGTCGCAAGGTTTCTAGATTCTGATTTTAAGAAAATAAAAAAGAATACAAAAAGGAATATATATATATATATATATATATATATATATATATATATATATATATATATATATACATATATATTAAGATGCTATAATCTTAAGTGGCACTTAAGACCCGGTAGTAATTTACAAAGGAGGACGCATATGGAGCAAGAGTGAGGATTGTGGGATGAGATCACCTTTTAGATTGGGTGGCCTTTTAGATCTTGCTCTCGCTTCTTGAAGCCGATTCAGACAAGCAGATTGAAAACTGCCAAGTCCACTAAAACACGTTGATCTCCATTTTACGCACTCAAAAGCTAGGTGCCAGAGGGTGTTATGAGATATATTGACAGCTGACAAGTTTATATATATATATATATATATATATATATATATATATATATATATATTAACTTGTCAGCTGTCAATATATATATATATATATATATATATATATATATATATATATATAGTGTGTGTGTGTGTGTAACAGCAAAATTGTTCAAATCGTGTAAAAACAAAATTATCCATTTGTTAGATTTAACCATTGGGACTGAGGAATGATTAAAGATATCTTACTGGAATTCTCTGGGGTTTTTATAACGCTATTGGACTCTAATTTGAGCAATAAGAATGAATAATTACTCTCCAAGAATCATGCTGAAATCGATCATAAGCGAAAATGACATGTTCAACATTAATTAATCATAGCTAAGTATCGGAATCTCATGAAGGATTGGTATTCAAATATATATATATATATATATATATATATATATATATATATATATATATATATATAATCCCAGTATCCAACTTAATGCAAGATGATCTTCACCCTCTTTAACCTTCTAACTTTATGTCTCGGAGTAAGAAGTTGCATCACAGGTTTCACGTTTTCATTTTCAAGTCTTTTTTCTTTGCTTTTTGGACTGTTGTATCTGAAACTCCTCTCTCACATGTCAGACGTTTTATGGATTGAGTTGAATCTTTTCTAATTAATCTTTTTATCTCTAAATTGAAACGATGATCCCTCTTCCTGATGTGACCTCCTGATCCAGTTTTCCTCTCTATTGTTCCCTCTTTTTTAAACATATTTCACGTTCTCTTGATGGTTCTTGAAAGAACTTTGAAGATGGAAGCCAGAGTATGAATGTTGGTACCATTAATGAAGTCCTGAATGACGATTTCCTCTCAATATTGCTCATTTGGGATAACATGGTAGAGCTAACACGAAACGATTTTAACCAGTTCACTTCGTAGCTGAATAAATCTATGGGTTTTTCAATGATTCTTACGACAAATAGTGTCAAGATGGTTAAACGTCTTATCTGAAAACTGAAAAAAGGACATTCAATTAGTTTTATTGGTTTTGTAGATATCAAAGATTGTGTGTGCTGGACAATTATGCTGTTATACACGATATATATATATAATTTCTATTGCTATAAAAACATATATATTAAGACAACCAAATACATCCTAATAAATTAGCTGAAAACACTCGAATCTAAATATCATTTGGACAATTCTTATACACTTTATGTATTAAGAAATAAATTTCTTGTAAGCATGCAAAAAATATAATAAAAAGTTTAAAAACTGTGCCTTGTCAGTCTTCTTTAATAAAACCTGTTTAAAAAAGCTTGCTACCCATTACGTATATATATATATATATATATATATATATATATATATATATATATATATATATAGTTAGTTAGGAAAAAGCAAAATTGATATGGCATTTTTAAAAAGCTAAAAAAGAACAACCAGTTTCGTCCCAGGACTTATCAAGTTTATTTTCTGGGGTATTAAAAAAATATATAAGCGTCTAAATTAAATTAATATAACGAATGGCAGGGAAAATATATATATATATATATATATATATATATATATATATATATATATATATATATATATATATATATATATATACATATATATATATATATATATATATATATATATATATATATATACATGTTTCATTAAATAATATAGATAAGTGTTGTCTATATATTTTATGTAAGTTCTTTTCATATCGTCTGATAAGCTTAATAACATTATCATTAAACAATGAAAGCAAATCACAATATTCATACATATTTTTATCGAAGATGACAATTACACAATATATTAAGCAATACACGGACAAGAAATTGACGATACTATGTTTTTGTTTACATGGATGATTTCCAAGCAACGATAAACACGTGAATTATAAGACGCTGAAAGCGAAAATCGCACCACAGCTCATGACGTCACACATGGCCACGCGAGAGTGAATCCGATGAGTATTGAGTATGGAAAGCCGTTGGTATGAGCCAATGGCTTCTGTTACTAATTATAGGAATTTAAGGATATTTGTGGAGATTTCATAGTTTATTTTGTTCAGGTTAGGTTTCAACTGTTTTATGTATATAGCTTCAAGAATTTTTAGTTTTTGTTTATTGTTTTCATGTTTAAGTATAGTTGTGAAATATATATGTGCATAATATGGTATATATATATATATATATACGTATATATATATATATAAATTCTATAAATATTTTATGTATGTGAAGTGTTTATTACAAAGCGCTCAATAATAGTGATAGAGCAAACATATTCAGTAGAATGGACCATCGATTTCACGCTTATGTGATCCCTCAAAGAAACCGACGGTCACAAACTCATATACATTCAACTATATATATATATATGTATGTATGTATGTATGTATGTATGTGTGTGTGTGTGTGTGTGTGTTCAATGAATACTTGCATTTTGATTCGAACTCCATATGATAATCGAATTCTCTGTGTCACTATCTATTAAGATGTTTGGCTATTTCCATATACGTTACCTTTTCGTTGGCACTCGTCTTCCTAGAGAGATGAGTGTTTTGCGCTGAGCGCTCCGGGACTCGAAGAGAGCTATAATCATCTTCAGTCACCCACGCGTTAAGATTCCCCTCTTGGAATTGTAGGCAGGATCCAAGGAAAAAAGAAAATCAATGACATCTAGTACCCACGTAGCTGCAGTAATTGCTGTAAGGTGTCCCTTGTTGAACATGAAAGGGTCTCCAGGTTTGTGTACGCCTTTCTCATTATTCTTCATGTGCCGTGCCCCCTCAGGAAGTAGGTGATCATGGCTCTCCACAATTTCCTGTCCCTTGTAGCTCTTAATACATTTTGTCTTTTTGTTATTTTCTACTATGCCCTGGTCCGCCATCCATATATCATCAAGTATGTTATGTGTTATGGCCTGTTTAGGGGCCAGACAGAAAGACACGGAAGACGAAGGTAGGTTGAACAAGTGTGTATTGAAATAACAGATATATACAAAGCAAGAGTGTTAGTAATAAGCAGATAGAGGTGTACGTCCGAACGGTAGGTTAACACTGCGTCTACGCTATATTTAACAGCCCCCCACGAGGGTTGTATGTGGCACAAGGCCGAGTTTATCGTGGGTTCTCCGAGCTCGTAGGCTCGGCAAAAAACCCGTATATACGGGTTCAGGGTCTGTCTACCTCCCCGGACGAAACTCTGCCCTTCGGCATAGCTTCGTCCGGGTTCCTCTCTGCCAAAGCAGAGAGTTTGACAGAAGTCGCACACAGTCAGAGACTGCGTCTCCGCAATATATATTTCTGTGAAATTACAGAAAATGTGGCACAGGGTCTAAAAAGGGGATGGGGGAAAAGGACGGTCTTGTTCTGTCTTAACTTTAAACTTAGCTAGCCGCAAGCACTGACCCAAACATACAAACAATATTCCTAACACCAAAACAGCACATTCTTATTAACCTTTCTTACTACATCCAACATAATACCTCATTGTCTCAATGAAAATCCTAAATAGTCCCCATATGTACAAATCATCGTATGTTGGGGGGAGGGAATAAAACAACTAATTAAAAAGATCCCCAATGAGTATATACAATATGAATTAATCTATTTACAAGAAACTAAACAAAATCATTATTAGTAATAAAAAAACCCACAATACTTAAATATGGCAGAAATATCAGTTCACTGGACGAAATGAATGCGGGCCTATAAGAATATAAAATTCATTCATTCATCCTTAGCACTCACACAGACACGCACTCATCCACACACAACAGCAAAAAGGAAAAACACACACAGGCGAAAAAGAAACGAAAAGCGCCCCACATCAACCAGAGAACTGACATCACTGACCACTTAACGAGGGAGGGGACGGGGAATTAAACCAAAGAAAAAATAGGGATAGAAATAAAAGGGGCCAATGAGAAAACACACCTTATCTAAGTTTACTGGCAAAAAGGGAAAACTAAAGATTCAAAACAAAACCTACACTAACCTAATTTCGGGATGGGTTGCTGAAGTTCAACGCAGGAAAAGCAATATCCGGAGGCCTAACCGGCATCAAAATGCCACTCTAGGTCAGCCCCTTTTACTCGGCACAACCGCGAAAGAGTCACCCACCTTTTGTCAAATTCTGATGAGGTGAGCCGCCGCTTTTCCATCCTAATCTTGACTTTAAACTGATGAACAAGATCAGTTGGGAAGAAGTGAACTTCTCGCCCTCATAGAATTCCTTCTTACGTGTCGTCCAAATCACGACTCTCATAACCCCTAGTAAGCAAAGAACACATATTGTTCAGCTTTTGTCATCTGCGGCACCACATTGCTACAAACAGAACTGGCTTCAAGGTAAAAGAACTTTCCCTGCAGCATGCGGACCATGAGACCTGCACAATGGCGCTACCACCCTGCAATGAAAAAAAGCGTGACCAATGATCTCGACTTCCCCACTACAGCGACGGTAGTCTGGAGTTATTGAGGCATTTCAACCGGGGTGCTCATGCCATATTGAGTGAGACTTCTGCTTCGTAAGACCGAGCTCGTCAATCAGCTCATCACGCACGGCCCCCCTGACTAACACTTGATATAATGCCCTACGAGACAACGCCTCGACGTTGGAGAGGCCATCCGACGCCCATAAGAGGCGTTTCAGAGCAATACGACACTCACGATAGAAGGAGTATTCGGCTCGTGGTAAACGATGGGCCTCCTTTTCACTCGAGTGCACACTTCTCATCGAAATCGCAACACATTCGATCTAGGAACCCGATGCGAAGCATATATTGACGAATCTCAATGCTAGGCATACCCGGACCGCCTTCAGATGGATGAAGGCAACAGATCTCTCGAGATACCATAGCGGTTTGCCTCTCCACAAGAAAGAGAACAAAAGCCTTACTAATGACATTAGTGTGGTATACGGAAGGGGAAGTACAGAGAGTCGGTAAAGGAGAATCGGGTAGATGTGTGAAACACATACTTCCGCCCTCCCTTTCAAGGAAAGATTCCTCTGAGACCAAAAATTAATTGCGATTTCGGCCTTCCCTCGCACCTCCGACCAATTCATTTCCAACTGGAGATCAGGACCGAACCAGATGCCGAATATCTTGACCGGTCCATCCGTCCAGAGGAAAGGTCCGGGAAGAGAAATCCCCTTCCACGCACCCAACCGCAAGCCAACAGACTTATCGCGGTTGATCTTGGTCCCTGTCACCATCTCATAAACACTGATCTCTTTGCTGACTTCGTCAATCTCGGCTCTGCTCGACACATAGGCAGAATACCTGGCTGAGGTGGTAGCCCCAGGCAGGGAAATTCCGCGCAGGACCGGATTCACCTTTAACTTGCAAAGTAAAGGTTCAAACGCAAGAACGTAAAGCAAAGGCGAAAGTGGACAACCTTGACGAATGGAGCGAGACAATACGAAAGGCTCCGATCGTACCCCATTCACCTCCACCAGCGCACCGGGAGTGGCATACAGAAGTCGGATCCAGGTACGAAAGTACGGCCCGAAACCGGCCGCCGAAAGGACAGCCTCCAGGAATCGTTGTCCAACCCTATCGAAGGCCTTGGACTGATCTAAATTGATCAGCGCGACTTCACTGTCAACTCCCTCAATGATCAAGCGCACCATATGAAGGTTGTCCTGAATAGTCCTACCCTTCACAGCACAAGTCTGTTCGGAGCCAATCAGACTAGACAGGACGGCCTGAAAACGGTTGGCTAAGATCTTTGCCAAAATCTTTAACTTAAATCTTTAAAAGCCTCACATATGCCCGCGTTTGAAGTCACGGCCCGCTTATCCGGCAATGTGACGCATGCGATATGTCGCCGAGATGCATTCCGAGACTCCTCTGCACGCAATTCAGCGGCCATATTCGTCGCTTCAGAGGACATTCTTTTTAACCTAGCCCTAACTACCAGAGCTTGATCCTTCTTGATAAGCAAGGAGGACAATTCTGCCTTAGCTAAAGCTATTTTCCCATTATCAGGGGATTTCACGGCCCCATCTACTTTTTGCTCTAAAAACGTTTGCGCCACTAATCTATCTAGATTGAGTCGACAGCTAAAATCAGTAACAAACGTTCTAATTTTAGATTTTAAATTGTCCCACCAGGCATTCCCAACAACCGCCCCCGTCAATTCCCTTTGTATCCTTAGTAGCAGCTGGTCCCGGAAATATTGCTCACCAAATAGTGAGCAGTTTAATTTCCAGTATCCAGCCAACCTAACCTTAGGCTTATCTAAGTTTACACGGACCCGGACAAGCCTAAGGTCCGTATAAACTATATAATGAAAACTTGGACACTCTAAAAACCCTACATCGACTCTCCTAACTAAGACTCGGTCGAGGTTACCAACAATAGCCCCAGCATCCGAGCCGCCTCTATTTGTCCAAGTCCAAACTATCTCCCGAAGGTACTCATTCCGGTACTTACCGACAAGATCAAACCTGTCGATAAAGTCCCGAAACGTTTTCACGTCCCAGTTGTTAGTACCCGAATTTGGCCCTATACGATCTATATCGGGGTGAAGGGCGGCATTCCAATCCCCCGCTAAAACTACCCGACGAGATGTCATCAAAACGGCTCGATCTGCCGAAACCAAACAGGCCGCTCAGAATGGTTATTAGGTGCATAAACCCCAATGAAACGAAGAGCCTTATCGTTCTGGTAACATCCAGCACGCAAAGCCTGTCCGCCAGATCTGCGAAGACGAGAGTACACGCAGCCTTCAAAGACTTGCTCACTAGCCAAGAGACACTTCTCGAACGACCATCAAAACATGCTAAATAGAGGGAGAACCCCCTAGACAGAATGTCCTCAGTCATGAGTAGAAAAACGAGTATCTTGTACACAACAAACATTCACTCAGAGACGCTGAAGGTCACTCGGACATTCAGACTAACTAACCAGATTGCCATAATAAAACCGATTAGTGTTGCTCTCCTACATTAAACGGGGAAATGACAACAACGGCCTCTCCCATTGAGCCTGTTCCCATCTCAGTTTTGATGGTACCGTCGGGAGACAGGCCGCCAATGTCCAGAGGGAAAGTCAGTTTTAACGCTCTATACAGGGAGGGGTGAACAAAAAGAGGGAACCTCCCTGAACAAAAGTGTTGCAATTTTTTTACAATGTCATTATCAAAGCAGGACATGGGCGGGAACATGCCAAAGACTTCATTTGCCTCCGCAACCATGGCCCAAATTTGTTGACCGGCTTCACCCCCTCTGATGACAGTTAAGACCCTTTTAGCGTTGGGGAAGTTTCTGAGGTCTTCAATGTTTAAATTGTTGATTTTTCTGAAATTTACTAGGGATTTGATATTTCTCATTTTCGTGGAGTATTAAAGGCCTTGTCCTCTAGTTGTTTAGAGACTCGGCACACGTTTTCCCCTGTGTTAAATATGGGTTTGGGTTTTTTTAATGGATGCAGGTTCTATATTTTAAGGTGAAGGGCTTCTTAGCTTTTAGAATTCTCAGTCTTTTTTAGTGTTGATGCAGGAGTTTTGAGAGGGGATACTTTGGGGCTAATAGTTGAAGTTTGGTCTTTGACAGGTGAAACTCTGATGGGGGCCTTTTTTAATGTCATTTTTGTGGGAGAGTGAGATGAGGATCTTAGGACTGGGGGAGGGGTCATTATGTGTTGTTTGGCTGACGGGGAAGACGGTGCCAGATTTCTTTCTTTGTTTAGTTTAAGTGTCTCTTTGATTTGGCGCAGTTTTTCGGCTTTCTCGAATGAAGGCTCATATTTTTGCTTTTGTTGCCGTAACTTTTCTGAGTAGGTGGTCGGGGCGACACCCTTAGTACTGCTTGAGGGAGAGGGACTGTTTGTGTCTTTTCCCCTTTGGGGCTTCATTGGGACGAGGACCCGCTGCCTGGAGCTTCCATCTAGCTTTACCAACAACCTGCCATTCCCCCTTTTCCTCCTCCACAACCGCACTAGCCGTAGGAGAAGGCTTTTCGGGGAGTGGGGGCCGTGAGACGGACCCAACCGGAGGTATTACCACACCTGTCCTGGCTTTTGGCCTGCCAATTACAGACGAGACGGAAATAACAGATTCAGCCCGAGGTGGGGTTGGGTCGGGTCAGTGGGGGCCAGAACTCCAGAGGCCTTCATCTCTGGGCAGGAAGAGGACAGGTGACCAGTCTGTCCACACTTCCAGCAAGTCGGTCATCAACCTGTTATTATGATCGGCATCTTCTGGCCCTCAACATCCAGGCAGTTGGGGATGGAGACGAAGGCCTTTCGATCCACCATCAATTCAAAGCTCCATCCCCCAGTCAGATCGTCGGAGGACGCACTGAGTGTCTAGCCAAAATGGCACAGATAGGCGGCCAAGTGCTCGCCGACAATCTGAGGAGGGACGTCTTAAACTGAAACCTTGGTCCTACGCCTGCCTTGATATTCGGTCCTTAGTATTAGATCTTTTGTAATTGGGTCCCGAGTGCTCACTGCTTCACCGTCGGTAGGCGTGCGTACCAGTATGTTCCACATGAAGAAGCCTTTGGCTTTAATGACTTAATCCCCAGGGACGTCAATGACTTTATGACGGTGTCTTTAGTGGAGCGACAAATTCAGCGCGAAAGCTTGTCCACCACAAAGACCGACACAATTCTATTTTCAATCTTCTGTAGCTCCTCAAGGTTTGTCAAAAGCCCATCTTTTGTAACAAGATGGGCGTAGCTTTTGGCTTTCTCAAGGAACTCCGTGATGTTGATACTGCATTTAAGAGGAGACGACCAGCAAGATGACGTCTCCCCGACCGCTACATTTTCATCTTTCTTGGTAAGGTCTGTTGTCAGGTCTTTTCTTGTATTAGTGTCTTGTCCTGTTCCGGTTTCCGTAATAGTTTCTTGATTTTGTGTACTTTGGCCTGATTCGGCCGCCATAGTTTCAGCAGAAGTGGGAGAATTTTGACTCTTTTCAGCTAAAAATGTTTCTTGAATTTTTTTGGCTATTATCGGCCATCGTACTTGTCGTCGAATCATTAGAAATATCAGCATTTTTATTTTCTTCCGATTTATCGGGTGGCTCAGTCTTTTTTTTTCTAGTCCCAAATAAGTTTTTTTTTAACGTTCTTCTTGGCACCCATTTTTTTATACTTAAACAATTTTTTTTACAAAGTATTAAGGAAATAAAAAGATAAATAAATAACTAAAACAAATATAATCAAACAGTTAGACGTGCTAGAGACAAAACCTTACGCAAAATACAGACAAGAATAAAACGTTTAACTTAAAAATGCGGACAAAAATTAAATATACAAAACAGTCACAAAATGCCTTTAAAAGGTTACACGTACAAAAAGGTAAAAAAGATACAGCAATAAAATAATACAGTAATAAGACGAGAAAATCAAAGCAAGTTCGAGAAAAAATAGGAAACTAACATCACAAAAACAAATATGGCCGCTAAAATACTAAGTTTGGCCGTTAATGAAGAAAAACAAAAACGGAAAAAACGAACAGATTAGACAAAAATTGCAAATGCTAAATAATTAAAACTAATATGTACAGTAAACATTACACAAATACAGCACAGAAAACATATATTTAAAAAGGGAAAAACAACGAACAACAAAGAACGATATAAGACGTAATAACGTAAATAATGAAAAAAATAAAGTCTGACGTTAATAAAAAACAATAAACTTGAGCAGGGGATTACAGAAATTAAAAAGGAAACGGAAAGTATAAAATATTAATTTAAAAATAAAAGAAAATCAAAAAGCTAATAATAAAAGAATGAGAGGAGAAAAAAAGAAAAAATGAGGAGGGTAAGAAATTGAAAAAGAAAAAATCAAAAACTTTTCAAAAAACAGTCAGTTCAAAATTGAAAATTTAAGAAAAAGTAAAATAAAAACAGACTTCACAGAACGAAATTGAGATCACAAATTAATCCAAGTAATATCGCAAAAACGACGTGGCAAATAGCCGGTCAGTAAACGGTCCTTCTGGACAGAAGACTACCCAAGTAGCACTGCGTCTCCGCTCCTCAACCTACTCTTCAAGTTAGTATTTATGAGAGGAGGAAGAGTTCATTCTACTGTAGGAAAGTTTTCCACAACATTATGCTTCCTCTGTCACTCTTGCTATCTGTCTCCTGAGTATATGATTTTCCAAGCCTTCTTTCCTCATTATATGCCCCAGACACCTCGACTGTCTCTTCCTGATATCATATAAAAGTTTCCTTTTTGCTGTCATATGTTACTTAGATGTTCGGTTGCTTATATCACGCCAGTTGCAAAGTGTTTGGGTTCGAGCACAGGTAAAATTGGAATAGTGAAATTCTGAAGCGGAAGCTGCTGAAGACCATCTGGGAGATTACCGTAAAATCACACTATACTGTATTGAGCTGAAGTTAATAAATATCTGGTAAGCAAATATTCCCAAAGGGAAACAAGAATTTGTAGTGGGCCCCTAAACGACGAGGTTTCCATTATTGTAGCGGTGAACGTCGGCGTCACCAAATATGTTGTGGACGTGCATGTTGCGGGTCCCGCCACAATTATTTTATTTTGTCTAGGAAAGGTGTGGAAAGGATCATGCCATTATGCTGGAGGTCGCTATCCAATGTGGTGGTCACAATGCAATTTATATTTGACGTAAAATAGCACATGGTATAAAATACAAGACAGGACGTAATGATTCAAAACATAACAATTTAATTTATTGTTTAGAGTTATGTCTCTTAGATTAGGAAATATTTGTACCTGAGCTCATAAAGGTAGAATTAATTATTAAACTGTAGTTTATGAGAATGAGTATGTTGCATGTTAGAGATAGTCTATTGGACAAGTTGGTAAGAGTTCAGAATGTACTTGGGTGATTGTTGTAAAGTTCTTTTACGTCCGACTGCATTAGTCAAGACGGGAGTTCTTTACGGGTCACATTTTGGCAGCGGAGATGAAACGCACGAGTGAGTAAAGAGAGCGCGAATTACTCGTGTTTGGTTTTTATAGTATGTTGTATCACGTGACAGGATCAACCTTAGAAGGCGGAAAAAACAGGCTTGTCGCGTGCAGGCGATTTGATTGGCCGGAACTGACCAATCAGCGAGCTAGATTGGAGGAGATTAACCAATGAATGCTCGTTGTATAATGGTGGTGGTGATACCACAAATTAAAAGAAAATGACGATAAAGAAGGAAAAACTTGAATACGCTGAAAGGTATGTCAATGGAAGGTTGCATCAGGAGGAAAGAAGAAAAGAAGCCAGAAAGGAAGGAATAAACGAAGAAAGCAAAGACAAAAAGATGGGATAAACAAAGTTATTATTAATATACACCTTTAAGTGCCGAATCTGGGTGCGTCGTCAGTGTTGTCACTAGAAGTTTTGGGTCTAAATAAACAACAGACTTCTTCGATGAGCGACCCGACCTAATATGATCAGTATTCGGCCTGCACCCAGAATAAAATTTGCTACTAGCTTTAGGACGTGGAAAGAAACAAAAAAGGAAAGAAGAAAGAAAAGAAAGAGCTAAACGAATAATGACAAAGAGAAACATAAAAAAAGGAAAAACCAACCAAAAAAACAGAAAAAGGAAGAAAAAGAGAAAGAACCCCAGAAAAAGATAAAACGAAGAAAGGAAGGAAGGAAGGAGCAGAAGAAGGAGCCGGAGGAAGGAGAAAACTGATAGAAACAAATAAAGATAGAAAGAAAAGTAAGGAAAGGACACACAAAACCCCAAAGAAACAAGATCAGAATTAAAGAAGGAAAGAAGTTAGCGAGAAAGAACAGAAGGAACAAAAGAAGGAGTATAAACAATAAAGAAAAAGGAAAAAAAAGGAAGAAGGAAGAAAGAAAGAAAATAGTAAATGAAGGAAACAAAAGAAAGAAGGAATAAAGGAAAAAAATAAATGAAGAAGAGAAAAATGACAGAAAGAATAGAAAGAACAAAGCAAGAAAAGAAGGGGAAAAAGAAAGAGGATAAAGCATAGAAAGCGAAAAGAAAGACACAAATGAAAAAAAAAAGGTTGAAGAAAAGAAGGAAAGAAATAAAGAAGATTAATCTCAGATTATTTGTAACCCTTTCCCCAACCCCAATAAATAGCAGAATGTGACACGTGGTCATTTTTTAATGCGGGGGATTCAGTATACCCACCCCGTCACACGACTCAAGGTCATAAGTTATGGTGGGCCATGCAAAAACGGAGAAAAATGTGTTCCAAAATTAAACTAGGTTAAAGTGACTGGTAGTAAGCAAGAACTAGTTCGGGAATTGGCGCAACAGAGTCTTCCGCTCTGGATTCGTAATATACTAAAATTATGAAATAGGGAAAAATGAATTCAGAAAGAGAAATAATAAAAAAAAGTACGATATGAAAGATAAAGAAACATTTGAAATAATGAAAAGCATTTCAAAGAAAGAAAGAAAGTAAGAAAGAAAGAAAGAAAGGAAGGAAAGTAAGAAAGACAAGAGGGAAGGAAATTAAGAAAGAAAGAAGGATAGAAAGAAAGTATGAAAGAAAATAGGAGGGAAATTAAGAAAGAAAGAAAGATGGAAAGAAAGAAAGAAAGAAAGAAAGAAGGATAATAATAATGAAAGAAAGAAAAATAGAGTAAAGGAATGTAACAAAGAATGAAAGAAAGAAGTAAGGAAAATAAGAAAGAAGTAAATAAAAAAAAAAGAAAGAATGAAAAAGAAAGAAAGAAAAAGTAAAAAAGAAAGAGAGCGAGAGAATGAAAGAAAAGAGAAAGAGTGAAAAAAGAAAGAAATAAAGAAGAAAAGTAAAAAGAGAAAGAGAGTGAGAGAAAGAAGGAAAAAAAGAAAGAAAGAGAGTAAGAAAAAAGGAAAGAAAGTAAGCAAGAAAGAAAATAAGAAAAAAGAAGGTGATGTGTGGAATAAATAAAGAAACAATCAAAGTAGAAGGATAAGAAAGAAAGAAGGAAAAAAGTGTGAAAGAAAGAAAGAGAGAAAGAAAGAAGAGATGTATAAAAGAAAGATAGAAAGGTAGAAGGAAAGAAAGAAAGAATGAGAGTAAGAGAGAAGGAAGGAAAGTAATCAAGAAAAAAGGAAATACAAAAAGAATGCCACAAAGAAGGAAAGAAACAAAGAAGGAAGAAAAGAAAGAAGGAAGGAGTGTATGATTGAAAAATAAAAGAAGAATGTGCCAAAGAACGTTCAAATAAATGAAGAAAACGAATGAAATTTGCAAAAACTACAGAAGGCAATGCACTAAGTAAAAACAACGTACAAAGAAAGAAAAAGAAAAAGAAAGAAAGAAAGAAAGAAAGAGAAACTTTAATGTAATAAGCCAGAACTTAGTGAAGACATTGAAATTGAAACTGTCGCAACACAGTCTTTCTCTGTTACGTACTTCTGTATGAAACGAAGCTAAATTTGAAAAATTATCATGCGAAAAAAAGAAAAAAGAAAGAAAAGGAATGTAAAAGATGAAAGTCAATGATATGTAAAAATATAAAAGAAGTTATAAGAAGGAAAGAAAAAAAAGAAAGTAAATGCAATATTAAAAAAGAATAAAAAAAGATGCATGCAGAGAGAGCGAGAAAGGGTGAGAGAAAAAGAAAGAAAGAAAGAAAGAAAGAAAGAAAGAATAGATAGACAACCAGTAGAAAGAATTAAAGAAAGGAGGGAAAGGATGCCGAGAATGAAAGAAAGAAAGAAAGAAAGAAAGAATGAAGAAAAAAGAAGTAAGAATGAATTAAAAATATTCAAGAAAGACAGTATAAAACAAAGACAAAGAAAGAAAAAAGAAAATGGAAAGAAAAAATGAAAGAAAGTAAAAAGAATTGCGAGATACAAAAGTAAAGATAAAGAACAATGTCAATGCAAAAAGAAAGAAAGAATAAAAGAGATGTCATTAGAGAAAGAAAGAATAAAAGAGATGCCATTAGAAAAAGAAAGAATAAAACGAGGCCATTTGAGAAAGAAAGAAAGAACGAAAGAAAGAAAGAAAGAAAGAATAAAATGGTTGTCAAGGAAGAAAAATAAGAAAGGAAGGAATAGTAATCATACGCCTCGTACAAAGAAAGAAAGAAAGAAAGAAAGAAAGAAAGAAAGAAGGAAAGAAAGAAAGGAGAGTGTGCGAAAGAAAGAAAGAAAGAAAGAAAGAAAGAATAAAAGAAAGAAAAAAGAAAGAAAGAAAAAGAAAGAAAAAAGAAAGAAAGACAAAACAAAAAGGATGTCAAGGAAGAAATAAATAATAAATGAAGGAATAGTAATCATACATCTCGTACAAAGAAAGAAAGAAAGAAAGAAAGACAATAGAAAGAAGGAAAGAAAGAAGTGACAGTGTGCGAAAGAAAGAAAGAAAGAAAAAAAAGAAAGTAAGATAAAAGAAAGAAAGAATTAAAAAACAAGAAGAAAGATGGAATAAAACGAATAAACAGAAAAAAGAAAGAAAGAAAAAATAAATAATGAAAGAAACGAAAATAAAGAATTACAAAGATGCCAGTAGAAATTTACAAAGAAGAATAAAAAGAAACAGATGAGATGCTGAGAAAGAAAAAAAAAGAAAGAGAAAGATTAATTTTCGGATAAAACTCTGTTAAAATGGTTGGCATTGAGAACCAACGCAAAAGCTCACCAAACTGGGGAGAAATGCTAAAAACAAAACAAATGAAAAACAAAAAACACACACACACACACACACTCGCCTATGCGCATGCGCGTGGAAATAGAAAGAGGGATTAAATGACATAGAGACGGAGTGAAAGAGAGAGAGAGCAAGGGAGAGCGCTGAAGAATTCTAAGCAAAACAAAATAACTTTAAACGACTTAAAGGGTTCGGTTGGAAACAGTCAGGAGGTGGAGGGGTATCTGAAGTAGGTTTGTGGGGAGCGACGGCGGACGCTGAAGAGGGCATAGTAAGTATAAATGTCTAAAAGTCGGACGGAGGTGGGAGGGTTGGCTGCGGTCGGGGGAGTGGGGTTTGCTCGAGAGCTGAGCGTGAGATATGTGTGGACACCAGTCGGTCCTGGCATTCCCACGCCCTGGGACATGTCTCTCATTACACCATACGGTAACTATAAAGTCGGGTATGTATCGGGGACTTTGTGCCTGACAAATTTTGCGAAGCGTTCCTAAACATTCGTATCAGGTGTCATGTGACGGCAGGCCGCAGTGGCAGCTCGTCGGGATGGTAGTTGGAGTCGGGAATATATAGAGAGCACGGTGGATAGTAGGGACATCCGGAGATGGGGAAATGAAATAAAAAAAGTGGGGGTGCACAATGGAAAGTGGGTTATAGGGAGAAACGACGATAGAGCCTTAATAAATGAAAAACGCAAGCATACGAAATCGTAATCTCTACTTATTTTTTTTTAAGAGCCGAGGAATTTAGGGTTATATAAATAGTAAAAGAATGCCCCGAAGAGTGGCTCAAAATCGAAACTCATTTAACAAAACTTCTCCTACAGGGTCCCCCACCAAAAACCAGGAAATTTGTTACAGTTTATTTAATTGTTGGAATTTTTGTTACAGTTATTTGAAACAAAAGCAAAGGATAGAAATTTAGTAGCTTAAAACAGAACCAAAAAACAAAATGTTTTATTCAGTGTTCATAGCACGAAGCAATGTTTGTCGACTAGGTTTCCCTCCTAGTCGGTGTTCTCACATGCATTTACGTATCAGCTCGATCGGTCACTTGCTATTTTCCATCTGATCCTTCCATACGTCAACCTCTTGGCCCAAAAGCTAAGCAGAGTATTAAGTAACAGAAAAAAATAAAAACTTCGCTAGAAACAAAACAAAACATTACTGAACTGTTCTGTGATAAATCTATATTATATCACATATATATCTTATATGCCATCCTATATGGCAATGAATGTTGGACAATCTCCTCAAAGATTAAGAAGACTTGAAGCAACAGAAACAAATAAGAAAGTACTGAACTGTTACGTGATATCAGTCCTCCGATATGGCAGTGAATGCTGGACAATCTCCTCAAAGATGAAGAAGAGACTTGAAGCAACAGAAACAAAGAAAAGAGTACTGAAATGTTACGTGATATCAGTCCTCCTATATGGCAGTGAATGCTGGACAATCTCCTCCAAGATAACGAAGAGACTTGGGGCAACAGAAATATGGTTCTCCAGAAGGATGCTGAGAATACCATGGACTGAACATGTGAGCAACGACGAAGTTTTAGAGAAAAGGGAAACAAAAAGGAGACTTATACTTCAGGGAATGAAAATTGAGATTTCTAGTGCACAGGAAAGAAGGTTTGGAGAATCTGATACTCACAGGACAGATTGAAGGCAAGACGGACAGAGTAAATGGATGGCGGAACAACGTTTAGGAAAAATACCAATAATACAAAATTTATTAAGAGCTCCAAAAGAGAAGAAAATGTGGAGAACCATGACTGCCTACGTCCTGAAGGGACACAGCGCATAATGAAGAAGAATATCATTCATCAAACCCACTCTTTTCATTATGGACCCCAGAAATGTGAATTGCCATTTTGTTTTTACTAAATACAAGTGTCTTTTTCTGTTCCTGTTTTTCCTGAAAACTTCCCGTCCTGAGTATGTCGATAAACTAAATCCGCAACCCGGGTAAGACGATAAACTAGATCCGACAGCAAGGCCTCTGATCAGGAGGTTTTGAAGAGCAAGGAACTACCTCTTAATTAAAGCCGAGCATTTCCACCCGGGCCACTGGTCAAAATTTATACGCAAAAGCGAGTTCAGGTACAGTACTTGCCTGTTTTTCTCAGCCAAGTCTCTAACCGAAGACAGAGCCCCAAATGAGTCACCCTCTTGCCAGAAATCAGATTTCTTATCAGTCGCAAGCCAGACAGCGAACTGCCCGAATCCACTTTTTTTCTGATTTTTTTTTTCAGCCGAGTCTCAACCCGAAGACAGAACTCCGACTGTGTCACCCTTCGCCCGAAGACGAAGTTCTTGTCTTGTCGCGATCCTGGGACTGACTCCGACGCGACTGGTATTTACTCAATCCTACCCACAAGGAGGGTTGTGACACAAGGCCAGTTTTATGTGGGGCGTTTCCGAGCGTGTAGACAAAAATTCCCCTTAGACACCCGCATACACAGGGTCGTGTTTGTCTTCCTCTCCAGACGAGACATTACCTGTAGGCAGAGCCTCGTCTGGGTTCCTCATTACCCGAAGGCAGAGCGTTCGAAAAGTGTGTCGCAAGCCTGGCAGCGAACTGCCTGACAAGAGATGCGACTGGCTTGTGGCCCGCTTGCGACCCGCTTCCGACTACATCCATAGTCAATGGAAGGGTGTATGTTAATAATTTAGTACAGCGAAGGTTATTTTTTGTCTGTTTAGCGGCCTGACGACTCATTGTAAGTCATTTAATGTCGAAATTGAATTTTCTTGGGAGCATTTTACAAAAACGTATTGCCGGCAATTTCTTTTACTATGGAAATATATTGCCGATATTTTTACAAAATATTTTTTATACTTTCATAGTTTGGTGGTTAACTACCATTTGCCTATGTCTGGGACCCTAACAGGTGCTGCCCTCCACACACCTTGTCAGAGAGGACCTGGGAACAACAGCAATTAAGAGTTGGTTCCACGCTCCTCAAAAACCTCCCGATCAGAGGCCTTGCTGCCGGATGTACTTTATCGTCATACCCAGGACAGTTTAGTGAAGGTCGATCGTCTTTCTACACCGGGTGGGGGTGAGAATAGATGGATTCAAACGTTTCCGAAGGGTATTTGCGTTTAAGTGAAAGTGACGAACACGATTAGAATTCGAACTCGGCTCTCTAATTTCGAGCAGCTTAAAAAATATCTTTACTGGCAAAAGTTCGCCTAGGAAGAGAAGATTTACAAGTGAATGAGTCGCCTGATTAGCTATGGAATTGGTAATAGAAGTTCTTCCTGTTTCCAAGAATTTAGTACTAACATAAATATGACACCGGTAGGAATGGTAAATACCCCAACAAACAAGAAATATGCTTGTTATATAGGTACGTGTCTAAGTTTAGTCTGGTATTAGGCTCCCACTGTTAGTCATCGAACTTACTTCTCTAGTATAAGAAAAATTCACTGTGTGATGGTAGTTTGCAAAGTTATGTATTCACCCAATACGAGGCACAAGTGCCTATCAAGGTAGAGGGTTACTGAATGAGGTCGTTGTTTGGAAATAAGAGAAGGGAGTTAAGATTATGAGGATATATCTATACCGGTAGATATGTAGGTAAAGGTCGACCTTAGACTTGAAGAGGTTAAGATTGTAGCATCCCTTCCGAAGTCTGCACCACAAAATAGCAGTTCTCTGCAAGAAACTGGGTGAGATTTTCTTCTTACCAATGGAATACGAAGGGGATGGGGATGATTCGACCATGTGTACGTGGCATGACGGCTGTTCTCTGTAAAGGTTTCGTCGACTAATAGTCATTGTTTTAAAAAAAAACACGATTTAAAAAAGTGACTCTTCAATAAAAACAAACAAACTTTCTGCTTCTGCTTATGGACATTTCTGAATCAGACGTTCCGTAAACAAAGTTACCAATGACAAGTAAATATTTGTGGTAGTTAATACAGTTCGAGACACAGGTAATGCTTACTCGGACGTCAGTCTGGAAAATTTCATATCGTGCTTACCAGACGACTAAACCCGTCCTGTGTATGACGATAAACTACATCCGCGTTCTGGGTAAGACGATAAACTATGTCCAGCAGTATAGCCTCTGATCAGGAGGTTTTGAGGAGCGTAGAACCACCTCAATTGCTGGTGTTCCCAGGTCCACCCGGACTCAGGGTGGTAGCATGTATCAGGGTACCAGCTATGGGCAAATAGTTACTCACCCCCACCAAAAGAAAGTGGGCAAAACACCATCGAAGTATAAAAATAGGATTTAATGTTTTTGTGGGCAAGTTATTACCAGCAATACATTTTTGAAGGAAAAAATAATCAAAGCAATACATTTTGGGAAAAAAGAAATATTACCAGTAATAACTCTTGTCGGCATTAAATAACCTGTTAGGGTCTCAGCTATGGGCAAATAGTTAACATCCAAACTTTTCTAAAAATGGGTTTTAATACCAAAAATACTTTGTATTAAAAAAAATTATTACCAGCAATAATTTTTGAAGGAAAAATTATTACCAGCAATAATTTTTGCAGGAAAAATTATTACCAGCAATACTTAAAAAAATATAAAAGCAATACAAATACAAACAGTTATACATTCTTTGAAAAAAAATATTACCAGCTATAGATTTCTTCAAGGAAAAATATTCTCAGAAATAGATTTTTTAAGGAAAAACATTACCAGCAATAAAAATGTTGTCGGCATTAAATAACCCTTTGAGGTTGATATACCGTAAAACAAACCAAACCAGACGACTAAACAAAACAAAACCACCAGGAAATTACTCTCAGTTGGTAGGTTCTTCTTTACGTGCCGTGTCCCCTCACGACGTAGGCGATCATGGCTCTCCACAACTTCCTGTCCTTTGTAGCTATTAATAAATTTTGTCTTTCTATTATTTCTCCCCAACCCTGTTCCACCATCCATTTACTCAAGCTCATTAAGTCGGTTACGCGTTGTCTTCCTCTGTCTCGCTTGCCTTTAATCTGCCCTGTGAGCATCAGATTTTCCAAGCCCTCTTTCCGCATTATATGCCCTAGAAATGTCAGTCTCTTCCTGATGTTAAGCATAAGGTTCCTTTGCTTTCTTTCTTTTCCTTTCTTTGAGGGGATTGTCCGGCACTCTCTGCCATATAGGATGACAGATATCACATAACAATTAAATTATTTTTTTTTTCTGTTGCTTCTAACGAAATCTTTCTGTCTCGAACTTTTTTGCTCAGCTTTTGGAATGCATAATTGGCTATTCCAATGGGTCTTCGGATTTCAGTGACTCATTTCCAGTCCTTTATTAAAACACTTCCCAGATATTAACATTTTTCTACTTATTTGATGTTGGTGCCTCCGACTTGTAAAATAATCCGTTGGTAAATAATCCAAATGGTGGAGTAATGGATATCAGCTCGGATTGAGGAATCTAAGAGCCGAGTTCGAATTCCAGTCGAATCCATTACATTCACTTACGCACCTTTGGGAAAGATATGAATCCTCCTCTTCTCCGCCTAGCTATGAATAAATAGCAGGACAGACTGGGTTCTGTAGTCTAGCGTTGGATGGTCTACCGCAGAAAGAAATAGCAACCTCCTGCGGGAAAAAAATCTGCCTCGTCAGTGATGTATCGAAAGATACACGATCGCCTAAGCGTATATCACGCATGGCACGTAACTGACTGAATCCTAATAATATCAAATATTATAACTGATCCACAAAAAGAGCTCAATGTATTTATTATTACAGAGCAAATAAATTACATAGGATAAAAAATCCAAAGGTACCTCATTCGAATAGCTATTTCGACCCACAAGACATCCTTGTAAGCCTTGTCAACTCAGAGATATGAAGAAATCACGCTTAATTTTTCCTCTTAGTAAAAAAAAAAATCCTCTTAGTAAAAAGGAAGTTACCATTATCCAGAAAGAGGCTTGCACAGGAGTGTCTCTCTTTTTTAAATTTTGGATTTAATGTAACTATGACAACAAAAACATTCCGCTTTCATTGGTTGCCTTGATAAAGTTGGAAGACGAAACGCGTCGGTAAAAACTAAGCTGTTTTTTTTCCAATCAATTGTAATCCTTATACCAATTTGTCTTATCCATAGAATTGTTCTGGGGATTTTACTATATATATATATATATATATATATATATATATATATATATATATATATATATATATATATGAATTGGGATCCAAATCTGACAGAATGATAGGATAAATTATAAATAAACATTCATAAATCTAACATGTTTCGCTTTTATTAAGGCTTCATCTGAGAATGAGATATGGAGAAAGAAAGAAATTCTGGTATTTTTATTTTTGCGTTGTTTCATTTGTTACTGGTTAAGCAGGCTTCTCGTGAATTTCGCTTGTTAAACAGCGTTAGTATAAGTTACGGAGTCATGATCTGAAGAAGGGATAACGTGTCCTTTCTTGGTTCCCAAAATAACGTATCCCAACCAAAAAAAAGCAACTATTGTTTTATGTATGTAAGTGTATCATAATTCTAGTTTGTCCTCTGTGGACTTCGCAGGATAATATATATATATATATATATATATATATATATATATATATGTGTGTGTGTGTGTGTGTGTGTGTGTGTGTGTGTGTGTGTGTGTGTGTGTGTGCGCGTGCGCGTGTTACGCATTATTTATGTTTGGTGGCTGTCCGCATGTTGATTTAGGGACGTCTTTATGTAAGCATCGGTTGTGGTAGATAAACAAAAGGACACATCATCGCTCCTTGAGTTCAGAACGCCATAACTTAACACTATCTAACCCAATCTTAAACAGAGAACAAGGGATAAGACTCTACTCCTGTTCAAAAGAACGGGAAGGCGTGTGAACCGGGCGACAGAAAAATCAATCTTATTCAGTAATCGGTACATTTATTATTATTATTATTATTATTATTATTATTATTATTATTGCATATATGATAAAACGCTTCAGGAAGAGAAAATCCTTCTAGCCCGGTGATTTAGTCTTAAAGTCTTTTGTCCCATAGTATATATTTGTGTATTTAGGTAGCAATCATTCTTCCATGCACATTTCATTGAAAACGACAGACAAGGTGCTTTTATTTAGTTTTTTATACAATTTCTCATGTGATCTAATAATTTTTTTTCTTTTCAGATGATAAATTATATAAAAACTGTCCGAATGTTCTTTTATTCCGATCGCTTTCGGCTATACATTTAGCCATTTTAAAGGATTATATTTTAACTGTTAAAATAAGAAATAGTTTATTGCATGTATGTTTTTTTCAAAACACGGTCAAGATATTATGTCCATGTTCAAAGTTAATATTATTAAGTATTTTTTTGTTTTTATTATTAAGACTTCCATTATTTTTAGCCTTTTATTTTGCATGTAGATGATGCTATTATTAAAACTATTATTATTATTATGCTCATTAATGAAATCGTTTTCAATCAATATATATATATATATATATATATATATATATATATATATTACATGAATCATTCATACAAAAAGCAGATAGTGAAGTTAATTATATAAATGGCAAGAATTACTCTCGCAAACAATTTTTAATAAAATACATTAACCTCGAACCCGTAGATGAATGTTATGATCCCTGTTTATAAATTCCAGTTGTATAAGGTCTATTTTTACTACAAGCTTTCGATTGTTCATACAATCATCCTCAGGTATAGAAATAGATATAACAGGTAATAACAGGACAACGAAAGTTACAATATACTCTGAAATATGTTTTTTTGGAAATGTGTTGTTAACTGCGAAAATATTTTTGGGAGCGTGCGGTCGCAACGCTGAGGTTGAATTTTTTAAAAATTTTGAAATGTGCGTTTTTGTACTAATATAGTAATATGAGAATTCTTTTGTAGAGGTAGGATTTTTTTCCAGTCAATATGGCATGAACTAAATTGTTCAATAAATAGAGGGATGTCACCGTTATTATAAGAAATTTGCACATCGGACCAGTTATATATATATATATCAAGTATGACCCAATCAGGAGTGGTCCCCACCCCCAGTCAGCTTCCCGTCCACTGTTGCAAATTTCGTCCGGGTTTATTTATAGGTTAGAGTCATTTCAGATTTCAGCCAATGGAAACGGGTTTTACAGTTTCTGCGGTTTCTGTTTAAATATTTAATGTCCTTAGACACCGTCGAAGGAATATTATACAATGACATGTTGAGTACGTAACGGGAAATCAATCAACCTTCTCAAGAATGTCAATTTACAGATAATAAAAAAATAGTTCTTGGAAAAGCCGTCATCGTCATAATTTTTTGGTTTTTTTTTCTGTTTCTATTGACATTTGAAATAAACTTTTTCAACACAGTTAATAAGAAAGAGAGCTGAAATTTCACGGACACAGAATGAGGACGAAGGACTTGTAGAGTTTAACACTCACAGGACATATCAAAGGTAAGAGGGACAGGAAAGGTCAGTGGGCCAACAACGCGAAGCCAAGTACAACTTGCGAAAGATTTCATCAAAATTAAGCTGCCAAACATTATACATTGAAAAAAGCAGCCGTAAATTGTGCTGCAGAAAGTCGAATTTTCTTGCCTAAAATCATTTCCAAAATTAGGGTGTGGACTTATGTGGCGGCTCTAAGATGCAAACCTTTACCACCGAGCTGTAAACAAGTGGGAGAGCACCCCTAACAATTACTGTACACCATTTACCGTACTTCCAGCAGGCTGACACAAATATATCTGACTAAAACTTGTTTGGTGGAGATATTTGGTCTATTAAGATATTATTCAAGTCAGTGAAAAGTTGTATGTTTACATTATTGAAATAATCGGGATCCTTTCTATATTTCTGAGATGAGGTATTATGTACACTATTTACATTATGCGGACTATTGTCCTCATCTTTTTCGCCATATTTATTACAATGTTTCGGCCGTTGTACGCTCCGGCCTTCTTCAGGTGGTTGGAATGTCGAACTGAACCCTTTATTTCGCTCAGTGGGATAGACTGTTCTAGTTCCACGTGCCATGTTTAATGGATGTCAGTTATCAGTTATCTCCTGTTAATTCCCCTCTGAAAGTTCTCCACTGCCTTGATACATGACACAGTGGATAAAGGCGTTGGTTAGATCCAGTGACAGGATCCAAAAAGTGTGAGTTCAATATCGGTTTAAGGCAGTGGAGAACTTGGAGAGGGGAATTAACAGGAGATAACTGACAACTGACATCCATTAAACATGGCACGTAGAACTAGAACATTATGCCCCAGTGAGCGCAATAAAGGGTTCAGTTCCACTTTACAACCACCTGAAGAAGGCCGGAGCGTACAACAGCCAAAATGTTGTAATAAATATGGCGACAAAGATGAGGACAATAGTCCGAATAATGTAAATAGTGTAATCGGGATTCATTATGAATTGTTGATATTTAAATTGTATGAAGTTATCAAAATCAGTATGCTTCGTAATTTTGTCCAGATTTTGAAAACAAAACAAAACCAAGAATACATAATGTTAAACAATGTAAGTACAATCCAGTGGATACGAAATTCTTCCTAATCTGTTATTCTCTTGGCCTTTTACCATATTTAAAACTTATGCAAAATTAGTTTTATGGTAACTTTAAAATCCATGACCGGCTTAATTTTTATACAGAATCTGAATAAGACTTTAAAAAAAAAAATAGATAATGTACCGTAAATTACCTAATTCTTTTTCCAAAACTAGAGGTCGACTTATATGGTTGCTATAAAAGGCAAACCTTTACCACTGAATTGTAAAGAAAGGGGACAGCACCCCTAACAATTACTGTACATCACTTACCGCACCCCCAGCAGGGTGACACAAATATGTCCAACAAAATGTTGTTTGGTGAACATATTTGTCATATTAACACAGAAATTAATATAAAATAATTAACAGCAACACAAATTCAGTATTGTGTTCGTGCTACAACACAAGTTATACCGATTAAAATTACGTTACCATTGTGCGTTGTTGCTATGAAACGCATATATATAGAAAGTCTATATTTCTGAGATGAGTTATTTAATTATTTACATTATTGACATTGTTCGGACTGTTGTCATCGTATTTGTTGTCATACCCATGCCTTTTTCAAGGCTGTCTGAAATAATTCAGTGACTTGACCCAAAGAGATGTGAGTTCAATACCTGGCCACAGTAGAGGTGAACAAAAACTTGCAGATTTACTAAAAGGGAGATAACTGAAACTAGTGTACATATTTGAATCTTTTATATATAAACAATAAACATACAGGGATCGACTTATATGGCGGCTATAAAATGCAAACCTTTACCACCGAGCTGTAAACAACTGGGAGAGAATTCCTAACAATTACTGTACACAATTTACCGTGCCTCCAGCAGGCTGACACAAATATATGTGTTTGGTAGAGATATTTGGTATATTAACATATTTGTCCGGTCGGTGAAAAGTTGTATGTTTTACACTATAGAAATAATCGGTATTCATTTTGCATTATTGATGTTGAAATTATATTAAGTTATCAAAATCAGTATGCTTTGTAACTTTGCCCAAATTTTGTAAATAAATAAAAAAAACAAAAAAAAACAAAAAAAAAAAAACGGAATAATATAATATACGGTACCATTGTGTGTTGTAGGTTGTTTGCTATGAAAAGTATATAGAAAGTCTATATATTTCTGAGATGAGTTCTTTAATTATTTACATTATTGACATTGTTCGGACTGTTATCCTCGTATTTGTTGTCATACTCATGCCTTTTCAAGTGATTAGAATTTCGAACCTATTGGATGAGGGCTTTCTTTGAAGCAATCCAATGACTTGACCCAAAGATTTGAGAGGTCAATACTTGGCCACAGTAGAGGTGAACAAAGACTTGGAGAGTTCAGTTACTAAAAGGGAGATAACTGAAACTATTGTACATTATTGAATCTTTCGTATATAAACAATAAAAATATAGGGATCGCCTTATATGGCGGCTATAAAATGCAAACTTTTACCACTGAGTTTTAAATAAGTGGAACAGTACGCATAGCAATTACTGTACACCATTAACTGTACGTCCAGCAGGTTGGCACAAATAGCCACTAAAACTTTTATTTGGTGAACATATTTGGTATATTAATACAGAAATAATATAAAATAGTAAAATACTAAGACAAATTTAGTTTTCTATTCATGCGACAGCACACATCACGTCCAACAGCTCACACACGGGCAGCCTACCGTATGCTTGGGTGTCGACCTATACGGTAGGTACAGGCCTAACTCAGAATTTTGAGCTAAAACTCTTGAGGTCGACTTGTACGAAAAGTCAACTTGAATGCCGCAATTTATAGTACAGGCGCAATACAGGGCCCAACAGCCACTCAAGGTAGAGTATTACTGCGTGATGATGTATGATCGTAAGAAAATGCAACAGGCGAAGTTCATGACATTATGCAGAAACGTTAAATATTAGTCCTAGACTTGAAGAGGTCTAGATTGAAGTGATTGGGAAAACATCCTGCAGGGAGTCCGTAGCACGAAACAGTAGTTGTTTGGGAAAAGCTGTCCGGATGGAACTTACTCCTTGTTAATGGAATACGAAGGAAATGAAGATGATACATCCTTTTGTGTGTAGTATGGCAGGTCTCGGTTGCACAGGCCAGGGCTGGTGAGACTAAGGAACGTAGCTCATCGGAACACTGGCAATGGAAATATAGATAAGGTAGCCAGAGGTTCGCGAAGTTTCTTCTATGGGAAAAGGTTGCAGGTTGGCAAATAATTCATCAAAGCCGTGTAGAGCCTTTTGAACTCTATAAAAATAGGCAAATAAAGACAGCATACTCTATTCTTGGTCTTATCTGGGTCTTTCCTAGAGTGACAGTTTGGTATGCACATGTGCAGTACAATGAACCGATTTTTTTCTCCAGTAGCCTTAGCAATAAATCGGATATATGAGTTCGACTTGAGATCTAGGGTGAGCTTGTGCCCCAAAAGACGCTCAGAGAAAGGAGCATCGTTGCAGAAGATCCATACATCATTATATCTGAAATTTCGGGGTCTGCCCAATGGTGCTGAATGTTATTTCTTCGGTTCTGGTCATATTAAATTTTCTAAGACAGTTATTCCTCCATTAAGCCACTACTACTACGGGTTAAATTTCAAGATAGAATCGGTTTCCTTAGCCTTGGCTGGCAGCCAGTCCACGAGAAAAAAAATAATTCCAATTAAAAACCGTGGAGATATAGACGGGAAATCATTCCTCGATCTTTCCCCAAAAATCATAGGAATGCATAGATAATAAAGAAAATATATCTGCGGAGAGCCATGATCGTGTACCTCTTGAAGAGATATGGCACTTAATAAAAGATGCATAGAAGTACCAAAATAATTCCATTAACCTCACTTTTTAATTTAGTACCAGTAATTAAATGTAGGTTCGTGAAAAATTATGTGTGCAGTATTTTGTATGTCATTATATATGGTAGTCGTAATGACAATATTAGCCGTTTCCCTACAAAGAAACATTTGGCTTTCAATGACCGATCATCCAGTCTTCCTTTCGCTTGAAATTTATAAAATATTTGTCTTAAAACAAAGTTTCTGGAAAATAGGCTTCTTAACTTCTGTAGCTGTTATCGCTCTTTCCAATAATGGTCGGCGTCCTGGATCTGACGATAAACTACATCCGCATCATGGGTAAGACGGTAAACTACATCCGACAACAATGCCTCTGATCAGGAGGTTTTGTGGAACCTGGAACCACCTCTTAATTCCTGGTGTTCCCAGGTCCACCCTGACCCGGGGTTGTAGCACCTGTTAGGATCTCATCTATGGGCAAATAGTTTGTCCCTGG
Organism: Acanthosepion esculentum; assembly: GCA_964036315.1. Taxonomy (NCBI): domain Eukaryota; kingdom Metazoa; phylum Mollusca; class Cephalopoda; order Sepiida; family Sepiidae; genus Acanthosepion; species Acanthosepion esculentum. The sequence goes on from OZ038490.1 coordinate 47,748,304, forward strand.
GGTCAAAACACTATGAAAGTGTAAAAATAGGTTTTAATAACAGCAATACATTTTTGCAAAAAATTATGACAGCAATGAATTTTTGAAGGAAAAAATTATTACCCACAATACATTTTTGAATAAATAATTATTCCCTGCAATACATTATTACCAGCAATACAATATTACCAGCAATAAATTTAAAATATACATATATATATATATATATATTACCAGCAATACATTTTATGAAAAAAAACATTACCAGTAATACATTTTCGAAAAAAAATATTACCAGCAATACATTAAAAAAATTACCAGCAATAAATTTTTTAAAAACATATTACCAGCAAACATTTTTGAAGAAAAAAGATATTACCAGCTATAGATTTCTGGAAAAAAAATACCAGCAATGCATTTTTGAACAAAAATATTACCAGCAATAAAAATCTTGTCGACATTAAATAACCTACGGATGTTGCTATGCCGTAAAACAAATAAAAATAAATAATGCGTGGGGTTTCCTTCCTAAACATTTTATTTGAAGTGGTACATAACCAAATGATCTGGGCAGATCCCCTGACACAGATGGAGGATGGCATATTGCCCAAAAGAGATTTTATGCTCAGCTGGTTAACGACTAGACCCCAAAACGTATCAAGAATGTATAATATATACGTAAAGACTCTTAGAACGGGGAAACTGTTGCTAGAGATAGATCTAACCGGAGAAGGTTGTTCTGGGAACGCTGTAACAATTTTGAGCAGAAAAGAATTGAGCAGTTCAGCAAAAAATTAGAAAGAGTGATATAGAATCCGTCCCAGATATATGAGGGCAACAACATGCTTGCAGTATTTGCGGAAAAGTCACCCTTTCGCCGGCTGGTTTAGCCAAACACGTGAGATCAAGCCAGAGAGGGCAGGTGTAAATTCATGTGAATGCAACCCTACCAGAAAGACCGGCAGGTTAATTGTGCGTGATTGGGACAGGGTTTGTACATCTGTTGCGGAACTCAAACATCACACGATTGTGCACAAGGACAGACAAGTTTCCAGCATGGGTAACGCAGACAAACTTTATGTTTGCTACGCTAGTAAGAGAGGTTGTAAAAATGAATCCGGCCTTAAGAGTCACTTACGGGCACAAAGCAGAGTGTTAGCTCGGACACAAATGATGTAAATAATAAAATTCCGAATGAAAAACATTAAAAACCTAACAACTGAAGAGTTGATCTTCGTCTGCAAAGAAGTGACAATTCTCAGTTGTAAAATATGTAAAAATCTACATATTCATTTAAAAAAAGAAAAGAAAAAAACAACTATTAATAGCTGATAGAATAGCCGAAAGCGCTTGGATATATCGAACATCTGGGCAGTCTTTACACACTTTGAGCCAGAAAAGTAAATATTCTTCACGAATACTTAATTAAATTAAATAAAAAACTTAATCACAGTAACTTGTCAATCGGGTTTAAGGAAACTTGTACAAAAGAGGGATTTTTGCCAAAATACATATGATAGAATTTAGGAGGAGGATTTGAGATAATTATAATTAAGTAATTCATCGAGTCTAGACGAAACCTCAACAGAATGCAGAAAGCACTGGACGGCCGTTTCGTCATATATTTGGGACTCATCAGCAGTGCGCATCCACTATCGAGAAATGAAACCCGAACAGTTACGTTATCTGGCAACCGTCATACCAACTGTACCAACGGGCCTCGGTGACGAAGAGATAGCAAATTAGACTCGATATAGCGCCGCTCACTCACATATTCTGTGGTGGAACTCATTCGAGTTTCTCTTTTATCCATAGGACTGTGCCCCCACGGGCTACGACTACTATCCCCAAGCACTTCAGTCCAGAGCATTAGAAGCCGGTTCAAGCAAGGATATATAAGTGACAGAAATTAGGAGGATTTGAGATAATTATAATTAAGTAATTCATCGAGTCTAGAAGAAACCTCAACAGAATGCAGAAAGCACTGGACGGCCGTTTCGTCCTATATTTGGGACTCATCGGCATATATATATATTCGTGCATTTAGGCTGCAAATTCTCTTTTAAGTATGTCTGATTGAATAAATTACAAACATTATGTCTGCTAATTTTAATAAAATCCATTCATACTCACGAATAACCTTCCATGTATTGATGTTAAAGGATGAGAGAAGTGTGCTATAGCTGTTTAAATTTATTTTATTTTCATTTCCCAAGTACTTTCGATCTTTTTTCAAGATCATCTTCAGGGTTGCAAGTAATACAAAACTATATGTTGTTCATTAATATAAGTATTTATACAAAGTTGTGTGTTGTTATCCGTTACCGTATTTTTTCCATTATGCTTTTAAATGCAAAACAGTTGACAATATGCTGAGCGTTCATTAGAACGTGAAAATATATCCATTATGGAATTCTCTCTCTCTCTCTCTCTCTCTCTCTCTCTCTCTCTCTATATATATATATATATATATATATATATATATATATATATATATATATGTATGTATGTATGTATGTGTGCGTGCGTGCGTGCATTCGTAATCGAAATTTGCAAATGAGGTCAAAATCTGTTAGAGAGAAAGAAGGGAGGGCTAAAAGTATGAAAAGTGAGGTAAAAAAAAACGAAAAATATTGACTGACGGTAAATTGAATTAAAAAAAAGATTATCAGAAGTAAATATTGGGCGATTTTTTTACGTGTAACCAAGGAAATGCGAGAACGAAGAGGAAGTGACACATTGCCAAAAATTGTGTCCCGTGGGTTTAGGCGAATAGTGGTTACGAAGAGAGTGGTGAGGGCATAAGAATTTCTTCTGTGAGAGGAGATTGTGGGTAGGTAAGTAGGTGGGTAAGTCAGCGAGTGGGTGGGTGGGTAGGTCGGCTAGTCGAAGGCAGTTGGTGTTAAAGAGCAAGAGACGAGATGCAGAGAGAGGAAAAGGGATAGAAAGAATAGAAAGGATGGAAAGAGAGAACGGACTAGAAGAAGAAGAAAAGGTGAAAAGAAAGAAAGAAAGAAAGAAAGAAAAGGACAGAAAGAAAGAAAGAAAGAAAGAAAGAAAGAAAGAAAGAAAGAAAGAAAAGGGCAGAAAGAAAGAAAGAAAGAAAGAAAAGGGCAGAAAGAAAGAAAGAAAGAAAGAAAGAAAAGGGCTGAAAGAAAAAAAGAAAGAAAGAAAGAAAAGGGCAGAAAGAAAGAAAGAAAAGGGCAGAAAGAAAGAAAGAAAGAAAAGGGCAGAAAGAAAGAAAAGGGCAGAAAGAAAGAAAGGAAAGGGCAGAAAAAAAGAAAGAAAGAAAGAAAAGGGCAGAAAGAAAGAAAGAAAGAAAGAAAAAGAAAGAAAGAAAGAAAGAAAGAAAGAAAGAAAGAAAAGGGCAGAAAGAAAGAAAGAAAGATAGAAAGAAAGAAAAGGACAGAAAGAAAAGGGCAGAAAGAAAGAAAGAAAGAAAGAAAGAAAAGGGCAGAAAGAAAGAAAAGGGCAGAAAGAAAGAAAGAAAGAAAGAAAGAAAGAAAGAAAAGGGCAGAAAGAAAGAAAGAAAGAAAAGGAGAGAAGGGCAGAAAGAAAGAAAGAAAGAAAAAAGAAAGAAAGAAAGAAAGGAGAAAAAGGCAGAAAGTGAGCAAAGAAAGAGAGAAACAGAGGAAGGACGGATAGAAAAAGCAGAAAGACAAAAAGAAAGAAAAGGAGAAAGGCCAGAAAAAAAAAGAAAGGAAACACAGAAAAAGAGCAAGTGCAGAAAGAGAGGAATGAGAGACAGGAAAAGCGGAGAGACAAAGAGAGCAAGAAAGAAAAGGAGAAAAGACCGAAAGAGAAGAAGGAAACTACAGAAAAAAGAGGAAGCGCACAAAGAGAGGAATGACAGATAGAAAAAGCGGAAAGAGAAAGAGAGAGAGAAAGAAACAAGAAAGAAAAAAGAGGAATCTCTAAAAGAGAGGAAGAAGAGATAAGCTGTAATAACAAATAAAATCAATGGGACATCAATTGAACTTGGGGAATATTTTATTACAAACGACTGCAATTTAAACAAACATCTTAAGGTGCACATTCTGAAAAAATATCCAGACTCCACCAATTTTTCGACTCATGAGGATAGTTACACATTCACACTACTGACGTACCGCCCCTGGTTTTGGAAGGAGGGGATATGAACAGAATGACAGGAGAGTTCCATAAGATTTATAACAAACTATCTAATTAACTCCTTTTATTAAATAATCAAGAAACGGAAAAAAAATCAAAAAGACAATGACCATTATCATAACTCACGTTTCAGTTGAATGGCCTTCATGATGGCCGCGTATCATTCGTTTTGTCGCGTTGATTACAAGTACAACCATTTCTCTCAATATAAGCGACGTTTGTACAAAGAATTATAATTTTTTTGTAGATATTTTATATTTTTATACTTGTATACAATTTTGAATATAACATGAAGAAGATAGACATACTATGGTGGTTAGTCTTTTGAAATAACTTCCACTTATACACGACCATGAATTTTCAAACAGTAAAGAGAATGCTACCAATAGCAAGGTAGAGTAGAATCCGTCCACGAGTAGTGAAACACTTTCAGAAGAGAAGATTTCTGATTCTTCTATATTATTATTACTTTAAAAAAATTCTTTTTCCCCTGCATTTGTTTTATAATCACATACCAGTTTATAACCAACGAGCAAGCAAAGGATGTGAGTTTTATTGTTGTTTCCACTTAGTTAAATAAAAGACAGTTATTAACAAACCAAAAATTAAAGGCACAAGGCACTTCACAGAATATGGGCGGTGCCTGTTAGAACAATTTCTTTGGATTTTCTGGAGAGATGGTACACCATGGATTTTGTTGATTTGTTCTTGAGTTCCTTTCTTTATCAGACCCAAAGCTCCAACCACAACATGAACAGCTTTAGATTTGAAGTACTGCATTATTTTTCTATTTCTCTCGCCAGTTTTTTTTTTTTACTTGCATAGATTTTTTATCATTTGGTACGCTCATATTATTATGTAGGTATTTTTTTTCAGTCTTTGATAATAATGTCTGGTTGATTGGGTTATTCAATTTTTGTCGATAGAAAAATTCCCAGATGACAGTTGCATCTGTTTCCTCAACTACAGATTCAGGATGATTTTCACCCCCGTTTGCTGCTGTTTTATCTCGTATAACCTCCGATGTGGGTACTGATCTACCTGGTGATGACGGTTTTTGTACCCATTGGGTGTGAGAATTGGATATTCAGAGATAAGGGGACCCATAGTTTCAGTATATGTGTTGGTCATACAACCTGGATTCTGAGTCCGTACTGTTACCTCAGGTTTGTGTCAAGAAGGTACAAAGATTTGCATACTATATGTACATCAACAGAAATGGGATCTTTCTCGAGGACTTTATACAGGAAAATAATCTTGTATGCGTAGTACAGTGAAATCAAAAATGGCTTTCAAAAATAGATCAACCGTTGTACAAATCTTCACTGTTAGATGGATTATTGAGGGCGTCAGGGCAAAGAATCTACAGGCCGGCCTAAATTTTCAGATCTCTCTAAAGTCTTCGATTCTATACATAGGGGTGGGGGATAACGGAGACGAATCTTTTGGCGTCTCAGCTTGAGAGAGTAATTGCCATGATGATGCTATGCGATAATACCAAAGTTTTGGTGAAATCCCCAGACAGAGACACTAGATTCTAGAAAAGGTGACACATTTCTATCAACGTCACTCTTCTCAGGTTAGACTAGTTACAAACCATAACGCCCTTATTATCGGTGGAGCTATGAATGCTCAGGTTTGTGTAAGTGAGGTACACAAATTTGTATATAATGCGTCCACAACAACAGAAATGGGATACTTCTCGAAGACTTTATACAGAAAAATAATCTTGTATGCGTAATAGACCAGTGAAATCAAAATGGCTTTCGAAAAAATAACCGTTGTATAAGTCCTGACTGTTCGGCTGAGTATTAAATGCGCCAGGACAAAGAATCTACAGGTAGCTTTAATTTTTGGAGAATTCTCTAAAGTCTTCGATTAAGTACATAGATGGAAAATGGATAAGATCCTTCTGGCAGCATCTGATTCCACAGCTATAGAGTCAGTATGTTGTTCAAAGCAGGTTGCAGCTGCTTTTATCCAATCGTGATGACAGATTTCCAAATGCAGATATTGGCCCGTCATGACGGCTTTTGTTACTCATTGGGTGTTAGTATTTAGTATTGAGAATTCTGGGACAAGGCGGCCCATAGTTTCGATATATTAGTCAGAGAAGCTACATTTTGGGTCATTACTATTATGCAAGATATTAGCTTAGTGGCTGCGTTGTAAGCAGGCTCTGGTCGTATGCAGTAAGAATAATACCTTCATTCTCACCCTGAAGTCATGAACTCCTTTGCCCCTGGTGGGCTGCGAATTGATCTACATCAGTATATTTGCCTCGGAGAAGGAATTGCCTATGTAGAATAATTGGGTTCTTTTTGTTGTTTTTGTGGCAGTTCTGTCTAATTTAGCGCTTCCTTCCAGATTTAACACGAATTCTCTTGCATGTTTATAGGCGCCTTTTGATGCAGACTAAAGCGTTTTGCTTTAGTCATGCACCATTACGAGTTGTAACAATCTAGTATAGCAGCAAGATACTTATAAAGTGTCATTGTTGAAATTTTGTAAGACAATTCCAGATGAATTATGCACCTTACCCACATCTGTCTAAGGGTGGTGTATACTATTGCATGCGAACTTTCACGAGTTTCATTGTTCCAATTTTTTTATGCTGAAGCTACAAGTTACAACTGGGATAGCTAATGGCCATTATAATGTTTTTCGAATTCAGTTTCTTTCTGTTTCTTTTTATGAGCCGTGTCCTTTCCGGGCGTAGACGATCATGGCTCTCCACCTCCCTCTATCCCTTGCAGCTCTTAACAAGTTCCTTCCTTCTTCTACCTCCCCCAGACCACGTTCTCTTATCCACTTGCTAAAGCCCGCCAGGTGTATCACGCATTGTTTTCTCTTGTCTCTATTACCCTCTATTCGACCTGTGAGTGTCAGATTCTCCAGGTCCTCCTTCCTCATTGTGTCTCCCAGAAACTTCAGCTGCCTCTTCCTGATGTTAATTAAAATCCTCCTCCTTGTTTGCATCATTTCTAAGACCTCATTGTTGTTCACACGCTCGGTTCATGATATCCTTAGCATCCTTCTGTAGAACCGCATCTACGTCGCTTCAAGTCTCTTCTTCATCTTTGAGGAAATCGTCCAACATTCGCTGCCGTAAAGAAGGACAGATGTCCTGTTACAGCTCAGTATTCTTTCTTTTCATTACCAGAGAAATCATCCTATCTCGCAGTGCTCTGCCCAGTTTTTGGAATGCGTCCTTGGCCATCCCAATACGTCTACGGATCTCAGAGTCGCACTTACTGTCCTCTGTCAAAACGCTTCCCAGCTATTTAAACACGTCTGCTTGATTCTAGCGTTCCTGACCTGCAAATCGAATTTCGAATCATGTTTATGTTTCATTATTACTCTAACGCCTGATGCATTCTTCGTATGCAGTATTCCATGGTACTCGGACATTTGGCCGACGGACATTTGGCCGACGGACATTTAACCGAATAGACATTGAGCCGAAAATGTAGTGGCGTACTTACATGTGTCTGTCACACTCTTTATCGTAATGTACTACATATATTTATATTTATTTACTGTATTAAGTTATAATTTTTCGTTTTATTTTTGGCGGGCATTTTTTAAAAATAAATTCTATATATATTATATTTTACTTCAAATATTACTGTAAGATGATAAGTATTTTGAGAAAAAGCACATTTTACTCTAGCAAAAATCTTAAACTTTTACGATATGAAAGATCTTTCAATTTCGCTTTTAATGAACATTATCTTAAAGGCATGAACCAGCTTTTATCTTACTGTTAAATACGAATTAAAATAATTAGGTGCTACTTTTTTACCCAAATAAAATCAAATTATTTAAAAAAATACTAATTTCAATAAACAAATATTGAAATAAGAAAACTTTTAACTTTAAATTTAGATTTAGTAATTTAGTCACTTGAAATTCATTGGTAATTATTAGTCCTATTCTACCTTATAATACTACTAATTAAAATACTTAAAGTATTACTTGTTACTATTTTTACTTGTAATTTTTCTGTGAAATGTCTATCGGCCAAATATCCATTCGGCCAAATTCACACCCAGATAATTGTGAGCAAAAGAACATCATACATTTTACACAGATAAAGTCCTTCGTAAGGTGTGGACTGTACATTTTGAGATTTAGATTTTAGTCCTTGTATTTTGATAGTTTTTTGAAGATCTTCAAAGATACATTGCAGTCTGCAGGGATTGCCATGTCAATAAGGAGGCACAGTTTTTCTTTACAGTCTCTAAACACGTTGTCCGGGCGATAAGACTTGATTCTACTGTCTGTGTATTATTATTATTATTATTATTATTATTATTATTATTATGCTTGTCCTTTCCTTAGTTAACACGACCGTTACGCCCTGCCAATAGCACGTAATTAATGGTCTATTCTGTTTTGATCGCGTGGAAAGACGGGAAAATATTACAGACGCTACTTGGTTTCAATGAGAAAAGGAAATAAGGAAAGATGTTTAACGTCTCCTACTAATACCACATAAATAATGGTATATTTTATTTTGTTAGAGTGGAAAGAAGTCAAAGAAATATCAGAGACGCTACTTGGTTTCAGTGAGAAAATGAAAAATAGAAAGACGGATGTTTAACGTGTGCGACCAACACCGCCTTTATATTGGTATGTTCAATTTGCTCCGTTAGAAAGACGGAAACGCCGTATCAGTGACACTACTTTTGTATCAGTGAAAAATGAATGAAAGAAAGCCGAAGGAAATGTGTTTAACATCACCTACCGATACCTCATATATAATGGACTATTCCATTTTGATCGCGTGAAGATAAGGAAAAGACATATCGGCGACACTACTTGGCTTCAATGAGAATATGAAAAAAGGAAAGATGTGTAACGTCTCCTACCAATACCTCATAAATAATGGTCTATTCTTTTTTTGCTCGCGTGGAAAGACGGAAAAAACATATCAGTGACGCTACTTGGTTTCAGTGAGAATATGAAAGAAAAGGCCGAAGAAAGATGTTTAACGCCTCCTACCAATACCTCATAAATAATGGTCTATTCCAAAATGTATTGCTGGTAATTTCACTACAAAAATCTATTGTTGATATTTTTTTTTATAAAAAGGCATTGTTGATAATTTTGCTATAAAAATGTGTTTTCGTACATTTTTATGTTGCATTGATTTTTTGCTATGAAAATGTATTGTCAATAGTAAGGTTTTTGCCTATAAAAATGTATTGTTGGTATATTTATACTTTCCTAGTTTTTTTATTTGTTTGGGGGTTCCATAACTAGAACCCTAAGAGCAACCCAGGCTCAGAGTGGACCTGGGAACAACAGCAATTAAGAGGTGGTCCCAATCAAAGGCCATACTGTCCATATAGATTAGGTCGTACCAAAAGTATTTATTTTTATTTTTTAGAGCTCTTAATACAAAGTTTATTTCATGTTTCCAGTTACAGTCAATGATTCCTCGATATAATTATCACTATTATTAATACTAGAAAGACCCGGGGAAATTTCAGGGTTTTTCTATTAAAACTTTCTGGTAAATGTTAATTCTTAATTTAATGATTGAATAAGGTGATGGCGAGTTCTACCACAATAAAATATGGGTAGAGATTTCCATATTTCATCGTTAAATATTTGAGCTTAACAACTTTAATAAAATATTGCATGACAATCAATGTTTGTCGTTATATTAAGAAGTAAGGGGGTTCAAATGAAAAATTTGAAATTGACAGCTTTTTCCATTTCATCGAAACATACGTTAAACACGTCTTACTTACTTACTTACTTTCTTTCTTTCTTTCTCACTGAAACCAAGTAGCGTTTTTCCTTTCTTTCCCCGGCAATCAAAACAGAATAGTCCATTATTTATGAAGTATTGGCAGAAAACGTTAAACAATTTTATCTCACACTGTTTCTTTCTTTCTTTGTTTCTTTCTTTCTTTCTTTCTAACAAAATCCCCGTCTTACGAACATTTTTCTTAATAATAATTTCAAAATAGTTCAGCAGACGGTGTTATTTTATTTAATTTATTAGAATTGGAATTTGACAATTGCCTTGCACGGTTTCTGCCATTTAATACTGTCCATCTGGAAAAATGCCACAGTAATAGCGATCGCCATCACTTCTCAGCCTTTTGGTTGAGATCAAAGTGTAGTATCTGTTCGCGGATTGCTCACTGAATGATCGCCTATGGGGCCGGGATTCCTTCTCCGATACGGGCCGGCGGCGGGGATTCGTCCCTGCGCTGGTGGTATCGTGGCTACGTCTGACTAGCTATGACCAGCTTGGACAAGCTATGACCAGCTATGACTAGCTAAAGCCAAAGCACTGCGACCCGGGTGAAAACTCGGGTCCATTCCCCCTCCCTTCCCACGTTAAACTCCGACCTTGTGTCACAACCTGGCCGTGTGGGAGGTCAAGTAAATCCCGTGTAGTATCTGTTCGCGGATTGCTCACTGAATGATCGCCTATGGGGCCGGGATTCTTCCTCCGATACAGGCCGGCGGCAGGGATTCGTCCCTGCGCTGGTAGTATCGCAGCTAAGACTAGCTATGACCAGCTTGGACAAGCTAAGACCAGCTAAAGCCAAAGCACTGCGGCCCGGGTGAAAACTCGGGTCCATTCCCCCTCCCTTCCCACATTAAACCCTGACCTTGTGTCACAACCTGACCCTGTGGGAGGTCAAGTAAATCAACAGGCCGGCGGCAGGGATTCGTCCCTGCGCTGGTAGTATCGTGGCTACGTTGGACAAGCTATGACCAGCTAAGACCAGCCAAAGACCAGCTATGACTAGCTAAAGCCAAAGCACTGCGACCCGGGTGAAAACTCGGGTCCATTCCCCCTCCCCTTCCCACGTTAAACCCCGACCTTGTGTCACAACCTGGCCCTGTGGGAGGTCAAGTAAATCCCGTGTAGTATCTGTTGTTATCAGCTTAATCTGATTCTCTCTCCCCACTTCTATATTCCCATCTTTCTTTTTTTCATTTTCACGGATTCCTTATTTGAATTTTCTGGTGAATCTTAATTCTTCAGTTAATGATTGAAGAAGATCATGACGACTTCTACGACAATAAAATATCCGGAAAAATTCCCCTGTCGTATCGTTAAATATTTGACCTTTGCATCTTTAACAAAATATTCCAATAACAATCATAAATTATGAATACTGATCTTTATTTTAAGAAGTGGGTACAAATGAAGATTTAAAATTGACACCTTTTTCCATTTCACCAGAAAAGCCGTTAAACACTTCTGTCTGCTATTCTTTCTTTCCATCTTTCATTCTTTTTTTTTTTTTTTTGTTTCGTCCTGGGTATGACGTTAAACTGCATCCGAATCCTGGGTAAGACGATAAACTACATCCAACAGCAAGGCCTCTGATCAGGAGGTTTTGAGGAGCGTGGAACCACCTCTTAATTGCTGATGTTCCCAGGTCCACCCTGACCCGGGGTTGTAGCACCTGTTAGGGTCCCAGCTATGGGAAAATAGTGAAATCCCAAGGTGTATCCACGTCCTGGGTATGACGATAAACTACGTCTAACCAAAAGGCCGTCGATCCGATCAATCGGCTGGTCATGTCATGCCCCATCACATCTAACCCATCCCAAAACAACTACAACTTACAATTAACTTTCCCTCCCAAACACTACACTAAATATACTAACACCTTACCCCTAAAATGTGATAGGAAACGATGATGTTGCCAGCTATACGTTTTTGAAACGATGATGTTGCCATCTATACGTTTTTGAAACAATGATGTTGCCAGCAATACGTTTTTGAAACAATGATGTTGTCAACTATACGTTTTTGAAACAATGATGTTGCCAGGGATACATTTTTTGAAACAATGATGTTGCCAGCTATAAGTTTTTGAAACAGTTGCAAGCTATACGTTTTTGAAACAATGATGTTGCCAGCTATACGTTTTTGAAACAATGATGTTGCCAACTATACGTTTTTAAAACAATGATGTTGCCAGCTATACGTTTTTGAAACAGTTGCCAGCTATACGTTTTTGAAACAGTTGCCAGCTATACGTTTTTGAAACAATGATGTTGCCAGGGATACATTTTTTTTTAAACAGTGATGTTGCCAGCTATACGTTTTTGAAACAGTTGCCAGATACACATTTTTGAAACAGTTGCCAGCTATACGTTTTTGAAACAATGATGTTGCCAACTATACGTTTTTGATATATCTAGTAAATACTGGATCTGCCATTAAATAACCCATAGTGGTTGATATGCCATAAAACCCCAAACAAACAAACAAACAAAGTTTGTTTGTTTGTTTCTTTCTTTCTTTCTTTCTTTCTTTCTTTCTTTCTTTCTTTCTTTCTTTCATTGAAACCCTCTTTTCCTGAGATCAAAACGGAATCGTTCATTCTTTATGAGGTATTGGCAGGAGACGTTAAACACTTTGATCTTTCTTTCTTTCTTTCTTTCTAACCAAATCCCCGTCTTACGAACATTTTTCTTAATAATAATTTTAAAATAGTTCAGCAGATGTTATTTTATTTAATTTATTTAATTGGAACTTGACGATTGCCTTACACGGTTTCTGACGTTCGATAGTCTGCTTCTGAAAAATGTTACTTTTACAGCGATCGCCATCCCTTCTCAGCCTTTTGGTTGAGATCAAACTGTAGTATCTGTTGTTATCAACTTAATCTGATTCTCTCTCCCCACTTCTATATTCCCATCTTTCTTCCTTCTTTGTTTCATTTTCTCACTGAAACCAAGTAATGTATTTCCTCTCTCTTTCTACGAGATTGAAATGCGGAATAGTCCATTATTTAGGAGGTAATGGCAGGGCGCCACGGGCGTGAGAATTGCGAACGAAGGAAAAAGCACAATTACAATAGGATTATTATTTTAGATGTTATAATGGCGGATATACAAGCACTAGGATAATGGCTGTCGTGACTGAAGAAGCTGCTTACAGACTGCGCAAGTGAAACGAAATGAAACAATATCTGGCCTTACAGCCGAAAAAAAAGCTTCGGCATTGTTAAGTGTGGGGATTAGACATTTGGGATACGTCACAGAAATAGACGACCATGAATTGTTGGTGATTATGCTTTAAAACACCGAGAAAGAAAGCGACCACCAGCAAGGCAGAGGAAAATCCGAACAAGAGCACTTTCAGAAGTGCTGGGATCGCCGAGGGAGACCATATGTTGAGAATTAAACCAGTTCCAAAATTCAAACGCAATAAACGATACACCCAAATGTAATTTAATTGGCTTGTAGATGAAAATAGAAAGGGAGAAAAAATGAAAGTAGAAAGAATGAAGGAATAAATGAATATATAATTTGGTTTGTTCAGATCTATCTATCTATCTATCTATCTATCTATCTATCTATCTAATTCTATTTGTTATCTATCCATCTTATCTATCTATCAAATATATCTATCTGTCTGTTCTTACCTGTTTCTATCTATCTATCTATCTATCTATCTATCTATCTATCTATCTATCTATCTAAAACTCACCCTAGATATGTAATTATCTATCTATCTATCTATCTATCTATCTATCTATCTATCTAATAATAATTCTATTTGTTATCTATCTATCTATCTATCTATCTATCTATCTATCTATCTATCTATTTAAAACACTCCCTAGATATCTATCTATCTATCTATCTATGTAATACTATCCCAAGACATGTAATTCTCTTTATTGCACTTTTTAAATCCATCTCTCGCAGTTCATTTCTCTCTCCCTATATCTATCTATCTCTTTCTCTCTCACACACTCTCTCTCACTCTCTCTCTCTCTCTCTCTATATATATATATATATATAAATATATATATATATATATGTATATATATTTATATATACATATATACATATAAATATATATATGTGTGTGTGTGTATATATATATATATATATATATATATATATATATATATATCGTCGAGTATGAATCGGCAAAAAATCTCACTCCTGAATCAATTTTCTTTTTTAACCAATCCAATGGTGCCCTTATAATAATTTCATACATTTTGCCTAGTCTTGGACAAAGCCGGAATCTCGGACCGAAAGTGCTCCAATCGGACTGTTTGGTAAGATCAATAGTCAGACAACTGCACTTTCCTGAGTTCCTATGTAGTCACGTATGGATAATTAAAATTCGTTTCTTTATTAAACTGAAATCGATGAGCTCTCTTGGGTGAAATTTAGTAAAAAGTATTCAAAGTTAATAGTACAAATTACAGTAGATACCTATGAAAATCATTACCAATCCTTAAATTAATAAGATGACCTCATAGTAGCGACCAAAGAAATTAGAAATATCACACGCCTTCTTTCTATGCATTGGGAAGGATGGTTCGAGGTTGGTACTTACCTGGCACAGGTAATGGAATATCATCTCTCTGTTACGTCTCTGTATTCGGAATATCATCTCTCTGTTACGCCTCTGTCTTCAGTTGTATCTCTGTCCGCCGAAAAAGGTACTGAGAGGTGCCCGGTCTCGGAGAGTAGATGCCCGCGGGAGTATCTTCATTGCACTAGTGAGTGGGAATCGGTAGTAATTATTGAGCCTAGCCCTGGTGTACGTGCTCGGGTGCCTCACATTAAACGCAACCTTGTGTCACATCACGTCGCCGTTGGGAGAAAGGTGAATAACTACCCCCGATGATAATCGTAATGGGAATATTAGCAGTTTCTCGAGATACGCTTTTCTTTATTCCCTGTCTATCTGACTGGGTACAAAGTGTAGTATCTGTTCGTCTCATCTGTAATTGGTATGGGAATATTAACCGTATCCTTATGAGGAAACAGTCGGCATCCATTGTCCGAGCAGCCAGTGATTCTATTGGTTTTAAATTCATAAAATCTTTCTCTTAAAATGAGTTTTCAGCAAAATAGGTTTATCAAGTCTAGTAAATTTTATCGTTCTTATATTGACCGAAGTAGAGTGGAACGTCAATGTTATATACCGTAGCTATGAACACTAATGAGTATGACCCAATCCTCATAAATACGTTTGACATTATTGTAAGTGGGGGTAATATGCTGTCTACGTAGTCCACCACTAGCAGTGGTTTACCTACTTCACGCCGCTGGCCAGTATTGTATTTTGTTGATGTTATAAAAATAACCTTTCATTTCCGACCTCCATTTTAGTTATTCCTCATTCAGTAACGTTTTCTAGGTTACAACAGTCAACATCTTGATTATGTCGTTATTTTCTCTTGGAGTTACACGTGCTATCCTGTTGTAGCAAACCTATGGACGATAATGTTCACATTCACATAAATACAGTAGTGAATACCGTATGTTGGTCTGCAGTTGAAGAGTCGTTTCCAGCTGTGCTGGTCAAACATCTCTGCCTCCGAGCAGAGAGGATCTCCAAATGAGGCTATGTCAAAGGGCAGAGTCTCGTCTCGGGAAACAGCTACTCGAACCCTTTTTAATTGGGGTCAACGGGGAATTTTTGGCCGAGCCTATCAGGTAAAGCTTGTTATTTTTGCTTGTGTAGATATTTTTGAACGACTTTTGGCGTCATAAATGACATCTATATGAAAGTATCGATCTGACGAGGCTATTTAAGTACATGACTCGATTTTTTAGGCGAACGTTTTGGCTTTGTAGCAATTTGAGGTGGTGGACGAAACTACCCCTAGCGCAGCCTATTCCGTGTTCAGTTTCCTTATCTTCTTTACTAAAGTCTTTCGTATTTATTAATTCCTCATCATTCTTTTTTCTGATTGATTCAGGCTATGTGCGATTAATGCTTGCATTTCAATTCCAATTCCATATTCTCTGTTTTAGAAAGGTTTATCTTGATTCCTGTTTCTTGGAACTCTTGTTAGGGAATTTTACTTTTTTATTCAAGGTCGTTCTTATCGCAATTATGAATAACTCTGTCATCAGTATAGCCCTCCCTACCTCATCACGACTAGACTGACTTTGGGAGGGGGGCAGAAATAAGATAGTCTTCTTTGGACATTGTACTTTCCATCGTTATAAACCCTTCTTCTTTTTTTCTTGCCGTGTCTACTTAAGATATTAGTGATCATGGCTCTCTACAACTTCCTATCCTTCGCAGTTATAAGTAATTTTTGACCCCTTACTATTCCTCCCAGTCCTCGTACTGCCATCCATTTATACGAGTTCATTAGGCATGTGTCCCTCTGTCTCTCTTGACTTCCCTATGTTCCGTGAGTGTCAAATTCTTCAAGCCTTCTTTCCTCGTTACGTGCCCAGGAAATTTCAATTATCTCTTTCTGATTCTAAGTATAAGTGTCCCTTTTGTTTCCGTTTTCTTTTTGACTTTCATCCCTGCCACCTACGATATTCAAAAGTTTAAATGCAACGTCAATCGTCATCTTCTTTCTTCTTGAATTCTGTTCTTTTATTATGTTTTGTTTTTATTTTAGCAATTTGCGGTGGTGGACGAAACTACCCCTAGCGCAGCCTATTCCGTGTTCAGTTTCCTTATCTTCTTTACTAAAGTTTTTCGTATTTATTAATTCTTCATCATTAATTTTTCTGATTGATTCAGGCTATGTGAGATCAATAGTTGCATTCCAATTCCATACCATATTCTCTGTTTTAGAAAGGTTTATCTTGATTCCTGTTTCTTGGAACTCTTGTTAGGGAATTTTACTTTTTTATTCAAGGTCGTTCTTATCGCAATTATGAATAACTCTGTCATCAGTATAGCCCTCCCTACCTCATCACGACTAGACTGACTGTGGGGGAGGGGCAGAAATAAGATGCGCATTGTACTTTCCATCATTATAAATCCTTCTTTTTTTCTTGCTGTGTCTATTTAAGATATTGGTGATCATGGCTCTCTACAACTTCCTATCCTTCGCAGTTCTAAGTCATTTTTGACACCTTATTTCGACGAATTCATTGGGCATGTTACTCACTGTTTTCCTCTGTCTCTCATGGCTTCCCTATGTCCCATGAGTGTCAAATTCTCCAAGCCTTCTTTCCTCGTTATATTCAACTACTTCTTTCTGGCTTTATATAGTTGATAGGTTAGACATTTCTGGAGGAGTTTTGCATCCATAAGAGAGATTCGATTTGATTAGGCCTTTTAATCACATGACTCGAGTTCTAAGGTTAATGTTTTAGTTTTGTTGCATTTTTCGATAGTGGACGAAACTACACCTAGCGCAGCCTATTCTATGTTCAGTTTCCTCATCTTCTATACTGAATTTGTTTCAGTTGATCCATACATCGTGGCATTTGAAGAGTTTAGTATTTACTAATTCCACATTCTGAATTTTTTTATGACGGATACAGATTAGATGCCATCACTGCTTTCATTCCAATTCCAGATCATAATTTATGTTTTGGAAAGATTTATCGTGAGTCCTATTTCTTGAAATGCTTGTTTTCGGGATGTTGCTTTTTTAATTCAAGCTCATTCTTATCTCAAACATGGATACCATATCCCTCCCTACTCAAGGAAGAACGTTGTTTTTTCTATTAGTAGATTCGTTTTGGATATATTATGGAATGTTTAAATGATCAATGACGATCTTTCCACATCTGTGCTTGTATATGAGCAGGGCATTGTCTCGGAAATATCAAATCGACTGGGACTCTCGTTTCCGCCTTATCGTATTCCCAATGTTGTTTGCCATGGTTCGGTATTGGAGTTCTCGCCAGACATGTCCGATTTTATGGACCGATATAGTTCCCCTATCAGATCTAGATAATTCATGAGTCAGAGCTTGGAAGGCGGTTTCTAATGGATGAGAAGAGGAAATCTCTGCAGATGATGTTACATGCTGCTGTGAGGTCGACATGAGGTATGCAATTTCCTATTCGAGAGGTATGCAATTTCCTGGAGTTGTTTGATGGCATATATGTCATCATTATACTCCTTATCAGAAAGGAAACCAAATTCGGTTAAGAGGAGTTGATTTTCATAGAACCTTGAGAGCATAATTGATATATTGTTCATCAGTACTTTCCTCATAATGGATCCAATTAAGATACCTCTTTATGCTCGACGGTCTTGAGAACTACTTTTTTTTTATTTACACTGTACATTAATGCGCGATATACCCCACTTTTTGGGGATGCTTCCCTGATTTCAGATTTCCTTGAAAAACCTGATTTTTAAATTCGAGGTGTGTCATTTTCAAAAGTTCATCAAATGATGCTTTATTATTTTTCAGCTTTCTTGAAATCCACATCACGAGGTTCGTTATCGTTTACTTTTGGTGATAGAATTTGTAGTCCGGTTCACTTACCTTACCTGTTTTTTCAAACAGCTATAGAGATTTTTCCTTTGTTCCCTCCGATTTTCTTCTAACTCCAATCAAATCTTGCAAAGCCAAACATCGTTTAGTTTTTCAGAATTATTAAATTTGACTAAGCTCACTAATATACATGAGGCTTACACTGCACTTCTATAGTAAGATCATGTATTTATTTCTACATTTATTTCTAAATTTATATATGTATTTATATATGTATTTATTTCTATATTTATACATGTATTTATAGATGTATTTACTTCTAAATTTATATAGGTATTTATATAGGAATTTATTTTTACATTCATATATGTATTTATTTCTAAATTTATATGTGAATTTATGTAGGTATTTATATCTACATTTATATATGTATTTATATATGCGCACTGCTGCTGAGTCCCAAATATAGGACGAAACGGCCGTCCAGTGCTTTTTGCATTCTGTTGAGGTTTCTTCTAGACTCGATGAATTACTAAATTATAATTATCTCAAGTCCTCCTAATAATTTCTATCATTTGTATATCCTTGCTTGAACCTGCTTCTAATGCTCTGGATGGAGCGGCTTGGAGATAGTAGTCGTGGCTCGTGGGGGCACAGTCCTATGTGTAAGGGAAACTCGGATGAGGTCCACCACGGAATATGTGATCGATCGGCGCTATATCGAGGCTAATTCGTTGCCTCATCGTCACCGAGGCCCGTTGGTAATGCTGGTATGACGTTTGCCTGATAACGTAACTGTCCGGGTTTCAATTCTCGGTAGTGGATGCGCACGGTTGATGAGCCCCGAATATAGGACGAAAAGACCGTCCAGTGCTTTCTGCATTCTGTTGAGGTTTTTTCTAGACTCGATGAATTATTTAATTATGGTATGTATTTATTTCTACATTTACAGTGTAAAACAATAATATTTGCATTAATAAAGGCAAAAGGACAACATTTCATCCTCCGATGAACTTTATCAATGTAAGTATATTATTTTACAAGTATTTATATACAGAAGTAAAAATGTCGTTAGTTTTAAAGAATTTTTAAATTTAAGAACGCTCATTAATATATATGAGACTAACTAAAATGCCGGGCAAATTATGGAGCACGCTAAGTGATGTAATTTAATGTCTAATAAACGAAGCCAAATAAATTTTGTTAATAATATTGTTGAATTTTTTTTTCATAATGCAATTATTATTTATACTATATTATTTTGAGATTCATTTTGTATTATATATTTTAATGTGTAGGTCACTTCCGGGCAAGTTGAGGTCACCCTTAAACAAATTCACGCCATCCGTAGTTTCTTCTACTGATTTCCTTTCACATCCAACCAAGTTTTGCAAAGCCAAACGGTGATAGGGAATGGATAAAGAGAACAGATTTTGGTGAAACCGGAAGTTTCTAGTCATGAATCTGCGTGTTGGCAGCGAATTTAGTCATCAACGCCATCATTATAAAGGAAGCGATCAGCAAAGAAGAAATGAAGTAATTGGATACGAGATAAATCCGATGACGACGATGTCTTTTACAATATTTGATGGAGTGTGCATTATTTTATTGTATGGTAAACAATAGCTGCAAAAACTCCAAGTATTTTAGGTTTAAATCCCGGTTTACATTTTCCATTTCTATTTCTGTTATCTTTTACTAAAATTAAAATACTTTTCGATATTTGTGTTAGTTTCTTTATGTACTGTTTCATAATTTGTATTCTTTTCTAGTGTCAGTCAGTTATGTGCCATGCTTGATACACGCTTAGGCGATCATGTATCTTTCTATACAAGACTGACAAATCAGATTTTTCCCGCAGTAAGTTGCCATTTCTTTCTGCGGTAGACCAGTTGCCATCCAAGGCTATATAATCCGGTCTGCCTGCTATTTACCCATAGCCTGGGGGATGGAAGAAGAGGATTCATACCGTTCCCAAGAATATTAAGACGTAAGTGAATATCAGTCAGTTATGTGCCATGCGTGATACAAGCTTAGGCGATCATGTATCTTTCTGACGAGGCAGATTTTTTCCCTCAGTGAATTGCCATTTCTTGGTGGAGGAGACTAGTTGCAATCCAAGGCAATAGAACAGGGCCTCTCCTGCTATTTACCCATAGCCTGGTGGGGTTGGGGAGAAGAGGATTCATACCTTTCCCAAGGGTATTAGCACGTAAAGAAATTTTTGTAAAATTTTGATTTTGGTAGATTAGGCGGCTTTCTA
>OZ038490.1:47773850-47811350 GCA_964036315.1 Acanthosepion esculentum
TGGAATTCGCCAAGGTTTTTATAACACTATTTGATTCTACTTTGAGCAATACGAATGTATAATTACACCCCAAGCTTGGCAGAAGACCCGCTGGCGATTAACAAAGGAGGCCACATATGGAGCAAGAGTGACGATTGTGAAATGAGATCACTGTTAGATTGTCTGACTTTTTAGATCTTGCTCTTGCTTCTTGAAGATGATTCAGACAAGCAGATTTAAAACTGCTGAGTCTACTAAAACACGTTGATCTCCATTCTACCCGCTTCAAGACTAAGCGCTCTAGGGTGTTATGTGGTATATTGACAGCTGACAAGTTGCTTTTCAGCTTGTCTTTGTATCTTAGCCACGGGCGTCCTACCTTCCTGTAGCCCTGATCTAACTAGCTGTACATTAGGATCTTGGGTATCCTGTCATCAGACATTCTCAAGACATGACCAGTCCATCGTAACTGAGACTGTATGAGAAATGTCTCGATTCCTCCAATATTACGGCTATTAGGTCTACGTTAGATGCCCTATCTTGAAAGTTAACTCCAAATATATATATATATATATATATATATATATATATATATATATATATATTATTATTATTATTATTATTATTATTATTATTACTGGATCTTTTTGCAACTTATTGAAGAAGATCTTTGCCTTCTAAACTTCTGTCCTGGAATAACAAGGTCCCTCACAAGTTTCACGTACGATTTCATTTTTAAGTCTTTTTTTTTCTGCTCTTTGGACTGCCATAGCTGAAACTCTTCTCGCACGTGCCAAACGTCATATGGATTGAGTTGGATCTTTTCTAATTGGTCTCTTCAGCTCTAAGTTGAAATGATGATCCCACTTCTTGCTGTGACCTGCTGATTCAGTTTTTCCTCACTACTGTTTCCTTATTTTTTTAATCTTGTTCCCCGTTCTCTTGATGGCTATTGAATGAACTTTGAATGTGGAAGCCAGAGTATGAATGTTGGTACCATTACTGAAGACATAAATAATGTTTTTCCTCTCACCATTGCTTATTTGGGAACACAATAGCTCTGACATAAAAAGAATTAACTGTCTCTCTTTCTAGCTGAATAACTCGAAAAGTTCTTCAGTGATTCTTACGAGGAATAGCGTCAACAGACTTAGTGTGGCGTTTAAGTGATCACTCCGAATTACTTCGGAGGTGTGCTGGTCGAACTCTCTGCCTCAGGCAGAGAGGAACCCAGACGAGGCTATGCCGAAGAGTAGAGTCTTGTATGGTGTAGTATACAGCTACCCGACCACGTTTCTACGGGGTCTACATGGAATTTTTGACGGGATCGGATACCACACAATAAACTTGGACTTGTGCCGCATCCGACCGCGTGGAGCGGTAGGTGAATATCTCACTCACCGAATTACTTCGGAATGTGCTGTTCAAACTCTCTGCCTCCGGGCAGAGATGAACCCAAACGAGGGTGTGCTGAAGGGCAGAATCTCGTTTGGGGTGGTAGACAGCTACCTGGCCCCGTTTTTATGGGATCTACGGGGACATTTTGACCGGGCCTACGGGCTCGGATACCCCACAATGAACTCGGCCTTGTGCCACATTCGGCCGCGTGGGGCGGTTAGTGAATATTATCACTATACGGATCAATATTCGGTGGTTGCTATTCGAACGAGTATTATCGAGCAAGTACTATTAGTGCGAGTGATATTCGAAGGCGTCTGACACCAGTATTGTTCAACGGCGTTACTTTAGTTGTAACTGCGATTACAGAGTCTCTACGACAATGAGCATTACAAAAATGACAATGACTATTCGTTGGCATCACAAAAGTTGCAACGAGTGTTCGTTGACATCACAAAATCAATACTGTTTTTTTTTTATTACATGCTCACCTAATACAAGACCCGAAAGCTTACTCAATGTAGACAGTTACTAAATGAAGATGTTACATGTATCGAAGAGGTGGAAGTATGTGTAGATTATGAGGATAGGCAGAAGTGATTATGGTTGATCCTAGACTTAAATTGCTAGATTGTAAATATCCCCCTCTTCAAGTCTAGAGTCACCCGTTATCTATCCTACATATCCTCATAATCTTGTTGGGGTAGAAACTTCTCCGGAATCTGTTCCACACAGTAGCGGATCTTGAAACGAAGCTGTTCGAATGGAACTTCCTTTTCATTAGATTGGTTGAGAGATTTGTTTTTTACGACTTATCAACCTTTTGCCGGTTATTTAGTCAGGAAATATTTTTAGATTGTAAAACATTTTTGGAGATAATAATGACTTATTGATATAAGTTCTACTAATTAACCCATAACTGGAGGTGGTAGGGCTGTATTCGTAAATTCTCCAAGAGTATTTACGCATAAGTGAATATAAAGAATCCGACTGGCATTGGAAATCGCCATTCCGATTTTCAAATCTGAGGCGTTATCATTTACACCAACCGCACACCCAAGCTTACAGCATCTAGTATTCTTACCAATGGAATACCAAGCAAATGGGGACGGTCATATCCGTATACCACAGGTTTAAGCTGTGAAGGTTTGAACTTGTGGAATTCTATAGCTCATCAGAATATTTTCCATGGACATAGCAATAGAGAAGCGAGAGGCGTGTGGCGTTGCATCTTTGCGAAAGAGGTTGTAGGTTTGAAAATAATTAAGCGCCTACGAGGCCGTGTAAACACTTTAAATTTATTATGTTTTAATGGTTTTTAATGGCTGTTGTTTGATGTTTAATGGTTGTTTTAATGGTATTTTAATGGCGTTGTATTTTTAATGGCGTTGTATTTTTAATGACGCTGAATTTTTAATGGTATATAGGAACTGTAATGCTACTTTAATGACGGTGAACTGTAATTATATTTTAATGGATGTTGAGTTTTAATGGTATTTTAATAGTGTTTTAAAGACTTGATCTTCAATGTAAATACCGCTATAAGATATATATTATTGTGAAAATTAATATATGAATAACTTAGTTAACATTGATAAAGAATATGTTGAATGATTAAAATCCTTCCACGTGAAACAACTCAGAATGTGTTCTATATGCTGTCTCTTTACCCGACGTGAGCAAATATATGATTATGCATGCTTTATTTTTCTCACTAAAATTAGACAGCGTCTCTGATTTAAAATTTCTCTTCGTTTTTTTCTCGCACTCAAAAAGGAATGGTCCTTTATTTAACTCAGGTAATGTCCAGGCATAACGCATGCGCTAGCATACTAACTACGGGTTATCAATCCTTTGCAAGTTACTTAAAGCCAGAAAATATTTTTTTAAATTGCCATATTTTTAGGAGATAATAATGGTTTATTGATACAAGATTTACTAATTAACCGACAGGTGGCGGGCAGGTGAAAAGGTGGATTCATACATTCCCCAATCGTATTTGCGCGTAAGTCAATATAATAAGACTGAGTGGAATTCGAACTCGGCACTCTTATTAACAATTCGAGAACCTGTGTTTCAACTTGATGCGGCCGTAAGCCGCTTAGTGAGGATTACATTCACTATACAGAAGTCAAAGAGGAAATAGGAGAAAGGCAATTCACGTTTACTTTCCCCCTCTCTCTTTCTCTCTCTCTCTCTCTCTCTCTCTCCCTATATATATATATATATATATATATATATATATATATATATATATATATATATATATATATATATACCCAAGTGTGGGATTGGTATATACGGAGTAAATTCCAATAACCAACAATTATTATTCTTTAAAGAGTGCTCAATACAGAGTAGAGCAGATATAATCATTTATTTAAATATTATAACATAAATATGTTATAAAATCACTACAAAAATAGCCATTTCGTTTCAACACTCCCAGTGTCTTATCAAGTGATGTTGTTGAAATCAATTTCAACATCATCACTTGATAAGACACTGGGAGTGTTGAAACGAAATGGCTATTTTTGTAGTGATTTTATAACATATTTATGTTATAATATTTAAATAAATGATTATATATATATATATATATATATATATATATATATATATATATATATATATATATATATATATATATATAAACGTAAAATAAAATAGGAAAACTATATTAATATAATATATATAATATATTAATACTATATTAATAATATATATACATTTCGTCCAATGTGGTCTTTTTCAAGGCAAAAATGAAATTAATTTATTAAAACAAAGTAACTATTAACAACAAAACAAAATGTCCTTAGCAACTGGAAGAATTTAGAAAACGCTATTCTTTTCATATTGTCAACTGAAAATTACGTCAAGTACTTTCACGTGTAGAAATATTGTTTTTTATTGTTGTGTTGACCGATTCAACTATTTTCTTTCGATTTCTTGATATAGTTTTTGAGTACGTTGACTTGGGAGTGTAGTAATTCTGTTAGGAAAGGTGATATTGGGGAAAAAAACTGGGCGTAGATTAATATTTGGATAATATTCAATTGAGCCACTCTCGAGGATTTTCCTTCTGTGTGAGTTATTTTCTTTTTTGTTTATGAGTGTAGCATTTTTAAAATCAAAATTGTGGTTGAATTTATTTCTGTGTATGACTAGTGCATTAGTTAAGTTGTTTTTTGTGAGGTTACATTTGTGGTCATAGATGCGTTTTTTTTTTAATTTCTGCTTGTTTCTCCAATATATTGGGAGGAACAGTGTTGGCAATATGTTTTATAAATGCCTACTTCAGAAATATTATTGCTATTAGTGTTTGAGAATCTGAGTATATCCATCACGGTGTTGAAAGTGTTTGTGATTATTTTAAGATTATTTAGATGGGATAGGTTGTTCTGGATAGTGGACGTGACAGAGTTGGTTGGTAGTATTATGCATCTGTTTTCATGTAATGTAATTTATTATTACGAATTATGTTATTATTTTTGTTTCGGTTGTATATTTTCTATGTCTTTCTTCTTGCGTTGTGAATGAAATGATGTGGGTATTGTAGGTTTTTGAATGTGTTTTCTATGTATGTTTCTTCTTTAGATAAATTTTGGGGACTGCAGATTCTTAATGCTCTCAGATAGAAATATATAATAATAATTGCAGATTTAATTTTAGAAGAGTGGTTTGAGTAGAAACTGATCTGGTCATTTTGTTTGTAACCTTTCTGTAAACGTCAAAATTGAGTTCGTTATTATTTCCGTGTAACATGATATCTAGGAAAAGAAGAGTGTAGTTGGTTTCAGTTTCAAAAGTGAGGTCTATTGTAGGTCCAACGTTAAGTTGGTTGAGAAGATTTGTTAAATTAGTATTTTGTGGATATATTAATAGTGATTCATCTATGTATCTGAAATAGGAAGAGTTTGGAGGGAGAATGTATTTGAAGGGGTCACATTCTAGACACTATAAAAATAATGAAAACAATAGCGTTTTCTAAATTCTTCTAGTTGATGAGGACGTTTTGTTTGTTGTTAATAGTTACTTTGTTTTCAATAAATTCATTTCGTTTTTGCCTTGATAAGTCCAGATTGGACGAAACGCGTCGGCTAATAATACAGTTTTCCTATTGCCTTTTACCTTTATATATATATATATAAATATATATATATATATATATATATATATATATATATGTGTGTGTGTGTGTGTGTGTGTGTGTGTGTGTGTGTGTGTGTGTGTGTGTGAATATATAGAAAAATAAGAAAGAACACGTTAGGTAAATAGTCCGGGGTTCTTTAGTATTTTTGTTTTTATTTTAAAAAAAAGTGCTCCATACAAAAGTAGAGCTTAAATTATGTCCAGAGTTGACTGATATGCGGATACAAATTGTTAATTCTTATGCCTCTTATCGAAATGGTCACTGCAGCTGTTTCCATAGTAATTAATTTTACGAATATTGAGGGTTTTGGCTCTTGTTTTAGAAACATGAGAATTCTTATGTAGTGAAGGAATCATATTTTTTTAAAATAATTATATATATATATATATATATATATATATATATATATATATATATATATATATATATCGAAATGGTCACTCCACCCGTTTCCATAGTAATTAATTTTACGAATATTGAGGGTTTTGTCTCATGTTTTAGAAACATGAGAACTCTTATGTAGAGAAGGAATCATTTTTATATATATATATATATATATATATATATATATATATATGCACGTGATCGTGGTTAGAACGTTAGAGTGGTTAGAACATGAGACCCGGGTTCGAATGTCACCATTTGTCAGGAAGGAGATTCCTGATGTTATCTGACTTGATCGATACCGATCCCAGCGTGCGGCACCTTTGGAAAGTGACTGAAAATCATACCACCCGTATTTACGCATCTTTATAAGCATGTTCATTCGTCAAATTTGTATCCCCATACCAGTAGATACAAATTGTTAACTCTTATGCCCCCTATCGAAACGATCACTCCAGCCGTTTCCATAGTAATTCATTTTCCGAATGAATCTGCTTATAAAGATGCGTAAATTTCAAGATTGCTTGTTCCTAAATTTTCGCTTGAGGATGAAACAGGGCTTGATACTTTAATTCAATTTAATTTTAATAATTATATTGACGTTTTTGACTCTTGTTTTTGAAATATGAGAACAGTTATGTAGCGAAGGAATCATATTTTTTTAAAAATAATTATAATATACATATATATATATATACATATATATTAATTTTATTAAGTTACTTACCATCGCCTTAATAAATACAATCATAGTATTGAAACATGAAAGCATTTGTGTAGCGATTTCAAAATGTTTTTATTATATATATATATATATATATATATAGCTCTCCCGTCGAACTCGACGTATGAGGGTCAGACAGATCAGTTCCCAGAAACTGACAGCCACACAGGATTTGATTATAGTGGTGAAGGCCATCCACACTTTTTGGAGGGACGAATACAGGGACCTGGTGCAACGAATGCCACAAGGTCCCCAAACGACCCTCCGCAGGTTTTGAATTCAGAGTTGTCCTTCTCCTAGACCAGTTGCCATCCAAGGCTATAGAACCGAGTCTGTCCTGCTATTTACCCATAGTTGGAGGGAGAAGAAGAGGATTCACACCTATTCCCAAGGGTATTAGCACGTAAGTGAATGTAATGGAATCGACTGGAATTCGAACTCGGCTCTACCGATTCCTCAATCCAAGCCGTTATCCATTACTCCACCGTGTATGCATGTGTGCGTCTGAGTCTTTCTGTGTCTGTGTGTATGCCTCTGTGTGTATGCATGTCTGTGCGGATTTGCATATACATATGTGTGTATATGTGTGTATGAACCCGATTCTTCATTTAAAACTTGACCTTCGCCTCGCTTCCTGGGATAAGAATTGTTTGTATGACTGACGAAATATCATCAAATACAGTAATGAACGACCCCTGTCATTTCTATTGCGTCGGCATTCAATACAAACAATGCAAGCCATTCAGTGTATAATGTCAGTGTTCGTTTGACTTTAAACCAGTGCGTAGCTCAAGGGTAAGCACAATGGACTGGTGCTCACAAAAATGTAAGGTTCAAATCCCTGGCATTTGCTGGCATATTTCAGTTTTCCCTCTTAAATGACGACCCGCTAAAATGCCGCCCTAGGCTTTGTCTGGCATGGCAGAAACAAGACTTTGTAACAAACTTACTGGATGCCTCACCGTAGCGCAGCAGTAAGTAAAATGGTCGAGATAAGCATGACTTCTGTCTAGTGAATTTGATTCTCACTAGGTGTCCGCTATTGATAACTTGATGTCGAAACGATCGAACTGTATTCTTATTCTGATTGTTTTCTCCGCTAATTATTAAGTAAACGCTTTGTCGTTACATCAGATAAATAATGGACCGTTCCGTTTTCATTGCGAGGTAAGAAGGAAGAAAAATGTTATATCGGAAACTCTGTTTAGTTTTAGTGAGAAAAGAAAGAAAGAAAGAAAGAAAGAAAGAAAGAAAGAAAGAAAGAAAGAAAGGGAAGATAGATTACACAATAACACCCTCATGGGTTTAACATATTGACTATCAGTTATTCGTGATTGTCAATTTTAATTATGTCGCCCACTACTTGTTATCTGTTTTTTGCGGTATTGACACCAAGTCTGCAGCCACAATTTTTGTTGATTTCAGTGCATATTACTGGCTTCTTAGACAAGAATTTAAAAAAAACATATTTTTACCAAAAAAAAGACAAAGATTTCTAAAAATACAGTTGCGGCCAAAATGTTCAGAACGGCATTGTTTTCCCCAGAAAAGTAGGTATAAGTTTTTATCAAAGTTGTTTTATATTCTATAATTTTCACTGACAATAAATACGATACTATTTGTTATTGTCTGAGATTTTGGTGTAATTTGAGAGGATAATACAAAAGTTATGGATGATTTAGTGATTTACTGCAAAACCCATGGCGGCCAAAATTTAGATTACATTACGATTTACTTTATTAAACCTTTGAGCCCTGGCCACCGCTTTACTGGGAGTAGAGAAAAATGACGTAATGCCCAGCCACCAGTTGAACAGTGGTAGAGAAAAATGACTTAATACCCAGCTACCGGTTGAACGGTGGCTAAGCACTTGTAACTATTTTTATATGTATCATGAAACATTACATACCAATTATTTGCGAATTTTGACACAGGAGTTCGGGCAGAAGGGTTCAAATTGTTCAGGAACGCAGGGCTCAAAGGGTTAAAAATAATTTTTAAAAAAAACACTGCTCCATTTTGTTTTGAATTTTTCGATTTACTCCATTAAAAAGTAATTAAAAACAAGTGTGTTTTATTGAACTATTTTTATATGTCAATTTACTTTATTAAAACCTGTTTCTAACAGAAATCCAATGGCGATTTTATTGATTTCTAATAGAAAATCAAATACATTTTAGGTTATGTGTGCGTGGTGGTGGTGGTGGTGGGGGGGGGGTTAGTAGCCCAAACAAGATTCGAATCACCTTTTCTACCACACTCAAATAGGTTGCAGGACAAAACACCGCCAACTCAACACCGCCGACTGAACACTGCCCACTGAGCGCTAGGACAACTCAGGACAATTAAATAAAACACATTTGTTTTTAATTATTTGTTTTAATAAAGTAAATCGACATTTTAAAATATTTTTATTTTATTGGATTATTTTTTTATATGTCAATTTACTTTATTAAAAATTGATGTAATTCAATAACCTTTCACCCCCATGAGTGACTACACTATAGGTAGTAACTAACTATAAGTACCTGTAAGTCAACCAACTACAGTGTCCGGCCAAAATCTTTCGGGTGAGCGGTTGAACCAGAACGAGGCTATGCCGAAGGGTAGAGTCTTGTTCGGGGAGGTAGAACGACCCTGAACCCGTTTATACGGGTTCAAAGGGAATATTTTTGGCAGAACCTACGGGCTCGAAGATCTCACGTTAAACCCGGCCTTATGCCACATGTAACCCTCGTGGTGGGGTGGCTAAATATACCAGCCGAAATCTTTCGGCCGTGCGGTTGAACTCTTTGCCTTCAGGCAGAGAGAAACCCGAACGAGGCCATGCTGAAAGGGCTCGGAGATCCCGCGTTAAACACGGCCTTTTGCCACATGCGACTCTCGTGGTGGGTGGGGTGTGGCTGAATATACCAGCTGAAATCTTTTCAGCCGAAATCTTTTCGGCTGAGCGGCTGAACTCTATGCCTTCGGGCGGAGAGGAACCCGAATCTTTAATAAATTGCTTTCATTCGATTATTAAAAAAATTTGTTTTTCTGGTGCTGAGTTGTCTCAGTCCTGAGTTGTCCCGGCGTTCAATCGAAGTGTTGAGTCAGCGGTGTTGAATTGGTAGTGTTGAGTTGTCCCTTCCCGACTCAATAGGATTGAGAGGCAGTGACTGTGGAGGACATTTTAACAAAAAACTAATTGCTCTGTTCTGCGAACCAATCTTCCACCATTTTTTATTTTTTAACACAATGTGCTGTCTTGCTAGAAGTGTCCAAATGAGGATGAGGTATAGGGTCATCTGTAATACCTGTGGGTAGACTACAGCATTTAACTGATCATTTTATTGGTACCAAGGGTCTCAATGTATGCCAATAAATTATTAAACTACCATCATTACCATCAACCTGAACCACCGATACAAGACAAGATGGATTCATGTCTTCCAAATTCTGGCCTTGCCAATTGAATGGTAGAGCGGAAATAGAGACTCGTCAGTACTGGCAACGATTTTCTAATATTCTATTGTCCAATTCTTGTGATCCTTAACGGATTGTAGCGTCAGTTTCTTGTTTTTATCTAACAAGTGTAGCAACTGGCATAGTCTTCTGCTGATACAGCACATCTCTTTCAAGATTCGACATGTTGTGCGCTCAAAGATGCTCGCCTGTATACCTCTGCTGAAAAGGGTTCTTATCTGAGCTACTGTTGCCTTTCTATCAGCTGGAAAAATTCTGGTGATTCTCCTCCTGCTTCAAGGGATTTATGTCCACCCCGATTACATTAATAATCCTTAATCATTTACTTTTATTCAGTTATGAAAAAATTATCTTTTTTCTGGTACTGAGTTGTCTAGGTCCTGAGTTGTATCAGTCCTGAGTTATCCCGGCGCTCAGTCGGCGGTACTGAGTTGTCCTGTACCCCACAAGTCTGCATAGAAAACAGTTACATGACTACGACATCTCGAGTTATCTTGTGCTTAGTAATTTCTGATACATTTTCATCCGTGGGTGCAAACAACGAGTGTATTAGCGTCACTGGTAGTGATACTTTTAGTGTGAAAAACTTCAGTTGATGCTAGAAATCAACTCATAATTGTCTAAGACAAGCTGGTGCTTAAAATCAGATTTCGTCATTGACCTCTGGCAGCCAACGTGTTAATATCGACTTCACTGTTGTCAAAAACCTTGTCAATTTTGGATCTTTTA
This sequence comes from Acanthosepion esculentum, assembly GCA_964036315.1. NCBI lineage: Eukaryota > Metazoa > Mollusca > Cephalopoda > Sepiida > Sepiidae > Acanthosepion > Acanthosepion esculentum. Next base: position 47,784,683 of record OZ038490.1, read on the forward strand.
ATTTCGACCCTCTTTTAATAATTTAGATAAAGATAAATACTTCTTGCGCCCATTCGGGATAACGTTCTCAGCTGACTGCTGTGGAAAGACTATATTATATCTATTGCTAGATCAGCTGCCAATAAAGTTGTTTCACTGTATCGTGCGAGACAATTTTTGTCTCCAGAATCTAACTTATATATCTATAAGTCTACCATTCGTCCATGCTTAAAATATTGCTGCCGCATATGGTCCGGTGCCCCTACTATTTACCTTAAGCTCCTTGATAAGATCCAAAGAAGAATCAGCAATATTATTGGTCCTGATCTGGCGGCTCGGCTTCAGTCACTTAACCACCGCGATAAGGTTGCCCCTCTGTGCCTTTTTATAAATACTTTCATGGTAATTGTTCAGATGAGCTTTTCGCCATGGTCGCTAGATGTTATGAATTTAAGCGCAGTAGTAGACTGGCGTCGAGATCTCATCAGTTGACAGTTGAGCAGGCTAGATGTAACCGTATATCCTTTGCTAACAGTTTATTTTCTCGCGCTTGTGGAACTCTCTTCTGGCCACAGGCTTTTCAGCCAACGTTAATCTGCAAAAATTTAAATGCAATGTCAATCGCTATCTTTATTAATGTTTCCGTTCCTATTTCCTTCACACCCTGTAACCTTTTGTGTTTTAGTTGCTTTAGCGCCCTGCATGGGGTGATGCCGATTGAAAACAAAATAAATAAATAAAAACATTTTGGGTGTGCTTAATAGCTTGAAGACTGAAGTCCTAAATTTGCAAAAATGACTTGCCTAAACATGGTGTTACTTGGAGACCTGCTGATTGTTTGCTGGGCGCGGTAATTATTTCGTTGGGTAATTATCTTGGTAATTATTGTCTGAACCAGGAGCAACCAAGACGCGGTAATTTCTCAGCAAGGAGTGAAGACTTAAAAGTTAACGATGTTTATCTCTATTCCAAAACGGCTGAAGCAAACACTGTCATTAATTTAACATAATATCGGTCCCTCCCGTCTTGGGATGACAGCATAAACTGTACCGGCATGTCTGTCGTCTTAGGCGGTTGTCAAAATTATTTTTCCGTCAGCCACTCGTTATCTTACTTGCAACACACTTGTTTTTTTTTGGTTTGTTTTTTTTTGTGCGGGGGTGGGATTTTAAAAATTACCATTTTGCCATATGCACCCCATTCAAGGCAGTAAAGGCACAACGGGTTACTGAGTGTGAAAGAATAAGAACAAAAAAACAGAAAAATTACTAAGGAACGAGAACAATAGAAATTGGTTTTGTTTTTGTTTTACGGTAGATCAAAAACTCAATGGGTTATTTAATGCCGACAAAATTTTTATTGCTGGTAATGTTTTTCTTCAAAAATCTATTTCTGGAAATATTTTTCCTTGAAGAAATCTATAGCTGGTCATATTTTTTTTCAAAGAATGTATAGCTGTTTGTATTGCCGGTATTTTTTTAAAAGTATTACTGATAATTTTTCCTTCAAAAATTATTGCTGATAATAATTTTTTATTACAAAGTATTTCTCGTATTAAAAGCTATTTTTACATAAGTTTGGGTGTTAACTATTTGCCCATAGCTGGGACCCTAACAGGTGCTACCACCCCGGGTCTGGGTGGACCTGGGAACACCAGCAATTCAGAGGTGGTTCCACGCTCCTCAAAACCTCCTGATCAGGGGCCTTGCTTTTGGACGTAGTTTATTGCCTTACCCAGGACGCGGATGTAGTTTATCGTCATACCCATGGACGAGGATGTAGTTTATCGTCTTACCCAGGACGGTGAACAATAGAAGTGTAATCAAGACAGTAGATAAAGACGAATATTACATTTAATTTTTGTAGATCAAAGTTGACTGGAAATCAGGAGGCCGGTGGAGAGCGTAGAACTTACGGTTATGTCTATCCAGTTCAACTGGGAATCGATGAGACTTTGTTGCCAATCTAATACTGCGCTCAAATTCATTAGGACTGGACATGTTTTTAATCATCTCACCCCGAGCAAGGCAGTTAAGCGACTAAGACATAGGTGGTTCCTGAGTATGAAAGAATAAGAAAAAAGTGAGGCATTGATGGGGAGAGAACAAAAGAAGAGTAATGAAGAAGACTGTAGATAACGATTGACATTGCATTTGAATTTTCGTAGATCAAATTTGGCTTGAAAGCACGGAACTGGGACAGAGATCCACAAGCGACAAGTGCGAGAAAAGAACCTGTCATCATAGAACTTACGGTTACATCTAGCCAGCTCAACTGTAAATTTAGCAGACTTTGCCGTCAATCTAGTACTGTGGAACTCTCTTCTGGCTACAGGCTTTTCAGCCAACGTTAATCTGCAAAAATTTAAATGCAATGTCAATCGCTATCTACTGTCTTCCTGATTACTGTTTTTCTCTTTCCACTCCTTTATTAATGTTTCCGTTCCTATTTCCTCCACACCCTGTAACCCTTTGTGTTTTAGTCTTCGTACCGTAGGGAAGTGATCATCTGAACGATTAACATGAAAGTAATTATAGAAAAGGCGCAGCGAAGCTACATTACGGCGGGAGGGAAGTGTCTGAAGCCGATATGCCAGGTCAGGACCAATAATAAATCTATTCTACAGGACAGGAGCCAAAGTTCGTAGTGCTTTTCATTAGGTGGCGTTTGAATTCGATATTTATCCACAACTCAATGGGTTATTTAATGCTGTTAAATGGCTGGAGTTTGGCAACTGATCTATCCTCTGAGCTAGCTTTAACAGGTCATTGGGGGAGGGTGTTGGTCACATTAAATGCATCAAAAACGAAACGTTACATCACCGAGCGGACCCAGAATTTTCAATCGCTAAAGATGGTGGAAACATGGTCGTTTTCCTACTCCTCCTCAGTAAGTACCTGGTTCCTCCTGATATTCCAAAACTAATTTAGTGATTCACTTCCGACCAGAGAGGTACACTCGCATACTGAAAGTTTTCATCATCTATTCAATAATAATAATAACTAAATTAACATATTACTGCATAACATTCCCTTATTATTTTTTTTATTTTCTCCCAATGTACAAGACGTTGTGGAGAGCCATGATCGCCTAAGCCGTGAATGGAAACGGCACATAAAAGACAAAGACTTGTCTCAATCCCCCATCTAATTTTGCGGATGAAACTCGTGATACAAAATGCCCTTCCAAATCCCATCACATTCAGAGTGGCTTTTGGAATAGTCAACGGTTCGCTCAGTGTTGTTGCTCATCGTCTTGAGCGTTCATTTGATAAATGGATCATGTCTGCTGTGTTTGAGCAGAGAATCGCAGGCTGAAAAAACAGCCTATTCAATGTCTTACCACACTCATATGAGATACGTGAAGTATTTCTGCGACGTCCCATGTCGAGCGCCATGAGTTGCTGCTTTTAATCAGTGCTTCGATTTCGTCCTTATCAACGCCTGAAGGCCTGCCGAAACTCTCTCGGTCTTTAAGATCAGGATTTCTTGCGAACTACTTACGAGCATCAGCCACAGTTACGGGACCGTCTCATTAAACGGCACATATCTTCTTTTCTTTTTTGTGGCTTGCTCAACTTTTTTTTCCTTTCGGGGAAGAAAAGATCAAAAGACGAAAATGCATCCCATATCTATTAGAATATGTATATATTTGAGGAATTTGAGTCGCGGGTAAAACGATTTTTTTTTACAAGAGCCACTCGAGGAAGAGCGTTACAGAGTAAGAGGTACAGTTTATGAGGATATGTTGGAAAGACAACAGTTAAACATAGACTCGAAAAGATTAAGATAGCAGTTATCGGGGAAGCATCCTCTTGGGTGTCGCTTCCAGAAAACAGCGATTCGCTAAAGAAGCTGCTCATGTGGAAGTTATATCTCACCTACAGAATACGAAGGGAATGAAGGTGGTTCGCTACAATGTTCGTGGGATGTCAGGTCTCGACCGTGAAGGTTAGAACTAGTGGAACTAAGGAGTGTAGTTCGTCTGAACACTTTCTATGGAAACAGCGAGAGTCGCGAGAGACTTGCGATGTTTCATCTATGGGAAAGGGGTTGTAGAGCGGAAAATAATTCATCACCCAAAAGGACGCAAAAAGGTTTTTGGACTCTATCGAGGTTGTAAAGTGAAGAATGAGAAGTTGCTGTCTCAATGGATTCATCTCCAGCTCCTATCCCACTAACGCAGGTGTTCCTCAAGGCTCCATCCTAGGCCCTACTCTGTTCCTCATATTTATAAACGACCTTCCTGACGCCATAGACTCCCAAGTCGGCATCTATGCTGACGACACCACAATTTACTCCTGCCTCAAACACAAATCTAGTGATGCTGACAAAGTTAATTTGGCAGTTCAAATTGAAAAGGACCTCCAATCGGTTGTGAACTGGGGCGAGAAATGGATGGTTAACTTTAACGCCTCTGAAACAAAACTGCTCTCTATTAACCACCACAGGGATCCATCCCTGCATCCCATTAGAATGTCTGAAGACCAACTTATCGAGAGCTCCTCTCTGCGGCTGCTCGGTCTCACGCTGTCCGCTGATCTGAGATGGAACAAATACATCGAGTCAGTTGCATCATCCACCGCAAGGAAAGTTGGTTCCCTGTGCCGAGCCAGGAAATTTTTCTCCCCGGAATCGATCCTCCAAGTCTATAAATCGACCATTCGCCCTTGCATGGAGTATTGCTGCTATATATGGTCTGGAGCCCCTGCTTTTTGCCTCAGGGTTCTTGATAAGATCCAGAGACGGATATGCAATGTGATTGGCCCTGATCTGTCATCTCGTCTGCAGTCGCTCTCACACAGACGCGATGTTGCCTCGCTCTGTCTTTCTTACAAATACTTTCACGGTAATTGCTCCGAGGAGCTGCTTTCGCTTGTCCCTAGGCCTCATCTATTTAAACGTCCTACGAGGCTGGCATCCCGTTCCCACCCCTTCAACGTTGAAACTGTTAGATGTAGACGTCTCTTCTACTCCAATAGCTTCATGTCTCGCACATCTCGCCTGTGGAACCCCCTTCCCTATTACTGTTTCCCTGACAAATACAATCTCCAACTATTTAAGTGTAACGTCAATCAACATCTCCAGTTGCCTTGCTCTATCCACTTCCCTTCTCCACATCCTATCTGCTCTCGCTTCAAATCTTCTGTAACCCCCTTGCCTTGATCGATCCACTGTCTTTCTCTTGCTCCACATCCTCTCCTTTACCACTCCTATCTGCTCTTCCTCCAACCCTTCTATAACCCGTTGCGTGATAGTGGCCTCCAGCCTTGCTTGGGGCGATCCGCTTAAAAAAAAATGTGTAGCAGCAGTAATTCATTTTCAGCTTAGCTCTTGTAATACAGGTTTTTCTGGTGCATTCCTTCTCGTTTTAACCGTTAAACTTGACCTCACTTTTATGCAAATTAATTGCCAGGATGTAGCCAACAAAATCTTGTCTACCACATTAACAACACCGAGTATCTTGATAGTTACCGGTATTGCAAAAATGCATAAAAATTTAGAATGCTAGCTTTTCTTTTCAGGGTCGGTGAGAAGGGATGTAACACTTTTCTACACCCTGTCACCATATTGCTTATCTATATGATAAAACCTACACTCTCGTTCTTCCGAGACCTTCCTAGACGTATTTATTTCTTTATTTCTTTATTTCAAATGATTGGGTAAATAAATGTTCTCACGGCAAATAATACTAAGACCACACGCACCTTATTTGCTAAACCAAATATCTCATGAAGCCCAAAGAACGTATCAACCGAGATTCGCTGTAAAGAAGTCGGCGTTTATCTCACATTTCCGCTCCTCTCATAGACGATTCTTTCACGAACTGCCCCCACCCTATAAAGATTTGGTCAGCCTTGCCATAAATCAGGGGGAAGCCATTCAGTAGAAATCATGATATTAATTGCCCTGATATGGTTTCAATTAGATGTAACATTGATTGTGAACCCTGCGATAAAAGTTTATTTTTACCAGTAGGCAATGAGGACTTTGTCACTATTTTTGCAAATCACGGCTCATGTGTAGACCATCTGTTTGCGAAAGAAACGCTGAAGTTGAAGAACAAAGTAGTTTCTGAGAACCAGAGAGAAACAACTGATACTTTTTAAGTCCACAGAGAAACTTTAAGTGAATAATAATAAAATAATAACAATAATAATAATCTGCAAAATACTCAGAAAGTACCTATCTATCAATCTATTCATAAGTCTATCTATTTGTGTCTGTTCATATCTATCTATCTATCTATCTATCTATCTATCTGATTCTATTCATATCTATCTATCGAAGTTTGTTCATATCTGTCAGGTATATATATATATATATATATATATATATATATATATATATATGCCTAGAGATAAAATATAGATCATGTATATAAAAAATGAAAAATTCCATTTATATATATATATATAAATATATATATATATATGTATGTATGTATGTATATACAAATAATAATAATATTTGTTAATTTTTATAAATAATTCCAAAGAGGATATAAATCCAAAGAGAGCTCAATGTAAGAATAGAGCAAATGATCATTATATATATATATATATATATATATATATATATATATATATATATATATATATATATATATATATATGTAAGTAAAATGTTTGACATTTAGCTAATTGATGTTACCTCCAGAATCCCCACTTTCGACATTAGCACAATATCATCAGGGTCTTGTGATGATGATGACACTGTGCAAATGTCGAAAGTACTCGGAATAAATAATATATATCAATACTGTAATTTTCTCTCTTCGTTTATTAATGACAAGAAAAATCTTGTGTGTGAATATGAAAAGGTTCAATTGAAAATAAGTAGACAAAACTAGTCTAAATATACATGCTTATACAGATATAGTCATCCACAGGTAAACTGTTTCGCTGTACCACAGCTCCTCAGTTTGTCGAGGCATCCGAAACCCAACTGATTTGGTGTCAGTTTGAGATTCTAAACTCTAGGCCACTGACGCCTGGCAGTGAGAAAGGCGAATTTTTGCGTGTTTATTTTTTCATAAACACACCAGTCTGCAAAGACAACTCAATCGCTAGGAGTGTCTTGCATTATCAGCAGTAATTGTGACTGTTTATAAAGTCGTTCCTTACTCTCCACATTGCCCGATCGATGAATATATATATATATATATATATATATATATATATATATATATATATATATAGGTCACAATATCCATACCGAATATCCTTCGACCAAATTTCACATATGCAGTCTCTTCAATGTTCACCAAAAAGAGTGGATAGTGTACTATAAGAAAACCGATGAGGAAGGCAGATATTACAGAGACTTCTCCATCGCATATGGACTAACCCAGATCATTGCAGAACGCACCCGTGTCCCGCATACGACGGGACACTAGTCGAACTTCCCCGATTTCTGTCTAAAAATGGTCAGAAAACCCTTCTTAACCCTCATTGGTACGTCAGATCTTTCCCTGGTCAGTGTCCTGATTGAGCCTAAACCGATGACATCCCCTGAATTACCGTTATATACAACGGTTTTTCGCTATGCGGAAGTAGACTGGGACAGTTTTCGCTCTTATGTGACGGAAGCTCCTCTCTCAACCTTCTTTAATTATGCTGCCCCCAAAAGTGCTGCCCTAATCTCCGAATGGAACCTTTCTGGAATGGAATATTTTATAACAAAAAATTCCATCAAAAATCAAATAGTCAGGTGTCCTGGGTATGACGATAAACTGCATCTGCGTCCTGGATAAAACGATAAACTACACCCAACAGGAAGACATCTTATCAGTAGGTTTTAAGGAGCGTGGTACCACCTCTTAATTGCTGGTGTTTCCAGGCCCCCCTGACCCAGGGTGGTAGCACCTGTTAGAGTCCCAGGTATCGGTAAATAGTTAACCCCCAAAGTGCGGTGAAAACATTATGAAAGTGTAAAAATAGGTTTTAGTACCAGAAATACTTTGTAAAAAAATTATTAACAGCAATACATTATTACCAACTATACATTTAAAGAACAAAATACCAGTTTTATATTTTAAAAGAAAAAAAATTCCCAGCATACATTTAAAATAAAATATTATCACCAATAAAAATTTCTTGTCGGCATTAAATAACCCATTGTGATTGATATGCCGTAAAACAAAACAAACCAAACCACACTATGCATTTTTGAAAAAAAATATTACCATCTATACATTTCTGAACAAAAACTTACTAGCTATACATTTTTTGAAAAAATATTTCCAGCAATACATTTACGTAGAAAAATTTTACCAGCAATAAAAATTGTCGGCATTAAATCACCCATTGTGGTCGATATGCCGTAAAACAAACCAAACCAAACCACACTATGCATTTGTCAAAAAAAATAACAAACCGGACCAAACCAAAGAGTCAGCCCTGGTTCACCCCTGAATGCGTTTCAATCATAGCTCACATGAACCACTACTTCAAAATCTATTGCAAGGAGCTGCGTAGTCTGGTCCTTACTTCTTTCAGAACCACCCGAAATCTCTGTAAGAGAGTCCCGGAAAACGCAAAGTGTAGTTACACGCGATCCGTCCAGGCTAAGGTTGAAAATGAACAAATTGGATCTCGCAAATTTTGGAAGATCACCAACAAAATTATGAACAGCGGCAAAACGGCTGTACTCACAATTATAAATGGCCCCGAGGTCATATCATCCTCGACAGACAAGGCGAAGCTCTTCGCCTCGATCTTTGATGTTCAACGTTAGATGACAAAAAACATCCTCTCCCCAAATTCCTATGTATCATTTAGCACAACCACAGTAATATATTCATTTCAGTAAAATAAGCCACTGGCCCAGACAAAATTCTAGTGGTCTTCCTTAAGAGTATCAACCCAAAATTATCCCTGATTCTAACAAAGTTATTTAGCCGGTACTTGAAAGAGAAATCTTCCCCAAACATGTGGAAGGTGACAAGCGTATGCCCTGTCTTCAAGAACGCGAGCAACCGATCCAGTCTCTCCAGTATAGACCCAATAGTCTCCTCGGTATCATCAGTAAGGTCTTTGAAGTCTAAATCAACAAGAAGGTCTTCGAGCAGCTGGATAGGAACAACGTCTCTTGCGACGAGCAGTATGGGTTTCGAGCAGCCCGAACCACTGCTGATGTCCAAACTAATGCTACACAAAGAATTAGTGAGGCCCTTGACGGCACACATACAAGGACCATGGCATTAGATATCTCGAAGGCATTCGACAAGGTGTGGCACAAACGTTTGCTGCACAAGCTCTCCAGCTATGGAATCACTGGAAGGGTTTTCTCGATTATAAAATCCTCCCTAACAGGTCGGTCCCTGAAGGTTGTTATTAACGACCAGTCTTCCGAGGCCGGCTGGTCAACGCAGGCCTCTCCCAGGGTAACACTTCTCGGACCAACTCTCTTTCTGATTTATATAAATGGTCTACTTAAGAATATACTCCGACGTCATTTGTAAACGTTTATGCCGATGATACGACGATATACGGGCGAACCTCTAAAAGTCTTGTCGATCAGAAATTGGGCAGCTGACCTCTCTTCCGATCTAACACAAACTTCTCAGTGGAGAAAAAGTCCGGCTGGTTACATTCAATGCCTCAAATACCTTTATCAAATCCAGAGTCTTATTCTTTTATGCGCTGTGTCCCTTCAGAACGTAGGCGATAATGGCCCTCCACATCTTCCTATCCCTTTTACCTCTTAACAAGCTTTGTCTTTTCGTTACTTCTCCCAGACCCTGTTCTGCTATCCATTTACTTAAGCCCATTAAGTAAGTTACGCCCCGTTTTCCCATATAGCTCTTTCTCTCTATCCGTCCTGTGCGTATCAGATTTTCCAAGCCCTCCTTCCTCATTACGTGTCCCAGAAATTTCAACTGCCTCTTTCTGATCTTAAGTATAAGATTCCTTTTTGTTTTCCATTCTCTCCAAAACCTTGTCGTTGCTCACATGTTGGGCCATGCTATCCTCACTATCCTTCTGTAGAACCACATTTCTGTTTCTTTTAGGCTCTTCTTCGTCTCGGAGGAGATTGTCCGGCATTCTCTGCCATACAGGGGGACAGATATCATGTAACAGTTCAGTATTCTTTTCTTTGTTTCCAACGAAGTTTATCTGTCTCTTAATACTCTGCTTAGCATTTGGAAGGCCACTTTGGCTATCTCAATATGTCTTCAGATCTCAGTGTCGCACTTTCTGGCTGGTTACATTCAGTGTCTCGAAAACCAATCTGGTTACATTTTCTCACGACCGATCAGACCCTGAACTACCACCAGTCACGATAAACGGATGTCCCATCGAGAAGGCCCGTGCCATAAGATAATATTGGGCTTCAAACTAACACCCGACCTCAAGTGGAAATCCTATATACAATCCATGGCTAAAGATGCAGATAAAATGATCGGCTCCCTGTACCGCTCCAGTAAGTACCTGACTCCTCATGCTATCCTCTACATTTATAAGGGCCAAATCAGGAGTACTGCTGCAATATTTGCGCGGGAGCTGTCCAGACCTCACTAACGAGTCTCACTGCTCTATCGCTACTACCATGGAAAACGCTCGGAAGGACTACATCTCCTGGTCCCACTAGGTCAGACCTTCACGGCTAGGAGATGTCATGCCATTTACATAATAGAAAACCACCCACATCTCCTCTGTATTCCATCGGCGAGAAGTAAGTTCCGCCCAAACAGCTTCTTCCTGCCAACCAAAGCCTTGTGGAACTCCCTAAAGGACGTCTCCGCGATTTCTACTATCTTAAACCGTTCAAGTGTAGAGTCAACTGTTATCTTCCTCTCCTATCCATATCAACTATCTCTTGTCTTAATCCTCTACCTCAAGTGCCTCCCGGGACTTGTAAAGGGTGAACCTTATTATAAAAAGAAAGAAAATACTGTTTGCGTATTTTTGACGGCGCAGTTTTTTGTCTTGTCATTTTCATGTTTTTTGAAACGTTTCCATAAACTTCATCTTTCAATTCTCTCTTTGTTTTCCGCTCTCCTTATTTCATTTCATTTATTTCAATTTGAGTCGCGAATAACAGACACGCATATATATATATATATATATATATATATATATATATATATATATATATATATATATATATATATATATATATAGTTTTCCGATTACTAGAAGAGAAGTTGTAAGACGAACACAAAGCTTCCATTCATTTCTTGTTGAAAGATAATACAAAGAAGACCATTGTAAGTTTTGTATAAACCAATCTCAATAAAGTACAGAAAAAACATCCTGAGTCTTTTATATGCGTCTGTGCGTACACGTGCGGACATATCCATGACTGTTTAAATCTTATATGCTTATTTTTGTGAGACTCTCACCTCCTCTGTCTACATGAATAAACACCGGTTTATCTATCTATCTATCTATCTATCTATCTGTCTATATCTATCTATCTATCTATCTATCTATCTATCTACATATATATATATATATATGTCTATATCTATCTATCCATCTATCTGTCTATATCTATCTATCTATCTCTCTCTCTCTCTCTCTATATATATATATATATGTGTGTGTGTGTGTGTCTGTGTGTGTATCTATCTATCTATCTATATATATATATATATACAGTGTAACCCGGATATAAGAGACCCGGATATAAGATAAACCCGGATATAAGAGAGATTTTATCTGGTCCCAAACTAGAGCCTGTGTTAATAAAACAAAATACACCAAACCCGGATATAAGAGACTTCTTCTCCGGTCCCGACAACTCTCTTATATCCGGGTTACACTGTATATATAAATATATATATATATATGTGTGCGTGTGTGTATCTATCTATCTATATATATATATATATATATATATATATATATATATATATATATATATATGTGTGTGTGTGTGTGTGTGTGTGTGTGTGCGTGTGTGTGTGTGTGTGGATAACGATATATATTTTTATATATGAAAAACAATATTGGGAATAATGCATGACAAAGTGGAAAGAGTTTGTGACGCGTTTCGACTTTTAGGACTTCTAAATTTGTTATGTTGGTGCAACTACATATGCGCACGAACCAGGGATGCTGGGAATTTTAATTTTTCAAATTAAAAAAAAAATTATTTTAATTTTTAATTTAAAAAATTAAAATTTTTCGAATTAATTTAAAAATATTAAAATGTCCAGCAGCTCTCGTTCGTGCGCATTTCTAACCATAAATATAAGAAATTCTCAAACCATTTTACCCGGTGTACTTAGATAATTATATTTTATTTGGATCAAAAGGAGTCCCCGTGTTGGGGGAAGCTCGCAATAATTTAATTTTTAAATTTGAACACGCGAATGACTCCGGGGTTATTTGCATATCTTTCAGATTTGTTTAGCGACACATATGGTTATTTTATACAACTTTCTAAGTTCACTATTTACATTATTTGGACTATTGTCCTTATCTTTATTACAACGTTTCGTTCGTTGCACGCTCCAGCCTTCTTCAGGTGGTTGGAATGTCGAACTGTTTGGAATGTCGAACAGAACCCTTTATTTCGTTCACTGGGGTAGACTGTTCTAGTTCCACGTGCCATGTCTAATGGATGTCACTTATCAGTTATCTCTTATTAATTCCCCTCTCCACTGCCTTGATCGTGTATTGAACTCCCGTTACTGGATTTAACCAACGCCTTTATCAGCCTTCTTCAGCTGTTTGGAATGTCGAACGGAACCCTTTATTTCGCTCACTGGGGTAGACTGTTCTAGTTCCACGTGCCATGTCTAATGGATGTCACTTATCAGTTATCTCTTATTAATTCCCCTCTCCACTGCCTTGACCGGGTATTGAACTCCCGTTACTGGATTTAACCAACGCCTTTATCTGCCTTCTTCAGGTGTTTGAAATGTCGAACTGAACCTTTATTTCGCTGACTGGGGTAGACTGTTCTAGTTCCACGTCAGTTATCAGTTATCTCCTGTTAATTCCCCTCTCCAATGCCTTAACCTGGAATTGAACTCCTGTTACTGGATCTAAACAACGCCTTTATCACTCTTCTTCAAAGTGTTTGGAATGTCGAACTGAACCCTTTATTTCGCTCACTGGGGTAGACTGTTCTAGTTCCACGTGCCATGTCTAATGGATGTCACTTATCAGTTATCTCTTATTAATTCCCCTCACCACTGCCTTGAACGGGTATTGAACTCCCGTTACTGTATCTAAGCAACGCCTTTATCAGCCTTCTACAGGTGTTTGAAATGTCGAACTGAACATCTATTTCGCTGACTGGGGTAGACTGTTCTAGTTCCACGTCAGTTATCAGTTATCTCCTGTTAATTCCCCTCTCCACTGCCTTAACCTGGAATTGAACTCCTGTTACTGGATCTAAACAACGCCTTTATCACTCTTCTTCAAAGTGTTTGGAATGTCGAACTGAACCCTTTATTTCGCTCACTGGAGTAGACTGTTCTAGTTCCACGTCAGTTATCAGTTATCTCCTGTTAATTCCCCTCTCCACTGCCTTAACCTGGAATTGAACTCCTGTTACTGGATCTAAACAACGCCTTTATCACTCTTCTTCAAAGTGTTTGGAATGTCGAACTGAACCCTTTATTTCGCTCACTGGAGTAGACTGTTCTAGTTCCACGTCAGTTATCAGTTATCTCCTGTTAATTCCCCTCTCCACTGCCTTAACCTGGAATTGAACTCCTGTTACTGGATCTAAACAACGCCTTTATCACTCTTCTTCAAAGTGTTTGGAATGTCGAACTGAACCCTTTATTTCGCTCACTGGGGTAGACTGTTCTAGTTCCACGTCAGTTATCAGTTATCACCTGTTAATTCTCCTCTCCACTGCCTTAACCAGGTATTGAACTCATATTACTAGATCTAACCAACGCCTTTATCAGCCTTCTTCAGGTGTTTGGAATGTCGAACTGAACCCTTTATTTCGCTCACTGGGGTAGACTGTTCTAGTTCCGCGTGCAATGTTTAATGGATGTCACTTATCAGTTATCTTTTGTTAAATCCCCTCTCCACTGCCTTAATCGGGTAGTGAACTCACGTTACTGGATCTAACCAACGCCTTTATCAGCCTTCTGCAAGTGTTTGGAATGTCGAACTGAACCCTTTATTTCGCTCACTGGGGTAGACTGTTCTAGTTCCCCGTGCCATGTTTAATGGATGTCACTTATCAGTTATCTCTGATTAATTCCGCTCTCCACTGCCTTGACCAGGTATTGAACTCCCGTTACTGGATCTAACCAACGCTTTTATCAGCCTTCTTCAGGTGTTTGGAATGTCGAACTGAACCCTTTATTTCGCTGACTGGGGTAGACTGTTCTAGTTCCCCGTGCCATGTTTAATGGATGTCACTTATCAGTTATCTCTTATTAATTCCCCTCTCCACTGCCTTGACCGGGTATTGAACTTCCGTTACTGGATCTAACCAACGCCTTTATCGGCCTTCGTCAGGTGTTTGAAATGTCGAATTGATCCCTTTAATTCGCTCACTGGGGTAGACTGTTCTAGTTCCACGTATCATGTTTAATGGACGTCAGTTATCAGTTATCTTTTGTTAAATCCCCTCTCCAAGTTCTCCACTGCCTTAACCGGGTATTGAACTCACACTCTTTGGCTCCTGTCACTGGATCTAACCAACGCCTACATCCACTTTGCCACTGTGTCGCTAAACAAAACTCAAACTAAAATGATGAATTTCAGGAACTAGCATAATGATAATGTTAATATTATAAGGAAACATTCGACAACATTGAACACGCAGCCATTGCTGCTCTCGACTGAAATTTATAAAATATTTGTCTTAAAACAATTTTTCAGATTTCTAAAAGGATCCTCAAGTTTTCATTCTTTACGATATTAATAGAGGCTTCGTTTCTAACCTTTTTTTTTTTCTTTAACTATTTTAGCCCTGACCACCGCTTTACCGGTCCTTAAGGACATCTGTGTATGAATCTCTGGGTATTATAATCTCTTTAGCCATCAGTGTTAGCCAGTGCTCATATTACAATTTATGCTGTTATCAATTCATGTTTTTACCAGAGCTCATATTGCAATTTTTGTTGTTATTATCACTTTCCCTGTCACTCCTAATTACTGTTTCCCATATTATCCATTTCTATGCTTGGTCGGCTCAGGAGAGTTTTGTGGCCTAGCATATGTGCTGATTCTAAGTTCAATGGTTAATAATGGCTGTGGATTTTTGCGAAGATCATGCTTCGTCGAACCTTGTGGATTGGCGCTACAGAATCACAAAGAACAGTGCCAAATGACGGAGATCGCATCACTTGAGATCTCTCTTGTACCTCGAAGAGGAAATAATGATACAATCAAGATGTTGACATTCCAAACTATTTCAGATTTGTGATGCTGTGATGATTCGCCACACAAACTCGCAGTCTGCCTACGGTTTGAATTGCCTCGCAGCAGATCCTGGCGTTGGTCTCTTTGTCGAGGGAGCCGTCGTTGGACATGGCACTGCCGAGGTTGAATTCCCACAGGGTCTTCAGCCCTGTTCCCTCAATGGAGAGAGATGGATGGAATGCGGTCTGTTGTGGGACACTGACACTTCTGTTTTCCCGATGCTGATGGTAAGGCCACACAGGTGGCATGTTTGAAAAATATAGGTTATCACCCCTTGGTTGGTAAGATACCTGGTAGCAGGGAGACTTGTCCGTTCATGTAATAATAGTGGGTAGATTAATGGGTAATTTAGGATTTACGGATTTTAAGCGCCAAAGGTGAGAGGCCTGAGGACAACCGAGGTGAAATGACGGTCTCTAACCTACTCCAAAGAGCATGCGATGCTGGCCACGCGCAAACCTGAATTGACGTGTTAATGCATCGCCAAGCAGACATCGGAAGCAGACATCAGTGTTTCAATCAATTTCAAACACATACATTTCGATGCCATGACATTAACTGCTAAAGGAATATGTTTAGCGATTCTCTCTTCTCATTTTCGTTGTATAATTTATTACTTATATAAAAGTATACTCTTTGAACTGTTCATTTATCACGTTCTTTATTCTTCTGTCACGACTTATCTAGGGAGATGCTAATGTTCCCATACATGCTTCGGCAATCTGGAGGGCAGATTCCGTGCAGGCCATGAGGTCATAGTCATCAGCAAAGAGGGCCTCCAAGACGGTCTTGGATTTAGCACTGAGGCGACGGTGGTCAAAAGAGAAACCTGTCCAGTCTATACCTGATGTACACTGGATCCTCTGTGTCTGTCAGCTTGGCTGAAAACGCAGCCGAATAAGAGGTTGAATAGCACTTGGGATAGGACATATCACTGCTTCACACCGTTGGAAATCTCAAAAGGCCCAGACATATATCCTCACAGAAAGTACCAGACCAGTCATCCTATCATGAAACAGACGGATAGCCGTTACGAAACTTTAAGTCAAGCTTCTGAGGGAACATCCACAAGGTCACTCTGTTGACAATATCAAACGCCTTGGTCAGGTCGATGAATACTGAATACAGATCCAGTTTTGGTTCTCTGCACTTCTCTTGTACATTAAGTGACGCAAAGGTCACGTCAACTGTGCATAGGAATCCACGCTGGGCGTCTGGTAGGTCCGTCTTGGAGATGCTGGAAATCAAGCGATTGAGGATGAGGTACGCCAAAATTTTGCCAGCCAAAAACAGAGATACGGCTCAGTAGTTACCACAGTCAGATCTGCTAAACTTTTTATTCTGGAGGGAGACAGTTGTGGAATGTTATACATGTTCACCGTAGTCTGCATGTAGAATCCAACGTAGTAAGTTATTTGTTCAATGAAACAACACCAATATCTAGTAGCAGCTGTTCAATAATTCTTAAGGTCTTCCATATCAGAGGTTGGCAGTGAATATTCGGAGAAAGTAGCAGAGCGTCGTTCAGTAGTTCTTCTGGTCATCGGTACCAGAGGTCGGCAGTGGATATTCGGAGAGAAAACAAAATGGCCGCCTTTATACACGACGGATTGAATATTTTAAGTCTTCTGACTGGTTAACCTTCTATTGGCGAACTATAAAATGAGTCAGCTCATTTTGGTTGGCTCACTAGTATATAGCAGGTACACACAAAAAACCTAACATGGAATCCCTGGATATCTGGGGCATGTCCTCTTCCTCACAGATCCTGCAGAAGAGGTCGTGGAAGGTGTCAAGGGCCACTGGTCTTATAGAGTTCTGCATAGATCACCTACTTGCTTTTCCTGATCTGGTACGCTTGATGGTCATAGGGACTACCTCCAGGCTAGAGAGGCAGTCCAGGGAGGGTAGGGTTTGTAAAAGTCTTGCTGATAGGGTTCAGCGTTGTATTGAAGAGGATTCTGATGGATTTGTTTGTTTAAAGGCATATCAACATCTTAATGGGCCATTTCATGCCAACATTTGATTTTCTTGGAAGCTTTGAAGTAATAAAACTGTTGTTCTGGTTTCACAATTGAATACATGGTAGATGATACTCAGCTTTTGTGCATATACATATTTGTGTGGACATAATTACTAGAGGCAGAAATATGTGTGTTTTACGCTGTAGTTTTGTTGAAGTCATATTTTGGAATAAAGTTTGATTTCTTTAAAAATAATTTTTAGGATATTATATGGATTAATGTCATGAAAGAATTCTTTCATTTTGGTTGTTTAATTTGTTGGTTGGTTTTATGTAGCAGCATATCAATCAACACCTTTATGGGTTATTTAATGCGGAAACCATAAATATTTTTCAGCGCAATCGTAAGCCTTCAGATAAACTGTATTGTTGTTCAAATGTGTCAAATGGTTTTTAGAAGTCTTCCTGATAGGGTTCAGCGTTGCATTGAACAGGATTCTGATGGATTTGTTTGTTTAAAGGCATATCAACATCTTAATGGGCCATTTCATGCCAACATTTGATTTTCTTGGAAGCTTTGAAGTAATAAAACTGTTATTCTGCTTTCACAATTGAGTACATGGTAGATGATACTCAGCTTTTGTGCATATATATGTTTGTGTGGGCATAATTACGAGAGGCGGTGATAGGTGCGTTTTATGTTGCGGTTTCCTTGAAGCTATATTTTGGAACATAGTCTGATTTAAGAAATTCCAGGATATTATACGGATTAATGTCAGGAAAGTGTTCTTTAATACTGATTGGTTGATTTTGCTTAACGGCTTATCAACTTCTATGAGTTATTTAATGCTGAAATGTAAATATTTGGAACACAATTGTTTGCCTTCAACTACAGATGCATTGTTGGTAATTATATAATAAATAGGTGTTGTTGATACAATTTTTTCTTCCTTCCCAAAATATATTGCTGGACATTATTTTTTTTTTACAAAAATGCATTGCTGGACATTATTTTTTTTTTTTTTTTTTGCTATAAAAATGTATTATCGGCGCCTTCACTCTAAAAATGTATTTGTACACTTTCATCCACAGTTAGGGATTTCATTATTTTCCCATAGCTGGGACCCTAACAGGTGCTACCACCCCGGGTCAGAAACACAGTCGGATTTAAGAAATTCGAGGTTATATATGGATTAATGTCATGAAATTATTCTTTAATAATGGTTGGTTGATTTCGTTTAGCGGCATATCAACTCTATGAATTATTTAATGCTGACATCGAAATATTTTGAACACAATTGTTTGCCTTCAACTACAGATGCATTGTTGGTAATTTTATGATAAATAGGTATTGTGATACTATTTTTTCTTCCTTACAAAAATATATTGCTGGTAATTTTTTTTTTTTTTTTTTTTTTTACAAAAATGCATTGCTGTTCATTTTTTTTTTACTATGAAAATGTATTACCGGCGCCTTCACTATAAAAATGTAATTTTACACTTTCATCGTGTTTTGACCACAGTTTGTGGGATTTATTATTTGCCCATAGCTGGGACCCTAACAGGTGCTACCACTCCGGGTCAGTGGTGGGGGGACATGGGAATAATAGCAATTAAGAGATGTTTGCCCACACCCGCCAAAACTGCCTTGCTGCTGGATGGGGTTTAGTGTCAGCCCAGAACTAGTACTGAACAGGAAGGGAGGCATTTTGAACATGTTAAATAGTTTGTTAATCATAACAAATTATGTTTTTTTGATGTGATAATACTTATAAATTTTCTTAAACTACTGTCGTTTCTTTTTGTTCAATAAAAGTAAAGAAATAAAAATGACGTTAATATTTTGAATATTACTGCAAACGTTAATTTATTGGATGCCCATATTTGAGTAGACGTTAAAAAATGACGTTTAAAGTAATAAAATATATGACGGTTTAAAAATTAAAATACATTATTTAAAATTACATACACATATATTTATACATAAAAAAGGCTGGCCACTAGTATCCGATGATGCCAGTCTGCTAGGGCGGCTAGCCAATTCCTGTTGCAGACTCCAGCTCAGGCAAATTTGTGTTTGTTTAACATCCCCAGAGCCCACCGGTGGTTTATACCGCAACTATTTTGAGCGCTTTCTGGGAAAGAGGGCGTATTCTAGCGAGATCAAATATCTGAAGAAGGTCAGCAATCTCAAAAATAATCTGAAGGGAAAAGAGAAATGAAACGAACGAACGAACGAACGAAAGAAAGAAAGAAAGAAAGAAAGAAAGAAAGAAAGAAAGAAAGAAAGAAAGAAATGGAAAGCATGGAAAATAATCACAAATGAAAGGGAAATAAAACGAAAGGAAGTAAGTAGGTAAGAAAGAAAGAAAGAAAGAAAGAAAGAAAGAAAGAAAGAAAGAAAGAAAGAAAGAAAGAAATGGAAAGCATGGAAAATAATCACAAATGAAAGAGAAATGAAAGAAAGAAAGAAAGAAAGAAAGAAAGAAAAAAGAAAGAAAGAAAAAAGAAAGGAAGAAAGAAAGAACGAAAGCAATGGAAAGCATGGAAAATAATCACAAATGAAAGAAAAATGAAACGAAAGGAAGATAGAAAAAAGTAAGAAAGAATCTCAAGGCAATGAAAATAATCACAAATGAAGAATAAATGTTACTAAATAAATAAAAAAATAAAAAATGATGGAAATAAAGAAAGAAAGAAAGAAAGAAAAAAAGATAGTGAAAAAGAAAGAATGTCTTTTGTTTTTATCCTTAAAGGCAGAAATGCAATGAATTATTATGAAAATATAAAAGAAACAAAATTTCATTAGAAAAAAACTAATAATTAGAAAGTAAATAAAAGGATTTGGTTAAGAAAATTTGTCCTTCCCGATAAAATGCAAGATGTCAGAAAAGACAATCGGCCATTATAGAAGCAATTGGCTGTTTTGCAGTTTCCTCAGATTCTATAGGAACGAGTCGAAAGTGTGAGGCGAGGCTGTAAGTAATAATGGTAAAAGCGATTAAAAGACGCAAAATAGGGGGATGCTGTTGAATGTCCGTGATGCAGAGTGTGTGAATCGAGGTGGGAAATACGGGAAGATTACAGAAAGAAGAAAACAAAAACTAAGGAAAAGAGCTGAGAAATCAGATAAAAAAGAAAACGAATGAATGAAAGTGAAGAAGTGAATGGAAGGAAGGAAGAATGGAAGGAAGGAAATGAAGTGAACGCGAAAATTAAAGAAAAAGAAATGAAAAAAGATAGAAAGTAAGAAAGATGGTAAGACAGGAAAAACAAAGTTAAGAAAGAAAGAGAAATAAAAAATAAAAGAATCAAGGAAAAAGAAAGGAAAGAAAGAACAATAAATGAGGCAAGGAAGTAATTAATAAAGAAAGAAAGAAAGAAAGAAAGAAAGAAAGAAAGAAAGAAAGAAAGAAAGAAAGAAAAAAAGAAAAGCGAAAGAAGGAAGAAAGCAAGCAATAAAGAGAAAAATAAGGAAAGGATAAAAGAAAGATAAAACGAAAGAAAGATGGTAAGAAATAACAATAAACAAGTTATAAAAGAAATAAAAATAAATATAAAAGAGGAAATGAAAATGGAAAGAAAGAACGAAAGAAAGAAAGACGAAAAGAAAGGAAGAAAAAGAAAGAAAGAATGATTAATGGATAATAGGTAAGAAAGAAAATCAAAGAAACACGAAAAAGAAAGATTAAAGGAAAATAAGAAAGAAAGAAGTAACAATAAAACTTTAAGCAAGAAAAAAGAGAAAAACAATGTAAAGAAAGAAAGAAAGAACGTCTAAAAGAAGCAAAGGAAAAGAAAAGAAGAGATATTTAATAGAAATCTTAGGAGGAAAGAAACAAATAGAAAGACGATACAAGAAACCAAGAAAAGTTAAAAAATAAAGAGTATCTAGAAGAAGCAAAAGAAAATGAAAGGTAGACAGATAGAAATATTAGAAGTAAAAATGAAGACAAAGAAAGAAAGAAAGAAAGAAAGAAGAGATTACTAATAGAAATTTTAGGAGGAAATAAAAAAGAAAAAAAAGAAAATTTAAGAACGTGAGAAAGAAACAAAGAAACTAAGAAAAGAAGAGATAAGTAATTGAAATTTTCGGTGGAAAGAAAAAGGAGAGATATAAGAAAACAAGAAAGGTTAAGAAAGAAAGAAAGAAAGAAAGAAACAAATAAACAAACAAACAAACAAACTAACAAAGAAAGAAAGAAGAGACAAGTAATAGAAATTTTAGGATAAAAGAAAAAAGAAGAGTATATAAGAAACCAAGAAAAGTTAAGAAGGAAAGAAAGAAAGAAAGAACAATAACGAAAAAAAAATCAAACGCAGCAAAGAAGTGTTTAAATCTCAGAGTGAATAAATAGAATTAAACCAAAATGGTGGAAAGAAACCAGAGTCAAAGATGACAGGTTGGGTTGATAAGTGGTCGGATATGCGGTAATCGGAGAAAGTAAACGAGATGAAAAGATAGATAAGAGAGAGAGAGAGAGAGAGAGAGAGAGAGAGAGAGAGAGAAAGAGATGTTGGGGTGGATGGGTCTGGGTGACATTGGAACGAAGGAAGAGAAAAAAAACGAACGCAAGCAGAGGATTAAGACGTAAATTTCCGAAGAAATGCTGATGTTTTTCAAGTGAGTGACGCGAGATAAACAGACGAGAATAGAGGGCGAAAAAAAAAAAAAGAACTGAATATGATCAGTAAATAGAGTTTTCTCAAAAAAAAGAAGCAATTTTAATTTCAAATCAAGATAAAAACAACTTGTAAAGAAACCATAAATGATCTAAAACATATACACACTTTATTTCATTATTGAGGAAAGGTCGTGTATCGAGGAATTTGTGGGTATATAGGTGACTGTTTTGGCTTAATACGAAATATCTAGAAGGAGTATTAATTAATATCCCGTCCTGGGTAAGACGATAAACAACGTCCGCGTCCTTGATATGACGATAAACTACATCCGCGTCCTGGGCTTTGACGAAAAACTACGTCCAACAGTAAGGCCTCTGATAATACGTTTTTGAAAAAATATTACCAGGTGTACGTTTTTTTTTTGTTTTGTTTTTTAAAGAATGTTGTTGCCGGCTATACGTTTTTGAAAAAATATTACCAGGTATACGATTTTTTTTTTTTTTTTTTAAAGAATGGTGTTGCCGGCTATACGTTTTTGAAAAAATAATATTACTAGCTATACATTTTTCAAAAAATAATATTACCAGCTATACGTTTTTGAAAAAATAATATTACCAGCTATACGTTTTTGAAGAAATATTATCATCAGGTATACGTTTTGAAAAAAATAATATTATCAGCTATACATTTTTGAAAAATAGTATTACCAGCTATACGTTTTTGAAAAAAATAATATTACCAGCGATACATTTTTGAGGAAAAAGATATTAACAGAAATAGATTTTTGACAAAACAAAAGTATTACCAGGAAAAAAACAAAGTTGTCGGCATTAAATGACCCATTGAGGTTGATGTGCCGTAAAACAAAACCAACCTATTAATATCCTTCCATCGATAAACAAACGTCAGACGCACTTTTTCATGCAGCCAGAATTCATAAGATCCAGACATTTATTGACGATGCAACCAAAGTTTTTTCATAGACCCACTTCAATGACCCCATTATGCACATCTTCTATGCGTCGTGTCCCTTCATGACGTTGGCGATCATGGTCCTCCACAAATTTCTGCCCTTTCTAGCTCTTAATAAAGTTTCTCTTTTTGTTATATCTCCTAATCCCATTTCTCCCATCCATTTGAACAAGCTCTCTAAGTAGGTTGTGTGCTGCCTTTCTCTGACTCTCTTTGCCTTCAGTATGTCCTGTGAGTATCAAATTTCCAAGCCCTCTTTCCTCATTATGTATTCTATAATTTTCAACTGTCACTTCCTGAAGTTGAGTACAAGAGTCATTTTCCTCTAAAACTTCGTCGTTGCACACATGTTTGATCCTTGGGATGCCCAGCATCGTTCTGTAGAACTACTTTTCTGTTGCTTCAAGTCACTTTTTCCTCTGTGAGAAGAGTATTCAGTATCCAGTGGCCTATAGGAGAACTGATGTAACGTTTCCGTATTCTTTTCTTTGTTTCTAGTTAAATTTCTCTGTTTCTTAATAATTTGCTTAGTTTTTGGAGGGCATCTTTGGCTAACCCAGTGCACTCAAAAGATATTAATAATAATACCGCAAGGAAAGTCGGCTCACTGTGCCGCGCCAGGAAATCTTTTCTCGCCGGAGTCAATCCTTCAAATCTACAAATCAACCATTCGCCCTTGCATGGAGTATTGCTGCTATATATGATCTGAAGCCCCTTCTGTTTGTCTCAAGGTCCGTGATAAAATCCAAAGACGGATATGCAATGTAATTAGCCCTGATCTGGCATCTCGTCTGCAGCCGCTCTCTCACGGACGTGCCGTTGCCTCCCTCTGTCTTTTTTTACAAATACTTTCACGGTAGCTGCTCCGATGAGCTGCATTCGCTTGTTCCCTGAATTCATGAATTTAAGCGTTCAACTAGGCTGACATCTCGCTCTCACCCTTATGTAAGTGTCTCTTCTACTCCATTAGCTTTATGTCTCGCACTTCTCGACTGTGGAACTCCCTCCCCTTTTCCTGTTTCCCTGATAGTTATAATCTCCGCCTATTCAAATGTAACGTCAATCGACATCTTAAGATGCCCTGATCGATCCCCTATGCTTCTCTTCATCCTTTCCTCTATCACTCCTATTTACTCTATCTCCAACTCTCTTTAACCCCTTGCATGCTAGTGGCTTCCCGCCTTGCTTGGGGTGGAATTCTTAATAATAATAATAATAATAATAATAATAATAATAATAATAATAATAATCTCGCACTTCTCGCCTGTGGAACTCCCTCCCCATTTCCTGTTTCCCTGATAGCTATAATCTCCAACTATTCAAATGTAATGTCAATCGACGTCTCCAGATGCCCTGATCTATCCACTAACCTTCTTTTCATCCTTTCCTCTATCACTCCTATTTGCTCTCGCTCCAACTCTTTTTAACCCCTTGCGTGCTAGTGACTTCCCTCCTTGCTTAGGTGTGAAACGCTTCATATATATATATATATATATATATATATATATATATATATATATATGCGGATATGCAATGTAATTGGCCCTGATCTGGCATCTAGTCTGCAGACGCTCTCTCACAGACGTGCCATCGCTTCTCTCCTCTTTTTTTTTTTTTTTTTGCAAATACTTTCACGGTAACTGCTCGAATGAGCTGCTTTCGCTGGCTTCATGAATTTAAACGTTCAACTAGGCTGGCATCTCGCTCCCACTCTCACTGACGAAATTGTTAAATGTAGCCGTCTCTCCTACTCCAATAGCTTCATGTCTCGCACTTCTCGCCTGTGGAACTCCCTCCCCTCTTCCTGTTTCCCTGATAGCTATAATCTCCAACTATTCAAATGTAATGTTAATCGACGTCTCCAGATGCCTTGATCTATCCCCTAACCTTCTCTTCATCTTTTCCTCTATCACTCCTATTTGCTCTCGCTCCAACTCTTCGTAACCCCTTGCGTGCTAGTGACTTCCCGCCTTACTTGGGGTGGAATGCTTAATAATAATAATAATAATAATAATAATAATAATAATAATAATAATAATAATAATAATAATAGAATTAAAACAAAAAACGCCCTCGTACTTCACAATGGTCAATACTGATGTAGACATGTAGACAAACAAGTTGATGGAGACAAAGCCGGTGTAAGCAATCGTCGTTCGAAGGTTTTATCCTTGCTGCACTGGAGTAATTCTTCCTAACTAGAATTTACCCAGCACGCATAGTGAAGAAATGTGTTGACCTCAAATGCAGATTCTGTGATAAATATCTAGAAACGGCTGACCATCTTGTATCGAGTTGCACAGTTTTAACACTCACTGAATTTAAAACTCTGCATAATTGAGTGAAACAACATCTGCACTGGAAAAACATGCAACTTTTACGTTAAGGAAACCACAAGAAACTCGTATGTGCATCACCCAGACCCGGTTAAAGATAGGACCTGTAACAATTTTAAGTGACTATACAATACACACAGACAGATACATTACAGAAAAATAATCGCCCAAACATCTTGATCAAAAACTACAAAAATAGAATGGGCTTTCTTATTAATATGGCAGTCTCTCTTTCTTATTAATATAGCAGTCCCTGTGGATTGTAATGTTTCTTTTAAGATCTCCATAAAACTATCAAAATACAAGGATCTTCAAGTAGAAATTTTAAAAATGTGGCACATGGGAACATCAGCAATTCCAGTTGTATTTGGAGACCTTGGATTGATTGGAAAAGGGTCCAGTAGACTCACTGAAGGGATTCCAGGTAGCCCATGCCTTATAGAAATACAAAAATCTCTACTCGCAAGTACAGCTCATATTTCCCGAAGAGCTTTAACTACGTAAAATGTTTATGATCATAGGTTTGTTTTTTTAATTTTTACAAAAATGCTCAGTGGAAAATGTGATGAAGCCATTTCTGACCTTAGGGAATCGGAAGGAAATGTGTATGCAACAGAAATTATTTATTTATCTGCCATGCGTGATACACACGTAGGCGATCATGTATCTTTCGATACATGACTGACGAGGCAGATTTTTTGTCCCGCAGTAGATTGCCATTTCGTTCTGCGGTAGACCATCCAAGGTTATAGAACCAGGTCTGTCCAGCTATTTAGCCATAGCTTGGGGGCGAAGAAGATTCATACCTTTCCCAAGCACGGATTCGACTGGAATTCGAACGCGGCTCTCCGATTCCTCACTCCGAGCCGCTATCCATTACTCCACCGTGCCTCCTCCAAGCAAAGCAAATAATAATGATGGAATTAAATCAAAACACACCCACGTACCCCAAATTTGATACACACAGATACACGCAGACGTTTCCCATCTCTTCACACAGCCCTTCTCAGGAATTACATACACAGCACACTGACACTACAAGACAGACACAAAAATGCCCATAAGTTCATGAACTATGAACCTAGGTAGGTTTGCCTGGCTCTTTAGGTTCATAGTTAGATTTGCTCTACTTAGTGTATTGAGCACTTTACTTAGTTACTTAGTTACTTTTGCTTTACTCGGGTTGGAGGTTTTTTTTCTTTGTACTCTGAGCTTGGATTCTGGAAGATTGTTTTCGCCTGAATTACATGTTCTTAGTTCTTTCTTTTTTATTCCTTATTTTTCCTTGGGTATTGGTTTGTTCATTTACACGCCAAAACCAAAACACCTAAGCTTTTTCCAGACGAGTATAATTACTTATATTTATAAGATTATGATATATATATATATATATATATATATATATATATATATATATATATATATATAGTTTTCAGGCAT
>OZ038490.1:47816350-47828850 GCA_964036315.1 Acanthosepion esculentum
AATATATATACGATCAATGGCTAATTTCTGTTTCTGGATTTCTCAGATGCAAAGACACTTTTCTTGGACGATGGCTACTGAGAACAGATTTGAGCACCCTTGTTGGCGGTCACGCTTATTCGAACCTTGTGGACTGGCGCTACACAATCACAAACAAAGAACTGTACACAATAACAGAAACCCCGTCACTTGAACACATTCAAATATCAGCAACAGCTAAATTGGATAGCACATGTATCTCGAAGAGCAAAAATTGATACAGTCAAGATATTGACATTCCAATATTCAAACAAAAGTTTAGGAAGGAACCCCACCTTGGTCTGATGCTATTTATTTAGTGATTCTTGATAAAATTTAAAGAGGAATCTGCAATGTTATTAGTCCTGACCTGGCATCTCGGCTTCAATTACTTTCCAACCACCATAACGTAGCTTCCTTGTACATTTTCTGTGAAAACTTTCATGGTAATTGTTCTGATGAGCCCTCCTCTATGGCTCGTGGACTTTATGAATTTAATAACACTATTAGATTAGCGCCAAGGTCTCATCATTTTGCAGTATAAATGGCTAGATGTAACCGTAAGTTCTATGCTAACAGTTTCTTCTATCGCACTTTTCGCTTGTAGAATTCTCTTCCAGCCTCTTGCTTTCCAGTTAAGTTGGATCTTCAAAAAATTAAATACAATGTCAATCGTTATCTTCTGTCTTCTTAATTCTTATTTTTTTATTGTCCTCTCTGCTTAATAGTATTTTCTCATATCCTCTATCGCTCAGTAACCTCTTGCATCCTAGTGGCTTTATTGCCTTGCTTGGGGTAAAATGATAAAAATAAACCATCAATAATGGAAAGAGCGATAAAAATTACTGGACTTGAGAAAGCTATTTTTCCGTAAAATTGTTTTAAAGAGAAAGTTTTTATAAATTGCAACCGACAGTTGTACAAGCTGCTTGGCAAATGAGTGACGAATGTTTCTTTATTAGGAAATGGCTAATATTACCATTAATTTACGACTCCATTGTTTGCTAAATCAGAAAAATATATTTAATTACAACTTGAGGGTTTCTCTTACATTCACGGGTAATCTTTGACAATCTTTTAAACTTGACACTTATAAATATAAACTAAGTGCAGATAAGTCTGTAACTTGCCAGTGGCCGATTTGACACTCTATATCATGAACAAGGGTTCTATGTTTTAAAATGATAGAAAAATCAATATTTTTCTATTCTGACAAACGTGCTGAGAGGAATGTCGAAGGTATGCTAATTTAGACAAATAATGTAAAAAAAAAAAAAAATTTAACTAAAACTAGTTGTCGATCTCACAGACTGTTTGCCACCCAAAGGTAGAGAGCTCAGACTTATCTGCTATCTAACCCAGAGCTTGTGGGTGGGAGAAAAAATTGATATGTAGCCAAGGGCATTAGCATGAAGTGAAGGAAGTAGCTGAGCAGCGGGCGTGAACGCGGATCGCCGATTTTAGTCTTTGCACCAGTAACCGCTACGCTACCTGGACATGACATATCTGGGCAGAGATGCCGGAAAGACAAAGAGCCAGAAGAAGTGGCCAGAAACACTCTAGAAAGCCGGGCGTGTAAATAAACACACGAGTAGAAACAGTGTAACATTAAAATGTTTTTTTTTGTTATCTCTCTCCCAGCGTTCTTTCTTTTAACCACTTACTCTTTCTCTTTATATATATATATGTCTCTCTCTATCTATCTCACACTCACCATCTCTCTATCTTTGTGCTTTGCTCTGTTTCTCTCCCTCTCTCTCTTCCATCCACACTTGGGTTGCCTCTTTCCGACTCGTAATGTTTCTATTATGTCCGTTCCCACAGTAGAAACCTTCCTCCGACCCTAGTTCAAAACTTTAGGCCTTGTAACGTCTTTAGGGCCAGTCATCAGTTAATCTTATAGGTTTTTGAATATCAACGACCACGCCTCCTAGTATTGTTCTTTATGTTATTTTACACGAAATCGCGCACTCACACACGTTTGTGAGCCTGTGTGTGCGTTTTATACACGCGTTTACACCACCAGATGGCGATTATTTCTACTAATCACTAACATGGGTTGCCTCCCTTGTTGTTAATGTCCTTCCGTTCAGATCTGAATGAAAGGTTAAACGAAAAAACGAAAAACAAAACGAACTATTGAAGAAATCCTTATCAGATAAACAGAATGAATAATAAATAAAGGATATACGACACCAAATAAAGAGAAAAAGAAATCACGTATTTATTTATTAAGACATAGACTATATATATATATATATATATATATATATATATATATATATATAGATAGATAGATAGATAGATAGATAGATAGATAGATATATAATAAAGAGGTAATTATACATTGAATCAATTAGTAATATTAATGCAATTAATGGCGAAATCTCTTCGCTAATAGACTTAATATAAGCATTAACAATCCACTGAATGACGCGATCCTTATGTATAAAATTCTTGTGAGATGGATCTGGTATTTTTAAAGCAGCAAGTACTTTCGAATACATCATGTAATTTTTTTCATTAGGAATAAAACTCCAAGAGGATATAAATGTATTGTTAAAAAATACACCTTTAAGTGCCGAATCTAGGTGCGTCGTCAGTGAAGTTTCGGGTCTAAATAAACAACAGACTTCTTCGATGGGCGACCCAACCGAATATGATCAGTATTCAGCCCGCACCCAGAATAAAATTTGCCACTAGCTTTAGGTCGTGTTTTATATAAGTTCCCCCAGGAAACAGCAACTAATCAACATTTCACTTGGGCTCTTCGATGTCATCGATCGGGTATGCTTGGTTGTACTGATCTTCCTACGTGCGGCCAAGACGGGGGTGTTTTTTGGAAGAAGAGAAGAAAACAAACTAATAAATATTTTTATACATTAATAAAATAAAAGCGAGTTATTATATTGGCTCGTCTTACGACTTCCTTTTCTTTCTCTTCCTCCCCTTTCAACTTCTTTATTATATCGTATTTGTTTGGTCTTTCTCGGTATAGCAGACCGAAAGATATATATATTTTAAAAATTCATATCAGTTATCTCCCTTGTATAAAGGTAAAAATATTTTGAATTTACGCTGTTAACATCCACACGTATGCAACCCCTGAAGAAGGTCTCAGATGAGATTAAAAGTACTTGTGAAAATAACAATTATTTGAAAGAAAATATTGGGATTTTTCTTAAATCAATTTTCTACAGCCTCCAAGCAATTCGCCCGTCTGCATATAGTATGTCTGGGTTATTTGTACTTTTCATCGTTTCAATTGTAGCCATTTTGCTTCCAGTTTCCTACACAAGTACACACTCATACACACACACACACACACATATATATATACACACAAAGGTATGCAAAAGTATTGTACTAGTTACGTAAAATGATTATACACATTAAGTTAAGATTGTTTAGTAGTATGTTTTATCAGTAGTGTATGTGGACCTCGAGATTTATATATATATATATATATATATATATATATATATATATATATATATATATATATAGAGAGAGAGAGAGAGAGAGAGAGATAGATAGATAGATAGATAGATAGATAGATAGATAGATAGATAATTTAAATGTCTCAAAGACTAATATTCCATGGTTATAATTTATTACATTGGAATCGTATTCACGATCCAATTCATCAGACCTACAAATTAAAAAAGAAATCGGAAAATATAACTCCGGGTATAAAAAAACAAAATTTTAAGCAGAGTATATATATATATATATATATATATATATACTCTCCTTGAATATATATATATATATAAGGCTCAAACGATCCAATTCATCAGACCTACAAATTTGTAGGTCTGATGAATTCGATCGTGATTACAATTCCAATGAAACAAACTTATAAACATGAAATATTAGTGTTTGAGTCTTTTATATTATATTCTTGCTCTGTCTTGTGTGTATAGCGTTACTGAATTCTATCCTCTCGGAAATATATATATATATATATATCAATTATGTGGTGCGTGTCCAATTTATATAACGTAAATTCATTATCTGCTTTTCGTATGAATGATTTACGTTATATATATATATATATATATATATATATATATATATATATATATATATATATATATATGTACAAATATTCAAATGTATTGGCCCAACTACATAAAATGATTATACACAAAATTTTAGCTGTATACTTTTATCAGTAGTATATTTAACCGCGAGGATTGAAATGGTTTTGCGTTTTCATACGTCGCATCTAACAGAAAATACACCGACTTAAGCAATTAGAAGCTCAAGAAGAGGTCATGCCAAACCAGTCGGCCAATAAATGATCTTTGATTATCAAGTCTTGATAATATACACTTTTTTAAAGTAGAATTCTTCCATTTCATTAACATGAGTTTAAGGTGGCTGCACAAATCATAGTAGTCATTAGATTATTATTTTTATATTAAAATCATAGTTAAAAGGTCTGCTGAAATCTATCTATCTATATAATTCTAAATGTCTGTGACTGCGTGCGTTTTTGCGTGGTGCGTCTGTCCGGCGCATAATGATTTAAGTTAATCTGATTTAAGTGAATAAGATTTAAAAATACGAGTTGTTTATACAACAAGTATTTTTATTTTTAACTTTCTTCAAACGGTCAATTTTTTTAATTAAAATATTTTAAGAGAAAGATAGACTCAAAGAGATCCCGCTTTCCTGATTCGTCCAGTTGTTTGTACATTGTTATATTTCAGCTTTCTTTAAACGAATAATATTTGAAATATTTAAAAAATATTTTTACGTTAATCTGATTTTTAAAATATTTTAAGTGAATCAGATTTAAAATACGTGTTGCTTTTACAGTAAGTATTTATATTTTAACTTTCTTCAAACTGATAATTTTTTAAAGTATTTTTATTTTAGATATTTTCTAACAGACAATTTTGTAATTAAAATATTTTTAAGTTAAAGACAGACACAAAGAGATCCCGCTTTGCTGTTTCGTCCAGTTGTTTGTCGAATCATTATTTATATTTCAACTTTCTTTAAACAAACAATATTTTAAATATTTTTTAAATATTTTTAAGTTACTCTGATTTAAAGAATATTTTAAGTGAATACGATTTAAAAAGACGATATGTTTATACAGTAAGTATTTTTATTTTAACTTTCTTCAAACATACAATTTTTTTAAATTAAAATATTTCTAAGTTAAAGACAGACACAAAGAGATCCCGCTTTGCCGTTTCGCCCAATTGTTTGTAGAGCAATTCTTTATATTTCAGCTTTCTTTAAACAAACAATATTTTAAATATTTAAAAATTATTTTTTGGCATATTTAAAAAAATATTTTCAAATGAATATTTTAAAATATTTTGACATATTAAAAAGATATTTTCGATTTAATCTGATTTAAATTTCAAGTTTATCCCGGAAGTTCTATTCCTATTAAATGCTGTAAAACGTTAAACATGAACTTATAAAGCGGACCAATGATGCCATGAGCGAACTGAAATATTTATCTTCACGTACCTCTTAATAAAATTAATTTTCATTTCAATGGAATGTTGAAATCATCTTCAATGTTTTATAACCTGAACCGTCAGTGGCTCAACGGGTCACGCGTATTCTAGTTCGAAAATAAATATCGCTCGTCGCTATGGTACCTGGATTTTTTTAATTTAAGCGCAGTACTAAATTTGAGTCAAGATTCTCATCAAATCAGAGGTGTAGTGGCTAGATGCAATCGTTAGTTCGATGGTAACTTTTTCTTTTCTCGCACTTCTCGCTTGCGGAACTACGGGCTCGGATACCCAATAAAAAATTCGGCCTTGTGCCACATCTGACCTCGTGGGCGATTGATAGATATCCTGCAGTTGGAGATTCGTTTTCCGCTGTGCTGGTCAAACTCTCTGCCACTGTTCATATCTATCTATCTATCTATCTATCTATCTATCTATCTATCTCATTCTGTTCGTATCTATCTATCTATCTATCTATCTATCTGATTCACTCTGTTCATATCTATCTATCTATCTATCTATCTATCTATCTATCCCAGTCTGTTCATATCTATCTATCTATCTATCTATCTATCTATCTGATTCACTCTGTTCATATCTATCTATCTATCTATCTATCTATCTATCTATCTATCTATCTATCTCATTATGTTCGTATCTATCTATCTATCTATCTATCTATCTATCTATCTGATTCACTCTGTTCATATCTATCTATCTATCTATCTATCTATCTATCTATCTATCTATCTATCCCAGTCTGTTCATATCTATCTATCTATCTATCTAATACTAAATGTCTGTGCTTGCGTGTGTGCTTGTGTGGTGCATTCGTCCGGTGCATAACGATTTACGAGTTGTTTATACAGTAGTATTTTTATTTTTACTTTCTTCAAACAGCGAATTTTTTTAATTAAAATATTGTTAAGTTAAAGACAGACACAAAGAGATCCCGCTTTGCTGTTTCGTCCAGTTGTTTGTCGAATCATTATTTATATTTCAACTTTCTTTAAACAAACAATATTTTAAATATTTTTAAGTTACTCTGATTTAAAGAATATTTTAAGTGAATACGATTTTAAAATACGACAGTTTTATACAGTAAGTATTTTTATTTTAACTTTCTTCAAACATATAATTTTTGAAATTAAAATATTGTTAAGTTAAAGACAGACACAAAGAGATCCTGCTTTGCTGTTTCATCCTGTTGTTTGTCGAATCATTATTTATATTTCAACTTTCTTTAAACAAACAATATTTTAAATATTTTTTAAATATTTTTAAGTTACTCTGATTTAAAGAATATTTTAAGTGAATAAGATTTTAAAATACGACATGTTTATACAGTAAGTATTTTTATTTTAACTTTCTTCAAACATACAATTTTTGAAATTAAAATATTTCTAAGTTAAAGACAGACACAAAGAGATCCTGCTTTGCTGTTCCATCCAGTTGTTTGTCGAATCATTATTTATATTTCAACTTTCTTTAAACAAACAATATTTTAAATATTTTTTAAATATTTTTAAGTTACTCTGATTTAAAGAATATTTTAAGTGAATAAGATTTAAAAATGCGACATGTTTATACAGTAAGTATTTTTATTTTAACTTTCTTCAAACATACAATTTTTTAAATTAAAATATTTCTAAGTTAAAGACAGACACAAAGAGATCCTGCTTTGCTGTTCCATTCAGTTGTTTGTCGAATCATTATTTATATTTCAACTTTCTTTAAACAAACAATATTTTAAATATTTAAAAAAATATTTTTTGGCATATTTAAAAAATATTTTTAAGTGAATATGATTTTAAAATATTTCTGACACATTAAAAAATATTTTTTAAATTAATCTGATTTAGATTTCAAGTTTATCCCAGAAGTTCTATTCCTATTAAATGCTGTAAACAATCAGTAAAATGTTAAACGTGAACTTGTAAACCAAACCAATGATGACACGAACGAATTGAAATATTTAACTGAATTATAATAAAATTAACTTTCATTTAAATGGAATGTTAAAATCAACTTCAATGTACCTGAACCGTCACTAATCCAAGAGGTCAGGGGTAGTCGAGTAAAAGATAAAGGTTGTGATTTGCTGTGGAAGATGCATCAACGAGAGATAGACAGACGGTTGGAATTTTCTAGAAATGGTGTTCAAAGCATCTAAAAGAAGTTAGCTACTAACGGAAATGTTATACCGGAAGTGTTACAAATGTAAAGAAAACAGGGAAACCACAAAATTAGACAAGAGAGATGAAAGAAAAATTCTGAGAGTTTTAAGGTTGGACAATATTTTATTCGTTGAGGGCTTTTAAACAAATTAAAGCACATGCTCCTATCCGCCAACTCTATAAGAGAAACCATGGAAAAACAAATTGTCCAACCGTGATATAAAAATCAACAACATCCCGCTGAAACAATAAGAGATATGGTTAGCATCACACGAGATAGTAACAGAGGTAGGAATATACAAAATAGACTGCATAAAATGCCCATTGATTTATATCAGCGAAATGTGCATGTGCATATATATATATATATATATATATATATATATATATATATATATATATATATATATATTCAAGGGAATTCAAAGCAGCATGAATGCATCCAGCTCTTATCTCAAATGACAACTTAAAAGAGACTGTTTGACCAATAATAAACTCATGTTAAAAAGATAAAAAACAAATAAAAAAACAAATGAAAACGACAGACAAAAGTTCATTTTCTCCATCAAGACATTCATTTCTGTAGTTACTAGCAAGCAGAAATTTTTTTTTCTCCTGATGATGCTATGTTGACCGAAACTAGTCGAGGAATCTAAATGAAATAATAATAATAATAACGAAAGAATATTAATCTACAACCCAGTGTGTTTGAAGACTTTAATTTTTTTAATAATTTTTTAAATAATTTTTATCGTTCAAAATACATACATATATATATATATATATATATATATATATATATATATATATATATATATATATATATATATATATAACACATAAAAGGTTAATCGTCAGAGTTGAATCAGATCAGGAAACGGTAATATTAAAAAGTGTTCAATACACGTATAAAAAACAGCATGAGTAAAAACAAAATGTAGAGCTTTTAACTTTCAATTGGCCTCCTGATTTTTAAATAAATACGCCCCCGAAAAAGTAAAATTCGGTCGAGCACTTTAGAGGGAAAGAACGAATTTGTAAACAGTGACTGCTACTGTAGATAATCCAAAGCTCTTCTATGAATCGGGTGTTGACCATGTTCACCATAGTCTATGAATATAGAATCCAGCGCAGTACGTAATCTGTTCAACGAATCAACGTTAAAGATTAATACTCACGAGTCAGACACTCTACTGGATCTGACTATATCGCCAATACTACCAGCAGCTGTTTCGTAATTCTTCAGTCTTCGATATCAGAGGT
Organism: Acanthosepion esculentum; assembly: GCA_964036315.1. Classification (NCBI taxonomy): domain Eukaryota; kingdom Metazoa; phylum Mollusca; class Cephalopoda; order Sepiida; family Sepiidae; genus Acanthosepion; species Acanthosepion esculentum. Next base: position 47,825,295 of record OZ038490.1, read on the forward strand.
TGGCAGTGAATATTCCGGAAAAAACATCGCCGCCTTTATACACTTTTTGAATATTTTGAGCCTTCTGATTGCTTAACTCTTCTATTGGTGAACTATACAATGAGTCAGCTCATTTTGGTTGGCTCACTAGTCACCAAGGTACCCCAAAACTCCAACATCGGGCACTCTGAGTCACTGGCCTTTTTATTCAAAAATAGTTAAGTAAAAATTCACCTTCCTCATTGGTGGGGGCTGATAGCTTATGCAGAAAAAAAATCTCCGACTGATGCCAAAGATCTGTGTGTGTGTGTGTGTGTGTATGTGTGTGTGTGTGTGTTGTGTGTGTGTGTGTGTGTGATTTTCGCAAAATTTGCTATATTTATAAGGGAAGAGTGTTCAGTATCGGAGATAATAACATTGTGGTCATAGGGATCAACACTGCATTGTGACTGTCAGTTTAATGCTTGATGTGAAACTGACAATCACCTGCATTGTTGCTTCTTGTGTACACAGTTATATATATATATATATATATATATATATATATATATATATATATATATATATATATATATATATATAGTGTATTTGGGCAGTAACCCCTCTTTTATATACGTTTCATTAAAGACAACTGACAGAGTACTGCGATTAATTTTTTTCTTTAATTTTTCTTTTCTTTGTATAAGTGGTTTATTTTTCTGGCCATAAGTTGTTCAAAAATTGTCCAGATGTTCTGTATATACGAAATAGAGCACCTTCTACACTATCTCGTTCAGTGTTGAAGAGACAGACAAGTAAAACTCTATTTCCAGAAGGAACTCAGTATTTAACAACTTCCCACCCGTTCATACAGGCAGGCTATATCGGTATAGAGCGGGTTGCCCATACACCGACACATAGAAATTAATGCCGCTTAAACAGTCAAAGCATTGCATTCATTTATCGAAACATGGAATTATCAATATTCTCTTCAGTCGGTAATATATGCATCAATTACTACTCATTGACAATCCCTTTCTTCACGATTTTCTATACTTTTCTCCGATAAAATCGTTTATAATTCATTTCTATAATAAATTTGATGATAATTGTAGTGCATTTACATTCTTCCATAGTTGGATGATGCAATAGAGCCACGTGGACATTTGTGGTTTTTAATTCCTTTGAATGCTTTTTCCCGCTCAATTATGGAAATGGATTTACGTCATTTGTATTTAAGAACGTCGTCAACATGTGCAAAACATGGCTTGTCAATTTTAACGCTTCCAAAACTAAACCTCTCTCCATTAACCATCTGAAAGACCCCACTCCGCCTTCCATCAGCATGGCTGATGCTAACCTCCAGGAAAGTGACACATTGCGCCTTCTCGGGCTAAGGTTCTCATCTAACATGAGGTGGGAAGACTCTATTGAATCCATTGCTAGATCGGCTGCTAAGAAAGTCGGTTCACTGTGTCGTGCGAGACAGTTTTTTCTCTCCGGAATCTATCTTGCATATCTATATGTCTACCATTCGTCCATGCTTAGAATATTACTGATATATATGGTCCAGTGTCCCTGCTATTTACCTGGAGCTCCTTGATAAGATCCAAAGAAGAATCGGCAATATTATTGGTCCTGATCTAGCGGCTCTCTTGCCCACCGCCGCGAGGTTGTCTGTCTGTGCCTTTATTATAAATACTTTCATGGTAATTGTTCGGATGAGCTCTTCACTATTGAACCTAGGTAGGGTCAGGTTTACTTTTGATGTTTTAGTTTCCTTTTTCAGTTAACTTAGCTGGGGCATGTATTCTCATTGGCCCCCTTTATTTCTGTCCCTAGTTTTCTTTAAGTTTAATTCCCCATCCCCTCCCTCGTCAGGTGATTAGTGATGTCAGTTCGCAGGTGGATGCGGGGCGCCTTTCGTTTCGCTTCAGTGTTTTCGTATTTGTTGTGTTTGAATGAGGGCGTGCCAGTGTGTGTGCTTGGGATGAATGAATGTTTTATACTATTATAGTCCCGCATTGATTTCGGCCAGTGCACTGGAATCTCTGCCACATTTAGTGATTGGGGGGGGGGGGTATTACTAATATTATTTTCTTTATTTTCTTGTAAATATTTTTGTATTCTTATTGTAAATACTAATTTTAGTAATATTGTGGTATGTTTGGGTCAACGTTTATGGTTAGCTAAGTTTAAAGTTAAAACAGATGAAAACCGCCCTTCCCCCCATTCCCCATTTTGGCCTTGTGCCACATTTTGTACCATTGTACAATACTGCTCTTCGTTATAGTATAGTGATTCATTGGGTTAGATTTTTAAATTGTTGTTTTATCCCCACCACCCCACAGACAATATGAGTACTAGTTTGGATTTTCATAGAGACAAGAGGTATTATGGTGAAGGTAGTTAGAAAGGTAAGTAAGAATGTGTTGTTTTGGTGTTAGGAATATTGTTGTATGTTTGGGTCAGTGTTTGTCGGTATCTAAGTTTAACGTTAACACAGAACAAGGCCGTCCTTTTACCCCATTTTCTGTATTTAAACGAAAATAAATATCGTTCTTCACTATTATACCAAGACTTCAAGAATTTAAGCACAGTACTAGACTGGCAGCAAGGACTCATCAATTTGAGTTGAGCTGGATAGGTGCAGCCGTAAGTTCTATGCTAACAGTTTCTTTTCTCGCTTGTGGAACCTTTTTTCCGGCTCCATGCTTTCCCACCAACTTCAATCTGCCAAAATTTAAATGCAATGTCAATCGCTGTCTGCCGTTGTCATGATTACTATTTTCACTTTCTTCTCATTAATAATGTTTCTGTTCCTAATTAATCCACACCCTCTACTCACCTTGAGGTTTAATGGGTGGACTGCCTTGCTTGGGGGGGGGGGGTGATACCGATTAAAAAATTGAGGAAGATTAAAAAATAAACAAAGTACTTATTAAAAAATAAATAACAGTTTCGGTCTTGAAAAATAGGTGTTAGTTGTAGAAACCTTCGTTCCAAATGAAGAGCCTTGAATCCGCAGAATAGCATAAATTCATGTTATGTAGGAATAAAGTGTCGCTGCCGACACTTGAATTTGAACATAGATCGCCAGTGAGCAAACACGGGCGATCCCATTATTGAATTAAGTAGACCACATGACCATAGAGGACACGCATAAGTAGGAAGTCACCTGACGTCTAATTGATCACACTTTCTACTCTATCCTCTATTACTACGGACCGCTATTCACTAAACTATTTCTCTATTCGGATCACTATTCGGTGGTTACTATTTCAGCGAGTATTGTCGAGCAAGTACTATTAGTACGAGTGTTATTCGAAGGTGTCTGACACCACTATTGTTTAGCGGCGTTACTATAATTGTAACTGCGATTACAAAGTCTCTACTACAACGAGCATTACGAAAGTGGCAACTAGTGTTCGTTAGCATCACAAAAATTCTGCATTTAATCGTTTTAGACTTTCCCTTGGGGGATCAAAACAAAACTTTCACATTTTTAATTTTAAAAGTTTCATGTCTTGTTTTTAGTTTAGGACTGATTTACCGGTTCCTTCTAACGTCAACTTCAACTCTATACTAATATATATAT
>OZ038490.1:47841350-47846350 GCA_964036315.1 Acanthosepion esculentum
GTCTAGTACTACGCTTAAATTAACGTGGTCAAAGTACCAAGGAGGAGACTAATATTTATTTTGAATAATACAAAAATGTGGCACAAGCCCCAAAAGGAGGGATAGGTGAAAACTAGTCTTCAACCTGTCTTAAACTTAGCTAACCAGGAATACTGGCCCAAGCATATCATAGTATTCCTTAAATCAAAACAACACATTCTTACTTACCATTCTTACTACAGCCACCATAATACCTCACAGTCTCTATTTAGTCTTAACTAGTTCACATATCTACAATTTGCCTGTGGGGGAGGAATAAAAATAACAACATTTAAAAATGAAACTCCAATGAACCTAGGAGGAGAGCTCATTAGAACGATGGCCAAGAAAATATTTATAGAAAAGAGAGGCGCTGAGAAAGTGACGAGATGCCAAGTCAGGACCGATAACATTACAGACCATTCTTTGCATTTTGTCGAGAATATCAAGATATATACCAGGAGCATCCGACCAGAATATGGCAGCAATATTCAATGCAGATACAATGGTAGATTTATAAGTGTGCGCGATGGATTCTGGCCAGAAAAATAATGTCTGGAACAACACAGTGAAACAACTTTTCCAGCAGCAAACCTAGCAATTGATTCAATAAAATCACTCCATTTCTTGTCAGCTGAAAACATGAAATGAAGAATGTAAAATGAATTGCTATTCTTGAGATTAACATCAGCCATGCTGATGAACAGCAAAAGATGGTTATCTATGACGATTAAAAGATGGCGGTTTAGTTTTGAAGTCTTTTCTTGCCTCAGTTAACAACTGATTGGGAGCCATTTTCGCGAATAGATACCAGTTTTACTTTGTCGAAATTACTATTAAGACAGGTGTTAATACTTGTGTCATCAGCATATGTACCTAGTTGAGAACCGATGCCATCAGGAAGGTTGTTGAGGAAGACAAGAAGCTACGTAAATCCAATGATTGACCTTTGGTGTACCTCCTGATTAATGCGAAAGGATGTTGAAGCGTTGCCATTCAAGATGACATTCATTAAACGCTTTGTAAAGAACTACTGTATTAAGTCAAATATTCGGCCAGAGACGCTATAGCCCTTGAACTTGGGAAGAAGGCCAGCATGCCAAACCCTGAAAAAAACGCATTCGAGATATCTAAAACAGGCAGCCCGAGCCTCGCTGATTTTATTCAGTAATAGCCGGCAACACATCGCCGGTTAACTTGGAGATAACGTAAGCTATATTGTTTATCTGTAAGAAGGCCGTGTTATGCGAGATAATTAGTCAATTCGGACCTGATTGAAGCCGTTAGTACTAAGAGCTAAAAGGACGATAATTCGTGGGGTATTTAGAATCAGAAAGAGATTTGAATGAGGAAAGCAGGCATGGCGAATTTGACGGTCACGGGATATATTTAAAGTAAGAAGAGCAGAGGGAAACAGCGAGAAAATTACCTTGTGAAAATGGATGACAGAACAGGCAATGGAAACTATAGTAAGAGGATAGACATTGCTTACAACTTACAAAAGAATAGGAAGTTGTAGAGAGTCATGATCGTCCTCAGTCAGAAGGGAGATGGCATATAAGAGAAGATATACCTAAAATGTATCCTTGTCGGTTTATTCGTTATCACAGAAATTTTATTTTTTATTAAAATATCATTAACTAGCAGCCATACCCAGCTGGTCGATCAGAAAAGCGTTCAATTAGAATGGAGCAAAAACAGCATCATGTTTAGATGTGACAGACTCTATAATCTTCAATTACTTTAAAGTACTTAGCCAAGTTAGCCAAGGACATGAATGGATAAAACAGGCAATATAACGACCCATTTTTTGAGTTTTTGAAATTCAATTTTTCAGTGTGCTACCAGGGATGTAAGAGAGGATACATGTATAAAGCAATTGCTAAGTTTGATGAAAATTGGTTGAAAGATCAACGAAAAATAAGAAAGAAACCAGTAAAAATCGCTAGTTTTCGCTATCTACGCGGGTTTTCACTGTATGGGTGGACTCAAATATCAAGTTAAATGACTGTTAAACGATCAACTTATTGTTGGCTACAACTGAGTGAAGTTTATATTAGATTGCTTGAAAATTAAGGGAGTTTTTAGTTTAAAATTTGTGTTGAAATCGATTTTTCCTTTTTCGCTAAACGCAGTGCCATAGAAATAAAAAATGAGGTATCGTTGAGCTCGTCATGATGTTAGTAACCTACATACTGAGTTTGAACGAAATCGAAGGAAAAATTTGAATTTATCGATTTTTGATCGGCTTTATCGATTATTGATTTTTTTTAAATTATCGATTTTTATGCTAAGAACCTATCTCTTACATTGTACAATGTATGTGCCAAGTTTGGTCAAAAGACAGTCACATAGACATCCTCTGTTTTCCATATAGAATTCAAGGTTTAGCGAATATGACGCTCACAGGTGAAGGAGGTTAAAGTTTAACTATGAACTTAAATTTTTGTCAGAAGAATGGGTGTGAGGGATACTAAAACGAAAAACATTATTAAGAGCTATAAAGCGTAGGAAGTTGTGGAGAGCCATATCCTGAAAGGTTACGGCTGATAAAACAGATATAGTATAGTCGAAGAAGCAGGAGAGATTGAGGAGTAGGAGGAGGAAGGAGATAAAGAGGAACAGAAGAAAAGGGAGAAAGTTTTTAAAAAAAAGGTTGTAGGCGGAGATAGTAAAAGGACAAGGCGTTGGTTAGATCCAGTGACTAGACCCAAAGAGTTGTGAGTTCAATACCAGGCTACGGCAGTGGTGAACAAAATGCTTGAAGAATTGAGTTAAAGGGAAATAACGGTGACACCCGGAAGAGGCATGGCACGTGGAACTATAACAATCTACATCGGTGGACGAAATAAAATGTTTCGGTTCGAAATTCCAATTACCTGAAGAAGGCCAGAGCGTACAACGACCGAAACGTTGTGAATATGGCAAGGAAGATGAATAATAATGTAAATAATGTAAGTAAGGAGAAAGAAGTAAGAGATCAAAAGAAATATTGAGAAGAAGGGGTGGAGAAAGAAGATAAAGAAGGGGAGGAGAAGAAAGAAGACAAAGAGGAAGAGAAGGTGAGAGAGAAAGAACAAGACAGTAGGAGAGAGGAAGAGCAAAAGGAGAAAAAAGGAAGATAAAAAGAAACATTGAGAAGCGTGAGGAGAAGGAAGGGGGAAGAGGAGAAAGATGATAGAGTAAGAAAAAGGAGAAAGGAGAGAAAGAAGATAAAGAGAAGACGAAGGAGAAGGGAGATAAGGATGAGAAGGAGGGGGAGAAAGAATATAAGGAGGAGAAAGAGAGTGAGAAAGACAAGAAAGAAAAACCAGTAGCAGGTGACGGGAAAAGGACAAGGAGAAAGAATGAAAATAAAGAGAAAGATTGAGAAGAAGGGAGCAGAAAGAAGTTAGAGAGGAGGAAAAAGATGATACAGAAGGAGAAGGAGGAGGTGAAGGAGAAAGAAGATACAGAGGATGAGGAGAAAGAGTATGAGGAGGAGAAGGAGTGGGTTAAAGAATATAAGGAGGAGGTGAAGGAGAGCAAAAAAGAAAGAAAAACAGTAGGAGGTGAAGGAAAAGGAACAAGGAGAAAGAAAGAAGATAAAAAAAAGACTGAGAAGAAGAGAAGAGAAAGAAGTGGTATACAAAGAATAACGTGTTGAGGAAAAGAAAAAAAAAGAAATTTTTACGGGGTGGGGTTAGTTAAAAACAGAAGAAAACAGTTAAACGCCATCTATAAACAAAAAAGAAGTGAGTCAGCCCAAATTTCAGTCTGTCTGTTTCGCATTCGGCACGATAAGTTATGTTTGTTTATTTATTTTTCTCTTTCCTTTATTTCCACTTCACCGCATCGTTTGCTTCTAAATAGAACCCTCATTAATCTAGAGGGAGGGGCACGATCAGGGCTCGGGCGGTGATGTCGGACAGACCATATGAAAATGTTCCCATTCGGTGGGAAATAATTAACTCGGACTTTATCGAACTTTCGTATCGGCAAAATGGCGATGTACAGTTGACGTGTCCCTTTCGGCCCCTGCGCCAATCAAAATCACTTAACTGACACGGCATTTTCGTTGGCGCGAAAAGACATAGAATGTTCTCTGCTTTGTCATACGTCTGGATTCAAAAATGGGATATGACATCAACAACAACAGCAGCAACAACAACACGTACACACACAAATATATATATATATATATATATATATATATATATATATATATATATATATATATATATTGTGTATTTAAGCACCAATCCCTCTTTTATAAAGGTTTCGTTAAAATCGGTTGACAAGACACTGCGATTAAGGTTTTTATTTATTTTTTACTTGTGTTCGTACAAGCGTTTTCTTTTCAGGAAACGGTGTAAAAACTGACCAAATGTACTGCATTTCCGAGCGATTTCGTCTATACGTTTAGCCATTATCAAGGATGATTTTATGTTTACATTTTAACTGAATGTATGGGTTGTGTGTAGAATCTAGAATTAGAGGGATGTTTTATTTTCGAAACACGGTCAGCACATTGTGGCCGTGTTCGTAGTTAATGTTACTGAGTGTTGTCTTTTCTTTTTTTTATTATTATTAGGGCTTCCATTATTTTAAATCTTTTTTTTACATGTGGATGAGGATGTTATAATGCTATTTTCTACGAATATATTTCGAATGGAGTCTGTTATGTTTTTGTGTGTGTTTAAATGAGTCCTAATGGAACTATGGACGGGTAGATGTGAAGTATGTCATCTAGATAGGCATGTATTAGTGTGACCAATGTAATTATTTATGAGTTTGGTTTGTGGAAAAGTACCTTTGGCTCCGTTAGAATAAATGGTGAACTTAAATCAAATTAAATTTGATCATCTGATCGCATCCAATGTCCAGAGTCAAGAGAGTGTCTGTCCGTCTGTTTGTTTTATCTATATCCGACCCGTTTGATGTTGGTGTAATTTACAGCAGTCCACCAATTTGATTTTTTATGGTCACTCTTTGTCTCATCG
>OZ038490.1:47848850-47881350 GCA_964036315.1 Acanthosepion esculentum
TTTTTTTAATATAAATTGCTTCTAGTATCTGTAATCTAAATTTGTTGTTTTCATGGTGTAGGATAGTTGTGTTGTCGATTAGTAATTGTTTATATTGTGAATGCGGACAGAAATATTGTTTTAGATGTCTCGCAATGGACGAATGGTCAGACATGTGGAGTATAAGCCTTCTTGTTAGTGTATTTGTCGTATACCCAACATATATATTTGTTTTTTGTCGGAGATACATTCTCCCAAGGAACATGTAAATTGTGTGTGTGTGTGTGTGTGTGTGTGTGTGTGTGTGTGTGTGTGTGTGTGTGTGTGTGTGTGTCTTGGATGCATTTGGGCTGCAGTTTTTTTTATTTATGTAAGTTTGATGACCAACATAATTTCATAAAGATTTTTAATTGTTTTTTTTTCTCTTTTCCGGAAAATAATCTTTTGCTTTATATCCGATGAAAACTTAAATATAAATTGTCTACTCTCTGAGTACTTGAACAATGCTTTCATCAGTCATTACCAATGAGTAATTTGCATAATTTTCGTTTCATCGTTTTTCAGATATCGTATCATCGTTTTTCAGATATCGTATCATCACGCGTCTTGCCGACTTTATTTTTAAGTTATTCCGTCTTCAGTTGTCATTTCTTACACTTGAGTAAATGTTTTAGTATGGTTTTTTTTTTCCTAAATTCACTAAGATTTTATTGATGTATGTTTACTTTTTATATTTAAAAGCTTCTATTATAGGCAAACAACTTTTTACAGTTGTCGTGATATAGTATTTTTGTGATATTGGTAAACATTTGTCAGATTTCTTTAAGTAGAACTCGTACATACGATCCATCTGTAAAGATGCTGGGAAAATGGTCTGTTCCCTGCACGGCTTCTGCAATTACCTGACCCCTCCTGCTATTCTCTGCCTTTAAAAGAAATAGATTTGGTCGAAAACGGAGTACTGCTGCCATATATCGGCAGGAGCCTTCCAGTTTTCATTTTCAACTCTCAACATAGTTCACAAAACGTCTGGGCGTCTTTCTAGGCGATGAATTCTTTTCCATTCGGCAACACGTTTCTCACAGACGAGATGCCAGTGTCATCTCGCTTCTCTATCGCTATTTTCATGGTGAGTGTTCAGATGAATTACACCCTTTAGTTCTACCAGTTCTTACCTTCAGGGCTAAGACCCGCCATGCCACGCCCATTGTAGCGAGCCACCCTCATTCCCTTCAGATTCCCCTGTTGAGACGTAAGTTCTACTCAAGCAGCTTCTTCCCACGAACCACTGCCTTGTGGAACCAACTCCCAAAACGTTGCTTCTCCGATCACTGCAATCTTAACCTGTTCAAGTCCAGAGTTAACCGTTAACTTTCACACCTGTCTGGTTAAACTGTGCCTCTTACTCTGTAACATCGAGTGGCTCTTGATGCCTTCAACCCCAATCCAGGTAATAAAAGCCACTGGGGTGCAAAGTATTATTGGGAGGAAACAGGGCGGATAATAAACGATCAAAATTCAAGGAATCCAGAACAGAGTTCTACAAGCATGAAGAGCGAGAGAAGAAAATATTAGCATAGAATTTATGTTTACAACCAGCAATTTCAGCAGTGAAATTATGAGACCTAACTGCCAATCTAGCAATACGCTTATATTCGTGAAATCAAGATACCAACAAGGAAATGTCATCATAACAAGTATCTTAAATATATTTATAGAATAGGTGTAACAATATGATTTCTCACACATCCTTAGAAGATAAGTAGATAAATTCCTTTTCCTTTCTAGTCCACTTAGTTGTCAGTGTTTTCGGTAATTTTGGCGCCAGCTGCCTTTGAATTGGCAAACATAGAATATTGTTAATGATCTTAAATAATCATAAAGACGGATCGGATCCCAGATATTATCCATATAGATAGAGGAAGGAAGTCAAGGAGAAAGATGTCCAGGAGTCAGGGAAGTATGTAGGTGACTAGTGAATAGCTGCCCAACGGCCAGGGAGGAAGGACCAGTGGCAGTTAGGGAGATAGCAGTTCAGCCGAGGAAAATATAGACGGATAAGTGAGAATTCGTATAGTTATTTCACAACCAGAGAGTATTGAAAATCATTTGTCGTTATTCGTTGTGAATTCGATTACGGCCAAGTGAACAAACCTGTAAGTATAGCGAGTCAGGTGTATATGCAGGCACAACCAACCTTGAATGTCATCAGGCTGTGCAGTGACGGACAAGCGGAAAATCTCGACACATAGGCACAGGAAAGTAGTGGGTAAATTACTGAAGCCGAGATGCCGTGACAGTAAGAATAACATTGCAGAGTCTACTTTGTACTTTAGTGAGGCAATTCTGAGAAAACTGGAAATCCTATCAGGATTCATTATTGGCGGCCACAGTCTTAACATAAGATACGCAGACGACACAGTACTGATAGCTGGCACGGAAAGGAAATTACCTCTTACAGAAGATAGCGTAGGAGAACGAGAAGAAGGGACTAAGTATAAACTACAAGAAGATAGAATGAATGGTCGTCAGTAAAAAGGTGGGCCCGAAATACGATTTACAGGTTGACACTAAAATCAAGCAGGTGCTGAAATTTAAACATCTGGGAAGTGTTTTGACAGAGGACGGTAAATGAGACGCTGAGATCCGAAGACGTATTAGGATGGGCAAAGACGCATTCCAAAGGCTAGGCAGAATATTACGAGAAAGAAAGATATCGATGGCGACAAACAAAAGAGTACTGAACTGCTACGTGATATCTGTCCTCCTTTACGGCAGCGAATGAAGGACGCTCTCCTCAAAGATGAAGAGACTCGTCAACGGAGGTATGGTTCCACAGAAAAATGCTAAGGATAACATGGACCGAACATGTGATCAACGATCAGGTTTTGGAGAGGATGCAAACAAGGAGGAAGCTTATACTAAACATCAGGAAGAGGCAGCTGAAATTTCTGGGACAAGTAATAAGAAAGGAAGGGTTAGAGAATCTGATACTCACAGGGCGTGTAGAGCGAAAGAAAGACAAGGGAAAGCAACGCGTGTCATACCGAGCGGGCTTAAGCAAGCGGATGACAGAACAGGGTCTGGGAGAAGTAGTAAAGAGACAGAACATATTGAGATCTACAAGGAATAGGGGGAAGTGGAGAGCTTTGATTGCCTACGCCCTGAAGGGACACGGCACATAAGCCACATAGTAGGAAGACCCGACCAGATTTGGCAGCAATGTTCGATGTACAGACGAATGGTAGACTTACACATGTGTAGAAATATCCATCTACTCCCTCCACTATAGGCCAAATAGTAGAAGTTGTATCTGAAAAAAATGATTGTTATATAATATGAACTGAGTTTCCGAGCAGACGTTATAGCAAATGAATCAAAATAACCTTTCGGCTTCATCTCTGTTGAAAACGTGGGACCAAAAAGGCGCAGTGAGTTGCTAGTGTTACTTACTGATAAGAGATTTATTTCAACAATATATTATTCCATGGTTATATTTTTTTACATTGTAATCGTAATCACGATCCAAATGATCAGACCTACAAATTCAAAAAGCTTTTTGAATTTGTAGGCCTGATGAATTGGATCGTGATTACGATTCCACTGTAATAAATGGAATTTATGCGTGTGTATAATGCAAGACTCTTCGGTAAATCGAATCGAGTTCTCTCAGTCACTGTGTGTTTATCTAAAAATAAATACGCTTAAATTTCTCCTTCTTCTCTGCCGTGCGCCAACGGCTTCATGGTAAAATTTCCGACTGACGCGAATTCAGCCGGTTTTCGATTCTAGCCAGAGGCAACCGGACGTCTAGCCACACTGATGAGCTGTGATACAGCGAAACAGTCTGTCTGTGGATGACAATATATATATATTTATATGGATTAAAATATATGTGTCAACATTGTGATTTTCTTTCATTGTTTAATGATAATGTTATTAAGCTTATCAGACGATATGAAAAGAACTTACATAAAATATATAGACAACACTTATCTATATTATTTAATGAAACATGTATGAATATATATATATATATATATTGACCACTAATATTATAAATATATATACATATATATATATATATTATGAAATTGACTAAGTCTGACAATTATTCTAATATATTTTTTGTTTATACGCTATTTTTATACATACAAATATTTAAGTAAACGCTCTGTTTATTATTAAGTACATTTATCGACCTGAATATCCGAGAAATCTCAAAGAAAATGTGTCCCCCTTGTGCAAATTAATTGAAACAACTACTTCAGTTTCCTTCATTTCACCATACGGTCAGTTTTAGACCTACTGACGTGACAGGGTGTAATCGATTTCTAATTTTTCCTCAGATTAGGTCATTTGCAGTGGTGGGCAGCAATATGAATACATTTTCGGGGTGTCTGATGAAATTTGTTCGGCCTTGAAAAATATTGCGTCATCCGTGATTGCATCAGATTTTCATCACACCCGGGCACCATTGTCTCGACTGTCGATTAGTTGTCCTATGAACATTGTCTGTGATGGATGTTACTCCAACGAAGTGTACAAAAATTGTAACACTGCACAAACACACTTACAAGCTTTGCCTGTAGTAAATGAAAGTACTATAGACTGGCCCGGAAACTCTCCTGATTTAAATCCAGTCGAGAATCTGTGGTCAATATGTGGAATGAACATACAAACTAAGCACTGGGTCATGTTTCATTGGAAAAATACGAAAGAAAAGTAAATGATAACGAAATTATAAGTTTTGTTTTAATTTATTTACACAAATGTATATATATATATATATATATATATATATATATATATATATATATATATATGAAGAAATATAGTTTTAAGGTGTGTTATATTTATCGGATAAAGTGCTCAATATCCGAGATAGAGCATATGTAAATATAAATAAAAAAGTGAACATTGAAGTCAACACTCAGAGGCATCACGCTGTTTCATGCTGGACGCAAATATATATATATATATATATATATATATATATATATATATATAGAGAGAGAGAGAGAGAGAGAGAGAGAGATAGATAGATAGATAGATAGATAGATAGATAGATAGATAGATAGATAGATAGATAGATATTTAAAAAAAATATGTTCTCATGTTTCAAAAACGAGAGCCGAAACCCTCAATATAATTATTAAAATTAAATTGAATTAAGGTATGAAGCCTTGTTTCATCCTCGAGCGAAAATTTAGGAATAAAAATAAAATAAAATTTTAAAAAATAATTATAATTTAAGCTCTACTTCTGTATGGAGCACTGTTTTTAAAAAATAAAAATAAAAATGCTAAAGAACTCCGGATTATTTACCTAACGTGTTCTTTCTTATTTTTATACACACACACACACACACACACACACACACACACACACACACACACACACACACACACACACACACACATATATATATATATATATATATATATATAAAATACTGACTGAGAAAACGTGGGACATGGGAAAACAACGCATAAACTACCTGACAAGTTTTTAGAAAATGGATAGCGGAACGGGGTTTAGAAACAACGAAAAGACAGAATATATTTAGAGCGACAAGAAACAGGAAGTTGTGGAGAGCCTTGATCGCCTACATTCTCATTTGACAAGGCACATAAATAGAGAAAGAGAGAGAGAAGTTAACGGTTTCTTTTCCGAGTTAGAGTATGTTTTATTTGCCATCTTAAATATTTCCACATTCATTTTGACCTTGTTTTATAGTTCAAGGCAATTATCAACCTCTTTTTTCTTCTTGGCCTCATTGACATTTGCATTTATCTGTCGTGACAGCCAGTTTGCTTATTTATGCTTTGTTTTGACTCGATTCTCATAAATAAACTTGCATCGTCATTTCAGATTGAGATCTAAATGCTCACCTCATAATAGAGTGGTGAACTTTCATGAGCAATTATTTCTTATCGTAGTTCCTATTATCGATTCGTTTCGGCTGTTTTGCACCCCCCCCCCTGCACTCCTTCAGGTGTCTGTCGATCTGAGGAAGGAATTTTGAACTGCATCTTCAAGGAATTTTAACACTTTATTTAATCTACAACTGTAGATGTTCTCGCTTTGTTATTTGCAATATTGCTATGCTATTGCTCCCCAAAATCACTGACTAGCTTTTTAAACATCTAGTTTTATTTTATACTATTTGATTCTTGATTTAGAAACAATATAAAAAATGAAATTGATAAATAAATGCATGATAATTGTTCTGAGGTTCTTTCTCAATGGTACCTATCATTTTACAGGTGAAATGGCTAATTGTCATCGTAAGCTCTATACTAACGCTTTTTTCTATCGCACTTGCAATATGAATACATGATATAAAATTAAATTCTTGATAAAGTTCATCAGAGAACTAAACGCGTCAGCTAAGATGAGTTTCCCTTTTGTCTTTCTTCATACACAAACACACACACAGACACATATATACATATATATGTATATATATATATATTATAAAAGGTTCAAAACAGTATTATTCCATGGTTATATTTTTTTACATTGTAATCGTAATCACGATGCAAATGATCAGACCTACAAATTCAAAAAGCTTTTTGAATTTGTAGGCCTGATGAATTGGATCGTGATTACGATTCCACTGTAATAAATGGAATTTATGCGTGTGTATAATGCAAGACTCTTCGGTAAATCGAATCGAGTTCTCTCAGTCACTGTGTGTTTATCTAAAAATAAATACGCTTAAATTTCTCCTTCTTCTCTGCCGTGCGCCAACGGCTTCATGGTAAAATTTCCGACTGACGCGAATTCAGCCGGTTTTCGATTCTAGCCAGAGGCAACCGGGCGTCTAGCCACACTGATGAGCTGTGATACAGCGAAACAGTCTGTCTGTGGATGACAATATATATATATTTATATGGATTAAAAAATATGTATCAATATTGTGATTTTCTTTCATTGTTTAATGATAATGTTATTAAGCTTATCAGACGATATGAAAAGAACTTACATAAAATATATAGACAACACTTATCTATATTATTTCATGAAACATGTATGAATATATATATATATATATTGACCACTAATATTATCAATATATATACATATATATATATATTATGAAATTGACTAAGTCTGACAATTATTCTAATATATTTTTTGTTTATACGCTATTTTTATACATACAAATATTTAAGTAAACGCTCTGTTTATTATTAAGTACATTTATCGACCTGAATATCCGAGAAATCTCGAAGAAAATATGTGTCCCCCGACAGGTATCGAACCTGTATCCTACACGGAACTGTCATATAGCCTGACCTGCTATATCATTTAGCTACAGAGGAAGCTTCTGGTTATCAAGGTTAAATTACTGTCTTTAAACTACAAACTTCTCATGATATCTAATATATGATGTCTTTTGTTTACGTTAAGATACGCTTCAAGCAGATTTGAGCGTACGACGACAGTGATATCTGGGTAATTAAAAACTAAAAGCAAATCACACCAAAAATATCATGGCAAATAAGGAAAGAACATCAGCCTACAACAATCAATGCAAAAGCTGCCAGCTCTGCTTGGAGGAAAAAATAGCTATAATTACCAACCCAGATCAAAACAAACTACTCAATAAACGATCAGAACTCTCAAAATGCAGACACGATAACAAATTTTTAGTACGTTGCTTAAAAATCGAAAACTGAAAAGAATAAAGAAATAAATAAAGTAAAAATAAAAAAGTATAAACAAGTAAAATAAATTAATCTGAATAAATAGAAAATAAAGAAATTAACAAACCACTCCCGCCAAAATAACCGCTAGAATAAACTACTCACAATGCAATAGACTACGTACAATGCACCACTGACACTTATATATAAATCGTCGATAAAAACGCAACGCGTTTAGCATGAAACAATCTCTCGCCTCTGAGTGTTGACTTCAACGTTCACTTTCATATATATATATATATATATATATATATATATATATATATATATATATATATATATATATATATAAATATAAAACCTAACGTTCTCTTTTTATTTCGCTTTGTTATTTCTTATTATTGTATTTTTTTCTTTACCTTATATTCTTTTTTGCCTACCCACGCTTCTTATTTGGTAACTATCAACATTTTTAGTTCACATTTTAAAATTCTTATCCGTTGACTCTATATATTTTAACGGATCAATAACCCAATTAAACTTACTATTAATAACTTAGTTTATTTTTTTATATATCTACCTCCCAACACTCTATTTTTTTAAATTTATACCGCAATGCTATATTATATTTATAATTAATACTGAACTTTGAATCTACACTGAGTCGTACTGCAAACGTATGTATATGTGTAATTATTAATATATATATATATATATATATATATATATATATATATATATATATATATATATATATATATATATATATATATATATATATATATATATATATTCGAATCTCACCATGGACGATTTGTCAGGAAGGAGACTTGCTGATGTTATTGGAATGGGTCGAGATCGATCCCAGTATGTGGCACTTTTGGAAAGGGCCTTAAAACCATACGACGGGTTGACCCCAGCCTTGTGTGTGAAATTGGGTAGTCGGAACTATAGGAAAAACCCAAAGGTCATCGTGGCCGAGGGCTTGAGCGTGGTGGCCGTGTTGATCACGCTAGATAACACGCTCTCTCCCAGAAACGGTAACTAAGGTCTGTTCAGCATAGTTGCAGTATAAACCACAGGTGGGCTCTGTGGGTGTTGAGCCAACACAAATGTGCCTGAGCGAGCGTCTGCAATAGGGATTGGCTAGCTTCCCTAGTAGACGAGTATCCTCGAATACAAGTACCCAGCTTTTATTCATATATATATATATATATTTATATATATATATATATATATATATATAGAGAGAGAGAGAGAGAGAGAGAGAGAGAGAGAGAGAGTGAGAGAGAGAGATAGATAGATAGATAGATAGATAGATAGATAGATAGATAGATAGATAGATAGATGGCATGATGGATAAATTTCCGTCAAAATTATGCAAAAATGAAAATAACACTGACATCTTATTTTGACAGATATATTTACCAAAATTAAACAAAAATATCTTAAAATACTAAAGAGTAAATTTATTCAATAAAATCAATCGCACCCTGTATATATATATATATATATATATATATATATATATATATATATATATATATATATATATATATATATAAGTATATATATAGAGAGATAGATAGATATATATATACTTATGTATATATATATATATATATATATATATATAAAAGTGGACATGGAAGTCAGCACTTAGAGGCGACAGTCTGTTTCATGCTAGTGCAATCGCCTGACGATTGCACTAGCATGAAACAGACTGTCGCCTCTAAGTGCTGACTTCCATGTCCACTTTTATATTTACACACGCTCTATCTCTGATATTGAGCACTTAACCCCATAAATATAGCACACTTTAAGACTATATTTCTGTATATATATATATATATATATATAAGTATATATATATAGAGATAGATATATATATATATACTTATGTATATATATATATACTTATATATATATATATATATAACATATGTAGATAGATATATATATATATAGAGAGAGAGAGAGAGAAAGAGGGGGGAATGGCTTAATCCCCGACTCGCAATTAATTTACGATCCAATTTTTGTCTTTTTTACATTTTATTTTGCTCTGTTGTTTCTTAATTACTGGCAATAAAAGAATTCTAACGAATTAACTGTAAACTTGTTCCCCTGAAAAAGAAATTATCATTTAACCACTCGTGCTAACTCATAGCTGCTCGGTGATAACGGGTCACCGCTTTTATTTATTCCATCCTGTTCGAATTAACCGCAGATTCTTGTTTACTTGCCTTCAGTATATTGTGAACTCCGCACGACACCCCTCAGCGTTTCCCTTCTTCTTCTAAGTGCTGTGTCACTTAAGGACGTTAGCGATCATGGCTCTCCACGATTTCTTGTCCTTTCTAGCTCTTAATAAATGTTGTCGTTATGTTATTGCACCTTGTTCCGCCATCCATTTACTCAAGCTAAGTAATTCATCCGTTGTTTTCCTCTATCCCTCCTGCCTTCAATCTGCCCTGTGCGTATCAGTTTCTCCAATCCCTCTTTCTTCATTGCATGCACCAATAAGTTCAACTGTCTGTTCCTGATGTTTTTGTATAAGTTTCCATAAAACTTCGTCGTTAATCACATCTTCGGTCCATGTCATCCTCCTCATCCGCCTGTAGAGCCGCATTTCTGCTGCCTTGAAGTGTCCTCTTCATCGGTGAGAAGATTGTCCACCATTCACTGCTATATAAGAGAACATATATCACGTAACATTTCAGTGCTGTTTTCTTTGTTTCTAACGAAAGTATTCTCTTTCTTAATACTTTGCTTAGCTTGTAGAAGGCAGCTTTCGCTATCCCAATACGCCTTCGTATTTCAGTGTCGTACTTTCCGTCTTCTGTTAAAAAGATTTCCCAGATATTGAAATTATTGTACTTGTTTGATTTTCGTCCTTGAAATTTGCATGTGGGGCTGTTCCTTCTGCTAAAAATCATGCACTCTGCTTTAGTCGTTTCTGGTCGCTTTCCTTCTCCATCTTCTGCAGGAGATCTTGTAGTTTCCCTCCTGTATCTACCATCTACACTATGTCATCAGCATAACGTATGTTGTTAAGATTGTGACCGCCATTAATGAACCCTGCTAGGACTTGTAATTCTCCCAGAATCGCCTCAGTGTATAGGTTGAATAAGTCCGATGAGATGACACAACCTTGTCTTACACACTATTCTATTCGTGTATATCTACTGAATTCATTGTCTATTCATGTGAAGGCGGTTTGCCGCCAGTATAAATTCGGGATTATTCGAGTTTCCTTCCCAAATATGTCAGGGTTACCTTGAAGTACCAACAGTTCATATCAAATGCTTCTGCATAATCTATACAAGACAGGTGCACATTTGAACGCATTCGTGCACCATTCTGAGCATAAATATCGCATTCCTTGTTCCAGTGTCTTTAGCGAACCTGCACTCTTCTTGTCCTGTTTCCGGACTGATTCTGCTGCACGCTCTATTCATCAGAATTCGTATAAGTTTTGTTATTAGGCAGATTGTCCGATGGAATACACATTCGCTTGCACCTGGCTTCTTATGAAGTGCTATGTAAATAGAACTACATAGGCCTTCCGGTATATCACCACTGTTGTAGATTTCATTTATTATGTTTGTAATCTTGCCTATGCCGAAATCATTAAGGGCTGCTAGCATCTCCATTACAATCCCGTCTGGAGCTGCCACTTTGTCTCCTGTCGACCAGCATGTCTTTTGTCCTGTTAGTTCTCTGAATTTTTTAAAAATGTTTATCTGCTTTCTTTGCGTTACGCGTTCTTACTAATTTTGCACATTTTTCGTTGAGCCGCTCGTCTTTAGCAGCTGGCATTTGTTGCTAATGTCCTCATGCAAAATCAGTGCCGTACCTTTCGAGTTCATTACATTCACTTGCGTGCTAATAACCTTGGGAAGGATATGAATACAACTCTTCTCCCCCACCCCAGCTATGGCTAAATAACAGGACAGACTAAGTTCTATAGCCTTAGATAGCAACCGGTCTAAGAAAGGAAAAAATTAAAAACCTGCAGAGGGTCATTTGGGGACCTTGTGGCACGTAGTACACCAGGTCTCTGTATTCGGCCCTTCAAAAAGTGTGGTTGGTTCTACACAAAGCCTTCACCACTATAATCAAATCATATGTGTTGGTGTCTGGGCTGTCGGTTCCTAGGGACTGAGCTGCCTGGCCCTCATACGTCGAATACGACGCGAGTGTCCAGTTGGTATCCCCCCAAACAAAAAGCGATGCATAAGTTTTAGAATGCATTTTAAAACACGAAAAGTCTTTCTTGAAGTTTTTATTTTAGTTTTAATTCCAAGCAAATAGATTGAATTTAATATTTCCAATAAAAAATACTTTGCTGTATTTAAAACTGAATTTAAATTGATTGGAATTATTTTTTCCGATTATCAGTAAAATTGATAAAATCGTCTATACTGACAAATCTGTTGACACAACATAATTTTCTTTATTGAAACATCTTTAAAAGAATTAAATATACTTTTCTGAAACGGTATTTGAGAAAATATGCCTAATTTAAGATTAATATAAATTAAAACAAATATTACTTACTTTTAGTTAAAATATATTTTTAAAAAAAAAGCTTTTTTTAATACGAATGTGGGTATTTCTGTCAAGTATTGACAAATTTATCGATGGTCTAGTGTTTCTGAAATTTAAGTAAGGAGGAGATAATAGTAATAAAATTACATGACGAATACAACGTAAGCGCCATTTTTTATATAATTTTTTTAACTACCCTATAATCTTAAAAATCTAAAATATGTCAAGTATTCTAATATTTTATTGAATGTTTGCCACTTTGGCTTCATAGTCTTATATACGAAGACGCTTGCTGAGGAAATGTTACAAAAATTAACAGTAAATTTTAAATTTGCTGTAGCTACCACTTTTAATTTCTATTAATGCCGTGTACGGGCATCCGTATTTACAAAAATCAAGATGTTTTACACATAAAATAAATTTAAAATTGTTTTTAAAATACTGCGGGTCGTTGAACAGTAATGAGCTTTTTTTTTATTAATATTGATTGGATAACAATGATTTTAAATTGTTCTAATTATTATTTTCTTTGGTTAATGTTATCGGCCGCTTGTTATAATCTGGGATAATCTTCTTAGCCGTTTATTCTTATCAAAATTTGTCAACCTCAAACACTTTATCGAAAAAGTATTAAAAATTATCTGCTTATATTCAAAGACCCGGCTGATTGTTTTCTAGAATTGTAAAGTCGATTATATCAGTCTATTGACTAATAACGAAAGTATATTGGTCGATTTTTTATATTATTTAAGATATTAGTGTCGTTCCGAAAAGATATACACTTTGAGGAACATCCTACAACACATTTTGCCGTAGCTCCTCACCAGGGTCTCAACAAACTCCAAAGTTTTCGGCGTTGTGATAAACTGCATCCGGCAATAAGGCCTCTGATCGGGAGGTTTTGAGGAGCGTGGAACCACCTCTTAATTGCTGATGTTCCTAGGTCCACCCTGATCCGGTGTGGTAGCACCTGTTAGGGTCACAGCTATGGGAAAATATGAATTTAAACGTCCTACGAGGCTGGCATCCCGTTCCCACCCCTTCACCGTTGAAACTGTTAGATGTAGACGTCTCTTCTACTCCAATAGCTTCATGTCTCGCACATCTCGCCTGTGGAACTCCCTTCCTTATTCCTGTTTCCCTGACAAATACAATCTCCATCTATTTAAGTGTAATGTCAATGACATCTCCAGTTGCCTTGATCTATCCACTTCCGTTCTCCACATCCTTTCACCTTTCATTCCTATCTGCTCTCGCTCCAAATCTTCTGTAACCCCCTTGCCTTGATCGATCCACTATCTTTCTCCACATCCTCTCCTTTACCACTCCTATCTGCTATTCCTCCAAACCTTCTGTAACCCCTTGCGTGCTAGTGGCTTCTAGCCTTGCTTGGGGTGATAAGCTTAAAAAAAAACAAAAAAAAACACTATGAAAGTGTAAAAATAGGTTTTAATCAGCAATACTTTTTTGGGAAAAAAATTATTACCAGAAATACATTTTTAAAAAATTACCAGCAATACATTATTACCAGCAGTACAATTTTTTAAAAAGAAAAATATTACCAGCAATACATTTTTGAAAAAAAAAAATTACTAGGAATAAAATCTTGTCGGCATTAAATAACCCATAGAGGTTGATAAGTCGTAAAACAAACCAGTCCAGGATTACACAAAAGAGACCACAAGAAATTTAGAAATGAGTAGTTTTTTTTCTCGATTTCCGCTTATATTGTAAATTACTTTCACGAACCAGTCCCCAAATATAGTCTCCCATCATGTTTTCATTATGCGTTCCTTGGTAGCGACGTTCAGAATCCAGTATATTATCTTCGAGATGAGCGTCAAGGATGTGGACTTTGAGGGACTGGAATGTAATAGAAAATATATTAGTTTCAATACATCGATGTCCAGATGAAAAAAGAAAAGTTTGAATGGAATATTAGTCATTTACTTTGCTTTCTAGACAGAAACAATTACCAAATAACATTTACTGACTAAAATTTAAAGAAAAAAGGTAAAAATTTTGTTACACAGTTTAATTTCATATTCTATAAATAAGAAGGGACTTGACATCAAGCATAAAGGCCTCTTTCGGCGGCCCTCAAACAAATTTATAATAATAATAATAATAATAATAATAAAGACCACAAACAAAATAAGTGCCTCCTTATTGATATGGCAGTCCCTGCAGACTGCAATGTGTCTTTGAAGATATACGAAAAACTGCCAAAATACAAGGACCTTGAAATAGAAATCTCAAAAATGTGGCACATGGGAACATCAACAATTCCTGTTGTAGTTGGATCCCTTGGACTGGTTGGAAAAGATTCCAGTAGGCTGATTGAAGGGATCCCTGGAAGTCCATGCCTCAAAGAGATACAAAAAATTGTTCTGACAAGTATAGCCCACACTTTACGAACGGCTTTATCTATGTAATTATTCTTTTTTAATTTTTTTTTTTTGCAGTGGAAAGTTTCATGATGCCATTTCTAACCTTAGGTCCCTGGGCGGGACCCGGAAAGAAATGTGTAAACGCCAGATATCAAAGGAAATGAAAATAATAATAATAATAATAATCTGAAATTACGAAGCCAACTTACTGAAAAATTGTGCTGACAACAAATGCAGATTCTGTGATAAATATCCTGAAACAGCTGACTATTAGAACACTGAGAATAAAATCTGATGACAAGGAGATGGATGGCAGTTGTAATTATGCTAATTACTTAATAAAGATGTTGATTGCAATAACTGTCATCCAAAGATCACAATAGTCAAATAATAATAATAATAATGGTGTAAGATAAACCTCTTCATTATCAATACTTTGCCCGTACCAAACAAGTTGATGTAGACAAACCCTGTACCTATCAATGGTTACATAGTGCAAGGTTAAAAGCTGAAACAGAAGGTTTTATTCTTGTACATTACCAATGCTTGCCAACTAGTAATTACCATGCAAACATACTGAAGAAATTGTGTTAACCCGAAATGCAGATTCTGTGATAAATATCCAGAAATAATTGACCATCTTGTATCAGGTTGCACAGTGTTACCACCAACTGAATATAAAACTCGCCATGATAGATTGGGCCAATATCTGCGCTAGAAAATATGCAACTTTTACAAGAAGGAAGCTGGTATGAACATCACCCAGACCCGTTTATAGAGATAGGAGTTGCAACAATTTTATGGGACTTTACAATACACACAGACAGAACACTGAAAGCTAATTGCCCAGACATCGTGATGAAAGACCTCAAGAACAGAATGTGCTTTCCTATTGACATGACAGTCCCTGAAGATTGTGATGTATCTTTGAAGATCTTCAAAAGAAACTATCAAAATACAAGAATCTTGAAGTGGAAATCTCAAAAATGTGGTAGATGAGGACATCAATAATTACAGTTGTAGTCGGAACCCTCGGATTATTGGAAATGGTTCTCATAGAGTCATTGACGGGATTCCTGGTAGCCCACGGCTTAAAGAATTACGAAAAAAATGTATTTACAAGTGTAGCTCACACATTATGAAGGGCTTTATCTATGTCAATTGTGTGTAACCTTGAATGTTTTTGTTGATTTTTTACAAAAAAATGATTAATGAAAAACGTCATGATGGCATTACTGACCTTAGGTCTCTGGTTGGGACCCGGAAGGAAATGTGTATACAACAAAAAACCAAGATAATAATAATAATAATAACAACAATAATAATAGGACCTGTAACAATTTTAGGGGACTTTAAAATACACACAGACAGAACAATCAAAGCTAATCGCCAAGACATCGTGATCAAAGACCTCAAAAACAGTATGTGCTTTCCTATTGACATGGCAGTCCCTGAAGATTGACGATCTTCAAAAAAAAAAAAAAATCAAAATACAAGCAGAACCCTTTGTTTCGTCTACAGGGTAGATTGTTCTAGTTCCACGTGCCATGCCTCTTCCGGATGTCTCAGTTATTTCCCTTTAACTCAACTCTCAAAGTTTTGGTTCACCACTGCTGTGGCCGGGTATTGAACTCACAACTATTTGGGTCTAGTCACTGGATCTAACCAACTGGTTCTAACCATCTAGGCCATGTCTTCCTTGATGACATGGCACGTGGAATTAGAACAATCTACTCCGGTGGCTGGAAATTCCATTTACCTGAAGAAAGCCGAAGCATACAACGGTCGAAACGTTTTGAATGTGGCAATGAAGATGAGGATAACGTCCCGAATAATGTAAATAATGCAAAAAATCGTTGGCAGCATTTTCTAAATGATGTAGGAGAACTGTCGCATTGTTAATGGTCCAGATTTGTAGGAGATTTACAGCGTCTGTTTATTTTTAAATGACTTGTATTCGTTTATAACTTCTGATTGGTATTTTTTTCTCTTTAGATGGAAAAATTGCAAACAAATATCCTATTTTCTTTCTTTTCTTTTCTTTTTTGTTTCTTTTTTCACTTCTTTTTTATTTTCAGCCATTGCATTAATTCAGTCCAGATTTATGTTTCGTCAAAACAAGAACATATGTTTGAAAGAGAAATCAAAAACAGCAGAAGGAATTAATAAATTGGTTAGGTTCGGCCTGGAATAATATCTAAAAGTAATTGCTTATTTCGTTTTATGAATACATTAATTCTCTTATTTTTCAGGGGCCTAGGACTTTACAAGATCATGAACCTTGTGATTTTAACTGATACCAACTACTTGCAAACCAATATTTGAACTATTAGTTTCAATTCGAGAGCAATGTAGCGTTTACAATATGTAAACGTGGAACCGATCAACTACAGTACGACCTATTTTTAATAGCACAGCATAAGACCTAGATATTTTAGGTTGTATCAAAAGTATTAAGTAGGGTCAAAACAGGTGATGAAAAATGGGTCACATACGATTATGTACAGAGCAAAAGGAAGTGGTTTGGTGTGGGATAAATCTCCGCAACCCACGTCAAAAGCTGAGCCCCGTGGAAGAAAGCTAATTTTTTTTGGGGGGGAGGGGCTCGTTGGTGTATTATTATTATTATTCATTTAGAGTGCTTAACACACAAGGGAATTTTAAATGCACATTATTATGCCCAGCAGCTGCAACGTGTCCATGAAGTTTTGTCGAAAAGCACCCGGCACTCGTTAATAAGAACAAAAAAAATGTTGTTCTCCTCCATGACAATACAGACCCACAGACAGAAAGAATAAAAAAGGAAACTTTTGGAACTCGGCCAGTCTGTTCTATCTAACCCGCAATATTCCCCCGACGTTGCAAAAACCAATTATTAGTTTGTTTTTTGTTGTTTTTTTTTATCGCTGCAAAACGCTATGATGGTGACAAAATTTTCTAATGGGGGGACCAGATTCAAGAGTTCTTCGAAAACATTTTTCGCATCAAAACCGGCGGAATTTTACTTAAAAAGTATTACAGAGCAGTCGACAAAATAAAAGTAACACAATGCGCATGTGCGAAATTAAAAATATAAAATGGCGACAATGTAGACCATTTACTTTAATCTTCTTGTTACATATATTTTAAATGTTAATTCTGGTTTTATGGGATAAATAAAAAAACAAATCTAGAAAACGTTTATAAGACAATATTTAAAAAACAGGAAAAAAATATGAGTAAAAATAGGTTCCATTTTATTTTTAGCGTGATCTTTTTATAATAAACAGTATTAAAAAAAAACATTTACCTGCCTGAAAAGTAAATTCGGGCCGGTAAATGTTATTTAATACAGTTTATTATAAACGGAGCATTTACTTAAATACTTGTATCTATAAAAAGAATGTTAAACATAAAAAATGTCTTTAATATATATATATATATATATATATATATATATATATATATATATATATATATATATATGTAACTATGAACCTAAAGAGCGAGGCAAACCTACCTAGGTTTCACCTACGCGGATCGTCAGGGTACGCCGGGCCACAAGAGGTAACATTAGAACAGAATATAAATAGCCTACAACATAAAACAACCATGATCATGTGACTAAAAATAATAATAATAATAATAATAGTAATCATTTTTTTTTTTTTTAGCCACAAGATAGGTGAAACATAGGTAAGTTTGCCTGGCTCTTTAGGTTCACAGTTAAATTTGTTCTACTTAGTGTATTGAGATCTTTACTTAGTTACTTTTGCTTTACTCGTGTTGGAGGCATTTTTTCTTTGGACTCTGAGCTTGGATTCTGGACGATTGTTTGCGCCTGAATTACATGTTCTTAGTTCTTTCTTTTTTTATCCCTTATTTTTCCTTAGCTATTGGTTTGTTCATTTACAAGCCAAAACACCTAAGGTTTTTCCAGACGAGTATAATTACTTATATTTATAAGATTATTATTATTATTATTATTATTATTATATATATATATATATATATATATATATATATATATATATATATATATATATTCAATGGCGTCTCTGTCGAGGATTTTCCTTCTGAGTGAGTTATTTTCTTTTTTTATGAGTGTAACATTTTTAAAATCAAAATTTTGGTTGAATTTATTTCTATGTAAAAAAACTAAATAAAAGCACCTTGTCAGTCGTTTTTAATGAAATGTGCATATATACATATATATATATATATATATATATATATATATATATATATATATATACGTTTTTTTTAATTTCTACTTGTTTCTCCAATATATTGGAAGGAACATTTTTGGCAATTTGTTTTAGAAATGCCTGCTTCAGAAATATTAATAAATTACATGAAAACAGATACATAATACCAACTCTGTCACGTCCACTATACATAACAACCTATCCTATCTAAATAATCTTGAAATAGTCAAAAGCACTTCCAAAACCATTATGGATATACTCAGATTCTCAAACATTAATAGCAATAATATTTCTGAAGCAGGCATTTATTTATACAAAAAATTGCCAAAACTGTTCCTCCCAATATATTGAAAAAATAAGTAGAAATTAAAACACACACACACACACACACACACACACACACACACACACACACACACACACATATATATATATATATATATATATATATATATATATATATATATATATATGCACATTTCATTAAAAACGACTGACAAGGTGCTTTTATTTATTTTTTAATACAATTTCTCATGCGATCTAATAATGTTTTTCTTTTCGGATGATAAATTATATAAAAATTGTCCGAATGTCCATGTGTGAATGAAAGAAGGATTGCTGCCTAAATACACAAATATATATATATATGTGTATGTGTGTGTGTGTGTGTGTGTGTGTGTGTGTGTGTGCGCGTGTGTGTGTGTGGTGGGAGCGCGTGGCCGATTGTGGTTAAAACGTTCGCTTTCTAACCATGAGACCCGGGTTCGAATCTCACCAAGGTTGATCAGTCAGGAAGGAGACTAACATCTGATGTTATCGGTCTGGATTGGGGACGATCCCAGCATTTGGCACATTTGGGAAGTGCCTGAAAATAACTACCATGGGTTGGCCAAGCCTTGTGAGTGTAATTGGGTAGACGGAACTCTTCGATAGCTGTGCAAAATCGTGACCGAGGGTTTGAGTGCGATGGCCTTGTTCAAATTGTTGATCACGCTAGATTACACGCTCTTTCTCTCATAGTCGAAATACAAACCACATGTTGGTTCTGTGGGTGTTGAACAAACACAAATGCACCTGGGCGAGCATCTGCAATAGAGATTTTTTGATTTTGTCCTCGAATACAAGTGCCCAGCTAATATATATATATATATATATATATATATATATATATATATATATATATATATATATGTGTGTATATATGTATATATAATGGGCTCTCCTGTCGTTTTCGACGTATGAATATCTATTGTTTTTATGCTTATGTCTCCTGGACGCCCACCTGAAGTGTAGACTACCCACACAGAAGATTTCTTTAGAGAGGTGATGATGACATTGTGCTAATGTCGAAAGTACTCGGAATAAATGAATATGCATCAACATGGTCATTTTCTTTCTTTCTTTAATAAGGATACTAATAAATTTTCCAGTAATTACGAGAGGATCTTAAAATAAATAGACAAAACTTGTCTAAGTTATTTAATGAGACATATATAAATGTGTGTGCGTGTGTGTGCATGTGCGCGCCTGTGCATGTGTGTGTGCGCCTGTGCATGTGTGTGTGTGTGTGTTTGGTTGAATAAAATCTCTCCCTCTCTCAACATATATATATATATATATATATATATATATATATATACAGAGAGAGAGAGAGAGAGAGAGAAAGGAAAAAAAGAGGAGAGAGAAAGAGAAAGAGAGATAGACGTATACATCCTCCTTCCCTCCATATTCCATTTGGAAGAAAGTATTTGTCCACTTTCTTCCCCAATAAGTGATACTTTGTGCGCTCCCTTAGGGATGCTTCTCCAACCACTGCAATATTAACCACAACAAGTTGAGTTTTAGTAGCTTATCTGATAATAATATTAATAATACACACACACACACACACACACACACACGCATATATATATATATATATATATATATATATATATATATATATATATATATATATATTTATATATATGAGTGTTTGTGTATATTCAAAGTTGATATTTCGGTGCCACCTCCATATCTCCAGCTGTAATGCTCCTTCGTGTAAATCACACTAACACACTACTAAAGATCTATGCTTTCGGTAACATGAGCTAGTGTCTCCAAGACACACCCAGACCGCTCACAGATGCACCGTCTCCCCAAAGGCCTCAAGTTTCTTCTCCCAGCCACCTGCTTCAAAATCTGACATCTGGCTGCAGTGCTCACGTCGACCAGCAGGGTCATAAATAAACAGAACTTAAACAGATGCATTAAGTTCTTTCATTTTTTTTTATTTTTAAGCGGAGTAATATATTTTTTTTAAAATAAAATCAATACTCAGGTCTTTTCTGGGTGCATTACGTTTTGCAATTTTGTCTTAATCTAATGAGAAACAAATATGACACATAGGCATTTTTTTAATGCGGGGTATCCGTACAAAACTAAGTGTTGCGTATTATCCACAAATTTTTCCAAACGTCGTGCTCCGACATTAAGTTTAAGTTAATTAATATTATATTAATTATAATTATATTATTATAATTAATATTATATTAATTATAATATAATATTATTGACTTCAAAATTCTTATGAATACGGATTGGTTGCAAAAGATGCTGGGAGTTTTGTTTCCACAGAAGACAGAGCAATTTACAGATGATAAATAAAAAGCAATCTCCGGAGAAGGCGAAGGGAAACCACTCCCCTATCTTTCCCAAAAAAATCATAGTAATTCCCAAATAATAAAGAAAAGGAATCTGTGAAGAAGGCAAAGTGGAGAAAGCAGTGGGAAACTACTCCCCTATCTTTTCCATTAAGTCATGACAATTTATAGATAATAAAGAAAAGGAATCTTTGGAGAAAGTACTGGGAAACCACTCGACTATCTTTCCAAAGAATTCATGGCAGTTCACAGATAATAAAGTAATGTGTCCCTGGATAAATCAACGGGAAACCACTCCGTGATCTTTTCCAATAAGTCATCCCAATTCAAAGGCAATGAAGAAAAGGAACCTAAAAGTAAAAAGGGAGATCCCTCCAGCATATTTCCCAAGAAGTCATGGAAATTCACAGATAATAAAGAAAACACCGAAGTGACATCTTACGTACATCTTTCTATTGGAGTAAATCAATACATTTTAATTTACTTGATTTAATAAATTACTTGAAGCAACATAACTTTAGCTCTACAGAAAGATGCTGAGATTCTCGACTACTGAACTTATGAGCAACGAGGAGGTCGTAGGGAAAATGGAAATCACAAATGACTCTTATATGAGAATTAGAAAGAGACAAGTGAAATTTCTAATGAACATAATGGGGAAAGAGAGCTTAGAGAATTTGATACTCACATGACAAGGCAATCGAGGAAAATAGCGAATAACCTACCTAACGAACTTTTGTAAATGGTTGGCTGAACAGGGATTAGGAGTGAGAGCAAAAAAATACAAAAACTACTAAGCGCTACAAACAACAGGAAGTTGTGGAGATCCATGATCGTTCTACGTTCCGAAGTCACACGGTACATAGACGAAGAATATATGCAATAAGGAAGTGTGTGTTTCTCCGCTCCCACTCAAAATGGTCGACAATGAAAATAAAATATTCAAAATAGTACTAGTTTTGATAATGTAAGAATAATTTAAATTCAAGAAATACTTCAGGACC
The DNA here is from genome assembly GCA_964036315.1 of Acanthosepion esculentum. NCBI lineage: Eukaryota > Metazoa > Mollusca > Cephalopoda > Sepiida > Sepiidae > Acanthosepion > Acanthosepion esculentum. The sequence continues at coordinate 47,871,259 of OZ038490.1, forward strand.
TGGGAGATAACTCTCCTCAACTTCCTATCTTTCGTAGCTCTAAGCAGAATGTGTCTCCTTACAATTCCTCCCAGACCCTGTCCTGTCCCCCATTTACGCAAGCTCCTTAGGTTGGTTACTGCTTCCCTCAGTTCCTATATCAATATGTCTCGCGTGTGTCAAAGTCTCCTCGTCTTCTTTTCTCGTTACGCATCCCAGAAGTTTCCTCTGTCTCGTTCTGGTTCTTAGTACAAGTCAATGGTGTAGCAAGAGTGAGGCGGTCTTCCCCTGGAAGCATTTTTATGGGGGGGCTACAATTTTGTCTCTTCTGTAGGCTATAAGATTGTATAGTCTGTATTAAAATAAAAGTGGTTTTAATGCCGGGACAGTAATCGTAGCTGAAAGATGTTTTCGATTTCGGGTAACTTAAGCTTTCGCATATGTATTAAGTTATCTACAGTCTATACTGCGACAATTGACAGATGAAATAATTTTTGACGATTATATTGAAAAATTTGCCAATAGAAAAGAAAGAAAAGTTTCTTTGTAGAAAGTTATAAATTTCGTTTTATCAATAGATAAGGTCCTATTTTTTTAAACATTTTAATTTTTTAACTGTTACCGATAAAGTTTAAACTAGTTTATATATATATTATTTAATGCTTTAATGTTGGGGTTAGACTAATCTATACGATAAAATTTGAAATTAGAAATTAAAAATTACCCATTTTAAAATTTAAATTTATTCTCTGTTAAGTTTAAATTATAAAATTACTGTAGAAATATATATATATATATATATATATATATATATATATATATATATATAATTTAAAGGAAAAACAGAGAGGGTAATGAGGTGTAGTGTGAGAGACATGATCGAATTTAGAGAGGGTTTACTTTAATATTTCTATCTATCATACTTAAGACATTGACCTATTTAATCGGTTAAATTAACGGAAGTGATATATTGAGAGGGAAGGAGTATACTTCATTCAGACATGTTTCCCTGAATAATATATATATATATTATGTCTATTTAGAGAAGGCACGGTGGAGTAATGGATAGCGGCTGGGATTGAGGGATCGGAGAGCCGAGTTCGAATTCCAGTCGCTGACGTGCTAATACCTTGGGGAAGGTATGAATCCTCTTCTTCTCCCCTCAGCTATGGGTAAATAGTAAAACAGACCGGGTTATATAGCCTTGGATGGCAACTGGTCTACCGCAGAAAGAAATGGCAACCTACTGCGCGAAAAGAAATCTGCCTCGTCAGTCATGTATCGAAAGATACATGGTCACCTACGCATGGATCACGCGTGTCACTTAACCGACTGACTGATGTCAATGTAGTTTTGTAATAAACTTTTCTAGTTCTCCAATCAGCTTCTTGATGTTAAGCTGAAATTCATCAAGGAAAGCGCCGTAGTTTTTGTTCACCCAAGTACATTCGCTCTCCTCAAAGATCCATCTCAGGGGTGAATTACGAAGACAAACGTGTAACAAATTCTCGAGGTCCTCTATATGAAAAGCAACCAGCCAATACTCATCAAAATTTATTACGAGTGTAGCAGTCACGTGTTGAAGTACCTTTAACAAAACATTCATTTCTGCTTTGCATTTCTACTCATTTCTGGTTAGCTCCAGTATATTGGGACGCTTGTTTTGAAAAACATTCCATCGCTTCAACAGATAAATTTAAAAATTTGAAATAATTATAAGAGAGCGCGTTTGAGCGTGTTTTTTTTTTCTTAAATCGCCATAACAGCGACCACAGTTACAATAAGTTTGTATTTGTAATTTACCTCTGACGATCATCTCGTAAGAGTTCGAAAGTACTTGGGTAGGAAAAATCTATGGCGCCTTCCTTCGTGAATTTCATCTCAACACCAAGAGACTGATTAGAGAACTATAAAGAACTTAATAATAATAAACTTAAAGACTGAGTCACTGTGTGATCACTATTTTTGGGGGGGGGGGCCAGGTCGGTAAAATTAAGTGCTGCCCTGGACGGAGCATACTCTAGTTATGCCACTGGTGCAAATTATGTACTTGCCCGAATTTCCCTTAAAACTTCCTCGTTGCTCACATGTTCCGTCAGTGGTATTCTCAGCATCTTTTTCTGGGACCAGATCTCTTGTTGCCTCACCTCTTTTCGTCATCTGAGAGGAAATTGTCCAGAATTTACAGCCGTATGAAGCGAATGATGTTCATAATAGTACAACACCCTTCTCCTTTGTTTCTAACAACATTTTTCTGTTTCTTAATACTTTGCTTGGCTTTTGGAAGGCTTTTTATCATCATAGAAAGCCATATTCTTGTCTGATTTTCATTTTTGAAAAGAGTCACTCTTGTCTCCTAGAGGTTATTATTCCTGATACTAACCACCCAGGAGAGTAACCATTTTCGTTTTCTTGGTTTCAGGTTTCCTGCTGAAATGAAGTGGATTGATTATACTGAATCAATTGCTCGGTTTACTGCTAGGAAAGTTGTTTCCCTCTTTCGTGCCAGGCACCCTTTCTGTTTCTATTTTCCTTAAAACTTCATTGTTACTCACAAGTTCCGGTCATGTGATTTACAGCATCCGTCTGTAGAGCCACATTTCTTTTGCCTCCATAGACTGTTCTTCATCTGTGAGAAGATTGGCCAGCGTTTACTACCATATATGAAAACCGACATTTCATAACAGTTCAGCACACTTTTTTTTTTTTTTCAAACGACATTTTTTTGATTACTTTTAGATTTTTGTTAGGCATCATCTATACCAATGCGCCTTCGGATTTCGGTGTCACAATGGCCGTCGTAGTTGCTCCATTTCGACATCTCCAATTCATAGTTCGCTTTTTGGATTGTTGCGAATACTGACCACATTTGTCGTCATCTTGTTTTGTTTTCATCATTATTACATTGCACATTTATAAGTCTACCAGTCATCCGTACATTGGGCACTTCGATGTGGGGTAATAGTTAACAAGCCTGTCTCGCCAGATCAATTACGATCGAATAGTGAATTCAATCCTATTTCTTAATACTTTGCTTAGCTTTTGGAAGGCTTTTTATCATCGTAGTAAGTCATTTTCTTGCCTGGTTTTCATTTTTGAAAGAGTTACTCTCCTCTCCTAGAGGTTATCATTCCTGATGATAACCCCCTCCCAAGGAGAGTAACCCCTTTCGTTTTGTTGGTTTCACATTTTCTACTGATTTGAAGTAAATTGATTATACTGAATCAATTGCTCGGTTTACTGCTAGGAGAGTTGATTCCCTGTTTCGTTCCTGGCATTTTTTTTCGCGTCAGAATGCATCTTGAACATTTATAAGTTTACCATTTGACCGTACATTAAATACTGGTGCCATATCTGGTCTGATGAACCTTCTATATATCTCAAGATTCTCGACAAAATCCGAAGAAGGTTCTGTCATGTGTAATGGTTTTGACTTGGCATCACGTCTTCAGTCACGTTCCCACAGCCATGACGTGGCTTCCTTCTGTCTTTTCTATAAATATTTTCATGATATTTGTTCTGGTGAACTCTCCTTGATGGTTTAATTCCCCATCCCCTCCCTCGTTAGGTGGTCAGAGATAGTAGTTCTCTGGTGGATGCGGGGCGCCTTTCGTTTCGGGTATGATCGTCGTATTTGTTGTCGTGTTTGAATGAGTGTGTGGTTGAGTGAATGCTTGGAATGAATGAATCTTTTTATGTTATCAAAGTCCCGCAATGATTTCTTCTAGTTAACTGTTGAAACTTGACTAATGCATGGAATAATAATGCAAACACAAAATGTACTTAGAATAAAATGTATTGAAACAAGAAAGTGTACACAATATTTACATATAGTATTTTGTATATTTCTGGGAAGACGTTCCTGGAGAATGTGTTGACTAAGTCGCAGCCGGGCAGAGTCTGTAGTTGAATCTCTTGATTCGCCTCCCTGTCTTCCCGGTACCAACCATATTTATATCGTCGGTACTCCACTATGCAAATTAGGTGGATCCTACCACAACATTAACTGATGTTTCTGCCATATTTAGTGATTGTGGGGGGTTATTACTTACATTATTTTGTTTAGTTTCTTGTGAATAGTTTTGTACGTTTTTTTGTATATATTCATTGGGGGTTAGATTTTTAAATTGGTTGTTTTATCCCCCTGTCCCCCACAGACAATGAATTGTACATATGAGGACTAGTTTGGACTTTCATAGAGACATGCGGTATTATGGTGAATGTAGCAAGAAAGATAAGTAAGAATGCGTTGTTTTGGTGTTAGGAATATTGTTGTATGTTTGGGTCAGTGTTTGTGACTAAGTTTAACGTTCAGACAGAATATGACTGTCCTTTTCTCTCATTCCCCATTTTTAGCCTTGTGCCACACATTTCAGTACATAGCAGGATAAATATCGTTCTACTTCTTGGCACCGCGACATGACTCTAAGCGTCTCATCGTTTTACTGTTGAATTAGCTAGAGGCAACCGTAAGTTCTATTCTAATAGTTTCTTCCCTCTAATTTTTCGTCTGCGGAACTCTTTTCCGGTTTTTTGCTTCTCTTTTACCCCCAATGTTTAAAAATGTAAATGCGAAGACCATCTTCGCTCTTCCTGTAATCTGTTTTTAATTGTCCTTTCTCCTCACTAAAGTCTTCTCGTTCTCTTTCACTCTCAGTAACCGCTTCCGTCTTAGTAGCATTATCGCTTTCTTTGGGATGAGATGATTAAAACAAATCATTTTTTTTTATTTTTTAGATGCACCATAGGATTCCTATTTTTCATTTTCCATCGACTTTTATAACATTTTCTGTACTAGCTTGATTTGCAGTCTCTAATCCATAACTTGTATCATGCACTGTTCACATAACCTCGGAACCAAACAATTGTATCTTCAAGCATTGTATCGTCAAACAATTGTATCTTCAAGCATTGTATCGTCAAACAATTGTATCTTCAAGCATTGTATCGTCAAACAATTGTATCTTCAAGCATTGTATCGTCAAACAATTGTATCTTCAAGCATTGTATCTTCCTATGTTTACGCCTTTACATCTTGTTTTCTTTTCTTACCTTGTCTTGGTGTTCCTGAAGTTTTCTTTCTAAGTGTGCCATCGACTCGCTGATATCTGCATATCTTAAAATTGCATCCACTGAATAATGGGGCTTCCCTTAGAATCACCGTTGGGCTTTTTAAATACTAGTGAAAAAATAGTAATGGTTAACAAGGAGGGTTTTTCGCGTTAGATCAAAGACATCATTTGGCTGCTATTTTCTTTTTTTAATTCTTTTTGTAGGATAGACAGCGATTTGCAAATGGCTTGAAGAGGTTAAATTTTCAGTGTTCAGCGAAACATTTACATAGGAGCCTGTTCCATAAAGTAGAAGTTCTTGGGTAAAAAGCTGCCTGAGTGGAACTTCCTCCTTACACATGGAACATTAATGGATTAAATGCGGGTTTAACATAACATTGTCTTAAGTATATAGGGTTTAATTTTGGAATTAAAAACGGGAGCTCATCTTAACGTTTGCCATCGAAATAATGAGGGAGAAACAATAGGTTAGTGATGTTACGTCAGTGGGAAAAAGGGATGCTACGTGGAGAATAATAACCTAAACAATTTTTAACTCTATGAAGGCTGGAAAAAGAGTGTTTTTTTTTCTTTTTTTGGGAAAGGGTAAAGAGTGCTGCTGATATTCTCCATAGCTTAAACGGTAAGGCAGCTGTTACGCTAAAACAGGTTTGAAGGCTACTTTCACTACTATCACATATATGATGTGAACCTGCAAATAAATTAATCTGGCTGCACGAATTTTCGAGTGCTACTGGACTGGCAGTTAGGTCTCACCGCTTTACTGTTGAGTTAGTTATATGCTATTTTAATAGTTTTTTTTTCTAGCCTGTAGAACTCTCTTCCATTTTTTTTATTTCTGACACCTTCTACTTCTTTATGTACTGTGTCCCCCCAGGACCTATGTGATCATGGCTCTCCACAATTTCCTGTCCGTTGTAGATCTTAATAAATTTTATCTATTCGTTACTTGAGCTGTTTTTCTATGTCCATCTTGTCGTCAATCAGTCCTGTGAGTATCAGATTTTCCAAACCCTCCTTCCTCGTGTGACCTAGAAATTTAAACTGTTTCTTCCTCATGTTAAGTATACATTCTGTTTTGGATTCCATTTTCTCTAAGTTGTTGCTCCCACGATCTTAAAAAAAATCAACGTTAATCGCCATTTTCTGTACTCTTGAAAACCGTTCTTTTATTGTCCTTTCTCTGCACTAAAGTCTTCGCATTCACTTTCACCCCCTCCCCAGTAGCCCACTTGCATCTTAGTGTAATTATAGTATTGCTTCGATTAAAGAAAAATAATTTCATAGTGAGATAAAGTGTCTGCCAAGCCTCCTATTCCTTTAAACGAAGTGTATTTACACGGGTGGGGGGTGATTCATTTGCGTAGTTGTCACCGATGTACATAACGCCAACTGCGTGTCATGAAGGTGCAGCGTTTCAAAATGCCACACCCAGAAAAAATGGGTGTGCGGAGTTGTCTTTAGTGGGTGGAAAAAATCTGTTGATTTTATTACTGTTTCTATAAAAAAACAAAAAAAATCGTTTTTTTTTTGTTTTTTTGTTTTTTTTGTGAATGAACTTAGTATTGAAAGTGGTTAGACAGTGGGGTTTACGCTTGGTGTGCCAGCTGATTTTCCAAGCACACACACACACACATAATTCTCCAGTATCTATCTTACATATCTATACGTCCACCATTCGTCCATGCTTAGTATATTGTTGCCACATATTGTCCAGTGCCGCTGCCATTTATCTTGAACTCTTTGATAACTTCCAAAGAAGTATCAGCAATATTATTGGTTCTGATCTGGCGCCTCGGCATCAGACACTTTCCCGCCGCCGTAAGGTTGCCTCTCTGTGCCTTTTCTATAAAGACTTTCATGGTAATTGTTGAGATGAGCTCTTCGCTGGGGTTTAATTCCCCATCCCCACCCTCGTCAGGTGATTAGTGATGGCAGTTCGCAGGTGGATGCGGGGCGCCTTTCGTTTCGCTTCAGTGTTTTCGTATTTGTTGTTGTGTCCGAATGAGTGCGTGCCAGTGTGTGCGCTTGGGATGAATGAATGTTTTATACTATTATAGTCCCGCATTGATTTCGGCCAGTGAACTGGTATTTCTGCCACATTTAGTGATTGTGGGGGGGTTTATTACTAATATTATTTTCTTTAGTTTCTTGTAAATATTTTTGTATTCATATTGTAAATACTCATTGGAGTTAGTTTTTAGAATTGTTATTTTATTCCCCTCCCCCCACAGACACTGAATTGTAAATATGGGGACTAGTTAGTATTTTCATAGAGACAGAGAGGTATTATGGTGATTGTAGTAAGAAAGGTACGTAAGAATGTGTTGTTTTGTTGTAAGGAATATTGTTCGTACGATTGAGTCAGTGTTTGCGGCTAGCTAAGTTAAGACAGAAGAAGACCGTCCTTTCCCCAATCCCCCTTTCGGCCTTGTGCCACATTTCTGTGTATTCTCGCCTGTGGAACTCCCTTCCTTATTTCTGTTTCCCTGACAACTATAATCTCCAACTATTCAAATGTAACGTCAATCGACATCTCCAGTTGCCTTGATCTATCCACTATCCTTCTCCACATCCTCTCCTCTTTCACTCCTATCTACTCTCGCTCCAAATATTCTGTAACCCCTTGCCTTGATCTATCCTATATCATTCTCCACATCCTTTCCTCTTTCACTCCTATCTACTCTCTCTCTAGCCAAATCTTCTGTAAACCTTAGCCTTCATCTATCCAATATCCTTCTCCACATCCTTTCCTCTTTCACTCCTATCTGCTCTCGCTCCAAATCTTCTGTAACCTCTTGCGTACTAGTGGTTTCCAGCCTTGCTTGGGGTGAAAAGCTTTAAAAAAATAAAAATAAATAAATATCGCTCTTCGCTGGAGTTGTTTTGAACCCTTAATTTCTTTTTGCCAGTTAACTATGTATGCTCATTGGCCCCTTTTATTTCTGCCCCTGATAGTAATATTATTCTCAAATTATCTAACGCTCTTTAACCCATCGAGTTTTAGTGCCTTTATTACCTTGATTGTGGCGAAAGGTTTAAAAAACAAAGTTCGTATACATATAGATCATCACATTCCAAACAAACTTCCGTAAATTGCGGCGTACTGATCAAGTTTTCAAGACTAAAAAAATATTTCCAAACTAGGCGTCGACATATATGGCGGCTATAAAATGCAAACCTTTACGATCGAATTGTAAAGAAAGGACGCAGCACTCCTAACAATTACTGTACATCATTTACCATAAGGTAATACAGTTAAGTATGTAGAGAAATAAGAATTTAAAAATTGAAATTATTAATTATTAATTATATAACAAAAGAAAATCAAATTTATTACCATTAAAAATTATCAAAATATGCTTGCAAATAAAATATAGGATTAGCAATAAATACTTTTAGACAGTTTATATTAAGAAAAAATTGTAAAAATAAAAGAAATTTAATATATATATATATATATATATATATATATATATATATATATATATATATATATACTGCTTGCTATCCAGTACACATTGTATCCAGGTGAAAATAATTTTCGATGATTATAAATCACAAAATAGGCATGGATCACCCACACCGACTGAAAAAAGTATTTCCACAACTAGGCTTAAAAAGTACTTATTTATAATTAAATCGTAAAGTAATGTAAAAAAAGTACGAACGTAGGAAAACAACGTGAATTTCACGTCGCGACTTGCTTAAGTTACAACACCAAGCTAAATGGTAACTTGTCTTTATTTATTACGATTACAGGAACCAATCCCTCGTGATTAAATCATTAAATACACACACACACACATACACCCACACCCACACACACACACCCAGACACACACATACACACACACCCACACACACACACACACACATATATATATATATATATATATATATGAGGAAAAATATGGAAAAACAAAAAATACGAATATGCAAGTTTACTGTATTTAATGTTGTTTCAATGTCGACGTCAGACGTTTCGGTCTAGTAGACCTTCTTCAGGACATAGTTATTAAAACATAATTAAAATTAGACGATATTCAAGTCAACATTCATTCATTCATTCATTTTATTTTGATTATTCTTATGTCTATCGTCTTTTCGTCCAGGGTTGAAGAAAACTGGCCAATGTTGGGCTGGCTGAAATAGGTTAGACCCACATGAGTTAATTTGGAATTTCTTGCTGTGTAATATATATATATAAATCCTTGTCTTACCCCCACCTTTCTATTTTTTCTGTATTTACTGATTTCATTTTCTATCCATATAAAGGCAGTTTGCTCCCAGGGACTCTTTGAAATTCACTTAAAACCGTTATGAACTTTCAACCCAGTATACTAAGTTGACCATAAAAACCTGGTTCACTTCGGAAGCAGAAAGAAAACAACAAATCTTGATGTCTGTCTGGTGGAATTTCCAAGGAGTACTGCATTTCGAGCTTGTTCCAAACGGTTGAACCATCAACAAATAAACTGTATTGCCAGCAGCTCGACCGCGTTTACGACAAACGAAGGAAGGAGTACCCTGCTTCGGACAATCGAGGTCGGGGTTTGGTTCAGCAAGTCAATGTGAAGCCACACACTACCAGGTTGACTAAGGAGATGTTCAAACTGATGGACGGTGTCAAGACTCTTCCACATCCACCATTCAGTCTTGATGCTGTTTCGAGTGACTATAGCTTATTCCGCTCTATGGCACACTTCCCCCGCGACCAACGATTCAACACTTTTGATGAACGGAAGGAATGTTGTTTACAGCTTTATTTTAATTTTTATTCAAAGCCAGCGGGCTGGTATCTGGGAGAGATTCGAATGCTGGCAGATCGCTGGCAGAAGATCGCCGAGAATAATGGACTTTATTTTGAAGAATAAATGTTGGCGTTGCTCCATAACATTTTCTTGTTCTTTTTTTCCGCTTCCTAAGTGAGTCAGGACTTTCTGGCCAACCTAGTATATTGTAAAAAAAAAAGTGGACAAATCAATGGAAAGGCCTATTTAAGTCTTTTAAATAGTCGTCTAGATTTCATTGATTGTGA
>OZ038490.1:47891350-47956350 GCA_964036315.1 Acanthosepion esculentum
TCTCTAACTGCAGTATGTCTACTAACCGCCCGACGCGGTCAGATGTGGCACGAGGCCGAATTTAATATATATATATATATATATATATATATATATATATATATATATATATATATATATATATATATATATATAATTTCATTTTTTTTTTAAACTGACCATTTTAAGGCCTCATTTGTTATAATTTATTTCACCAGAGAATTTTATTTTTCTCTGGATTTTCAGACCTCACTTTCAACGGTGAAACGAAAAATGAATTTAAACTTTACACTTTTGACGGGCATTATTAAGCTTATATAAGTTGACATAGAGGGCGGTGAGGAATAGTGTGAGGGACATGGTCGATTAAATAGGTCAATGTTTGATCCTTACTCTGAAAGTGGATAAAGGCGTTAGTTAGATCCAATGACAGGACACAAAGAGTGTGAGTTCAATACCCGGTTAAGGCAATGGAGAATTTTCAGATGGGAATTAACAGGAGATAACTGATAACTGACATCCATTAAACATGGCAAGTGGAACTAGAACAGTCTACCCCAGTGAGCGAAATAAAGGGTTCAGTTCGACATTCCAACCACCTGAAGAAGGCCGGAGCATACAACCGCCGAAACGTTGTAATAAATATGGCGACAAAGATGAGGACAATAGTCCGAATAATGTAAATAGTGATTACAGGGTAATTAAAAATTCTGTTAAAAGTCGCTCGATATATTTGTGTATTAATTTTTACAGATATATCCACAGTTGAAAAAATTAGTAAAATTTCCGGTTGTCAATATGTCATTAGCGCTGTCAAAATCTAATAAAGACACTCAGCTTTGTATTAAAACTCCATTTCTGCGATATTTGAAACTAAAAGTAATTTTTGTTTCAAATCAAATTAATTCATCTTTAAATCAGCTAATGTCCCGTAAATAAAGACCCAGAAATGTATATTTTATATTTGAAAGCGTTTTTTTTTTAAAAATAATTACATTGTGCTGAGGAATGACTAAAAATGAGATTAAAAATAATAATAATAATAATAACAGTCAATTTAAATGAGTTTTAAAAGATAACAAAGTAATTTGTTTATTGGTAATAATATAGTTAATCTATTACCTTGAAATTAAAATTAAATTAAAAGCTTCAACAAAGATTTTTTTAAATGCTTTTAAAGCTTATGTATCGCGTTTCTTTGGCGGTACTGATAGATAGATAAATAGATAGATAGATAGATAGATAGATAATGGACAGACTGAGATGGATAGATAGATAGATAGATAGATAGATAGATAGATAGATAGATAGATAGATATGGACATACATAGATAGATAGATAGATAGATAGATAGATAGATAGATAGATAGATAGATAGATAGATAGATACGAAAAGACTGCGATAGATAGATAGTCATATAGATAGATATAAAAAAAACTGTGATAGATAGATAGATAGATATGAACAGACATAGATAGATAGATAGATAGATAGTTAGATAGATAGATAGGCATTATTTACGTGCATATGCGTCTTTGCGTTAAGAATTCTGATTCACACTTCTAAGATTCACTCCTTGTTGATTCCGATGATGTTTGCGTCTTTTTTCTGTCTCAGGCGTTTCTTGTTCAGTCAAGGTCTTCCTCCTTCTGACAGCTGTCACGACTCGTGAGGTGCTATTATCAATGCATTTAAAACGTAAAAACGGCTTCACTAATGACGTCATAATCCACCACTTCCCCGCAACCAACCAACCAGTCTCCACCCACCAGGCCGAATAGCATCCGAGCGACCTTCAATGCCTTCCTCGCTATGTCAGCATAGGTTAGAACACCATTTCCATAAAAAAATAAAAGAATTAATAAGATGCAGAAAGTTTAGCAAACGTCTGCATGGAAGCTGTCAACTTCGCAATGGTCAAAAACAAAACAAAAATGTCAAAAACTGAACGAGTCATCAAAATGTGAAATGACTACAAACAGCCCACAGAATGAAACAGCGAAATACTTTTTAATAAAGACGCACAGAGAATCGACCGGCCAAAAAGCTGTAAAATAAAATGAAATAAAATAAAATAATTTTTTCCTGAATTATTCGGATTAGCATTTCAATACTATCATTGTACATTCCAAGATACTGAAAAATGGTCAGTTCCATCTACCGCTACAGTAAGGACCTGACACCATCCGCCATGTTCAAATTTTAAAAGAATAAGATCAATCCACGTTGGGAGAAGGCCCTGGGACACACAGACACCCACTGACTGAAGGCAATTGACGAAGTCCAGAGAATAACAATAAAACGCAATTTTATGGGTGAGAAATCAAAGCTCGTGTTTGCAATTGCATTTATTTTATGAGCGGAAATTGAGGAATGTAAGACGTGTAAATTATAAGGATATGCAGGATAGATAACGACTGACCCTATAATGGAAGAAGTTTAGATCGTCGAGAGACAGTTCCATAAAGTCGGTTGGCCAAAGACTTGAAGAGGTAAAGATCGTAGTGATCGGGAAAGCATCCCATCGGCGGCCTGTTCCACAAAGTCAATTGACCATAGATTTGTAGAGGTTAAGATCGTAGTGATCAGGAAAAAATCCCGCCAGTTTGACAAAGTCAGTTGACCCTAAATTTGAAGAGGTTAAGAGCGTAGTGATCAGGTAAGCATCCCATCGGCTGCCTGTTCCACAAAGTCACTTGATCCTAGATTTGAAGAGGTAAAGATCGTAGTGATCGGGAAAGCATCCCATCAGCGGCCTGATGCACAAAGACACTTGACCCTAGACTTAAAGCACTTAAGATGGTAGTGATCAGAAAAGAATCCCATCGGCGGCCTGTTCCACAAAGTCAGTTAACCCGCGACTTGAAGAGGTAAAGATCTTAGTGATCGGGAAAGCATCCCATCGGTGGCCTGTTCCACAAAGTCAGTTGCCCCTGGACTTAAAGCACTTAAGATCGTAGTGATCAGGAAAGCATCCCATCAGCGGCCTGATGCACAAAGTCACTTGACCATAGATTTGAAGAGATAAAGACGTAGTGATCAGAGAAGCATCCCATTGGCGGCCTGTTCCACAAAGTCAGATGGCCCTTGACTTGAAGAAGTTTAGATCGTAGTGGTCGGGAAAGCATTCCGTCGAGGACCTGTTCCACAATGTCAGTTGACCATAGATTTGAAGAGGTAAAGATCGTAGTGATCGGGAAAGTATTCCGTCGGAGGGCCTGTTCCACAAAGTCAGTTGACCTTAGACCTGGAAATGTTATGGTTAGAGTGATCAGAGAGTTATCATGCCGAGACGTTTTTCCAAAAATGTGACATTTCTAGGGAAGAAGTTCTCTGAGTGGAACATCTTCCTGACCAATCGAACACGAAGGGCGTGAATATGAAGTGGCATGGTGGATCCTAGCTTTAAATGCCTGAACTGGTGAAACTAAGGTATATAGCTTGTGTAAACATTTTTCATGAAAATTGCAAGAGATTATCCAGAAGCTAGCAATGTTTTCGTCTGTGGGGAAAGAGGTTGTACGGTGGAAAATTATTCATCACCTATAAGTCCGCCTAGACGCTTTTGAAGTCAACCAAGTCTGAAAGGTGAGAAATGGACAGCTCCGTTCAAGATATGACAGCAGTAATATATTTTTGATTTGTTCTGGCTCTTATAAAGATTTGAACATGGGAGAAGGAGTGAGGTACTTACTGGAGTGGTACAAGCAATCGACCTTTTTATTTTCTAGTATCTATAGCGATGGCGAGAAATTCAATTTGAGGTCTGGGATAATCTTGCGTTCAGAGCTAGAAGCCTCGTTTGTGAGTGCAACCGTATATCATGGCAGGAGTAAAAATTGAGAAATAATTTATAATAATGCAAGACGGCCTACTTCCCGCCAAATTGGTGGGCTGTTGGATCGATTTCAGAGGAAAGAGCCAGTGCTAGGCTCTGGTCATGTAGGTTTAGGGTGGGGCACCCATAAATTTGTATCTCCTTTTCTATCACTTGGACATCGTTGGCCAAAGTATCAAGTGGGATTTCTGCACATGCATTTTCAATTTATTGTCTAAGGGACGCCAATGTGAACAGTTTTCTGCGATGCAAAACATACTTTTGCACATGTTGATGTTTCAGCCAGGGAGGTATTGCCATCTGTCGAGAAATTACTGCAGTAAAAAATATTATCACAAGATGATAAAACTACGAACGACAAGTTTTTCCTTTCTTGAAGAGAATAAACAATTTCTTGACACTGTATATATATATATATATATATATATATATATATATATATATATATATATATATATATATATATATATATAAAAGTGAACATTGATGTCAACACTCAGAGGCAATTGCGTTTAGCATGAAACAGCCTGTCGCCTCGGAGTGTTAACTTGAATGTTCACTTTTATACTTACATACGTTCTATCTCTGATATTGAGCACTTTATCCCATAAATATAGCACATCTTAAAACTATATTTCTTCATACACACACACACACATACATATATATATATATATATATATATATATATATATATATATGTGTGTGTGTGTGTGTGTGTGTGTGTGTGTGTGTGTGTGTCACACATTATGAAATGGACAAAGTACGACAATTATTTAAAGACATTTTTATGTTTAACATTATTTTATAGATACATTTACATTTACATTTACAGAGCATTTACTTACATATTTGTATCTATAAAAAGAATGTTAAAAAAATGTCTTGAAATATATATATATATATCCTTTAAAAGTGTTTTTTCAGAGTAAATGTTTTCATTGATGGAATCTCGGCGGAAGGAACGAAATACAAATAAGGTTTAGTTATAATTATGCATGGAAAGAAAATTGGAAAATGCAGGGACGAGTTTTTATATTTCTTGGCGTTCGAATTATTTGTGCACACAACATTATTCTACTTCGTACGGGTTTTATTTTTAATCGATTTTCTGAAGAATTTTTATTTTCAAAAATTATCTACTCAAACACGTGTATTCACTAAATATAACGATTATATGAGTAATATATATATATATATATATATATATATATATATATATATATATATATATATATATATATATATATATATATATATATATATATATATATATATATATATATAAAAAGAAGAGAGAAACCGCAAACGTTTTGGGATGTGATGTGGATATTTTTTTTAAATATTATGCTTTATTTTCCATAAATATAATTTTTTTTTAAAAATCCACATTCCAACCAAAAACGTTTGCGGTTTCTCTCTTATTTTTAATATATACACTTTTTTCTCGTTGAAACTACTATAACCTCTTCCATTTATATATATATATATATATATATATATATATATATATATATATATATATATATATATATATATATATCTTCCGTTTATATATATATATATATATATATATATCTTCCGTTTATATATATATAATATATATATTTATATCTATATATAATATATATAATATATATAATATATATGTATATATATATAATATATATATATATATATATATATATATATATATATATATATATATATATATATAATATACTTGCAGCATGGCCCGGTGTTGGCCGTGCTTGATTAAAAAATCGTACGACTCATACTGCAATCGCTTTCATTTGACTTAAAATATTTTTGCCCTTCCTTGCCTTTAAAGGAGTGCCCTTTGCCATGCTGATGTTGCTACATGCCTTACTTCTTGCCTATCTCACACTGCGGATTTTTTTCTAAGCTCTATACTAAACATTAAATCTGATACGAAAAAAGAACTAAATAAAATGAACACAAAACGATCAGCTTTAAAAAAAGAACTCGTAACTGGAAAAACCGAATGAAAAAAAGAATGTTAACAACAAATACATTTTCACACCCAACCCAGTTCTGCGGAATCAGAATCAACGCTTAGTTTAAGCAAGCCTATTAGAGTAAAGTGCCATGCAGATTTAAATTTTTCACACTTGTGACGAATGCAGCTATAGATTTTTTTTTCATGCTAGCATGCTAGTTAACATTCGTGTCAGTCAGCTGTTGGCTCTCACGCTGGCCAATAGAATCTTCCTGCTTATTCGTTATAGGCTCTCACTCTGGCCAGTAGAAAAAAGCCGGAAACCACATGAAAACTGCCGTAGAAGCATGAAAAGATCGATTATTTCCACTATCGATGGGAGTTGGGAAATGCAAAGACAGTCTTGGCCTTTTCACTGACTTGGAGCATGCGCATGTAAATTTTGGTGCAAACCCGTCGAAAATTGCGGCTGTGCATTCGTTACACACACACACACACACACACACACACATCCTGCCTTTTATAGATAGAGATATAATATATATATAATATATAATATGTTTATATATATATATAATATATAATATATATATATATATATATATATATATATATATATATATATATATATATATATATATATATATATATCTTCCGTTTATACATATATATATATAACGTCTTCCGTTCATATATATATATATATATATATATATATATATATATATATATATATATATATATATATATATATATATATATTAATCTCATGATGTCGGTATAAATTTAGTATTACAATATCTATACAAGTTTTCCATTCCTGAATTGTAAATACAATTTTTGGAGGATTCTGTATATATATATATATATATATATATATATATATATATATATATATATATATATATTAAATTTATTCCGATATCATGAGATTAATACAAGTTACCTTTGGACTCTACAATCACAAGAGATGCTCAAAATGGTGGCCTTTAGCTTCCCGGTATTTATTAGTACGGCGAGTTGCTGCTAGAGCAACCTTAGCTAAAGTGTCAAGTGGGATCGTGTTTTCAATTTGGTTGCCTTTCTGCGATACACGACATCCTTCAAGATGATAAAACTATGAAAGACAAGTTTTTCCTTTTCCGTATAGACATTTACTTGGCAGACTGTATATATTAAATGCTTCCCATGTTTGTACAACCAGTAAGAATTTTCAAAATTGTTTGGTATACAAATCTTACCTTGCATGATTCGACTCTGTGTAAGTGGCATCGCGGTCCTAGCTTTAAATGCCTGAACTGGTGTAACTAAGAAATATAGCACGTCTAAACAATTGCCATGAAAATTGCAATAGAGTAGCCAGAGGTTAGCAATGTTTTCGTCTATGGGAAAGAAATTTTTGAGTGGAAAATATTTCATCAGGCACAAGTCCGTTTAGACGCTTTTGAGGTCAACCAAGGCTGGAAAGTAAGGATTGGTCAACCCCATTCAAGATATGACAGCAAGAATCCATTTTCAAACGCTCCCTATGATGGTACAACCAGTAAGAAGTTTCAAAATTGTTTGGTATACATATGTTACATTGAATTTTCTTTTATCTCTACATTACTCAAATATCACTGGGTTTTGTAGGAAAATTACCAACAATGCATTTTATCTTGGAGACATGCAATTGCGTTCAGAATATTTAAATTTCGTCATTAATCTGATATGTTGATATGCCGCTAAACAAGATAAACCAAACAACCAACATGAAAGAATTCTTTCTGACATTAATCCATATAATATCCTACAATTTCTTGAATCAAACTGTATTCCAAAATAACAAAACTACAACATATCGCCGCCTCTAGTAACTATGTCCACACGCACGTGTATATACACAAAAATCTGAGAATCATCTACCATGTATTCAATTGTGAAAGCAGAATAACATATATCATATTTTTATTATTTCTCCCAAGATAATTTAATTTCGGCATTAAATGACCCATAAAGGTGTTGATATGCCTTTAAGCAGACAAAACAAAGATCACTGGTCTGATGATAGGCGGAATATTTTTGGTGTTTATTGGATACATTAGCGGACTGAATATATTTTATAGCCATACCCTACCCTCACCACCAATATACCTACTGAAAGGTGGGAAGGACTGGTAATAGTAGTAGCGGGGGTAAAAAAAAATCCCCAGGTAACAACGGTTAGATAAGGTACCACCTATTGAAATTACAAGCCATTCAGTGTCAACGATCATCGAAGACGTTTATGTCATTCGGCCTTTACATTGAGTTGGCAACGTCAACCCCATGACCCAGACCCGACTCCGGCAACGTAATTACTTCTGTGAATCGGAATCAAGCGTCTGTGTATACGGAAATAGGGATCACATTAGGACCACACTCGAAACCTGCAATATATCCGCGGGTCAATTAGAAAAGTTGTCTGATTGGTGATCGGGTGAAGTTGGCTACGTGTCTGCATGAATATGCGCTGGTGTAGTCAGTCAGTTACGTGCCATACGTGATACATGCTAGGGTGATCATGTATCTTTTGATACACGATGTTGCCATTTCTTTCTGTGGTAGACCAGTTGCCATCCAAGGCTATAGAACCCGGTCTGTCTTGCTATTTACACATAGCTGGAGGGAGAAGAGGATTCAGACCTTTCCCAAGGATATTAGCACGTAAGTGAATATCAGTCAGTTATATACCATGCGTGATACTTAGGCGATCATGCATCTTTCGTAAATTTAATTATTCATTCTCATTATTATTTGAAAACCTCGCATATATGAATACTATGGAGAGAATATGTGAATAAAGCGGAAGTTTTAGGGAAAATGGAAACTAAAATGAACACACACACACACACACACACACACACACACACACATATATATACATACATACATATATATAAATATATATATATATATATATAAAAGTGAACATTGAAGTCAACACACAGAGGCCTCTGAGCACACCTTAAAACTATATTTTTTCATATATTTATATATATATATATATATATATATATACATATATATATGTGTGTATGTATATATAACATATTTAGCGATATCTACCGGATGCGATGGATAAGTTGTCGTCTAAATGATGCAAAAATGAAAATAACACTGATATTTTATTTTAACAGATATATTTACCAAAATTACACAAAAAACATCTTGAAATACTAGAGAGTAAATTTTTTCAATATAATCGCCATTGCCCTCAACCACGGCCTCCAGATGACTCCGGAATCTTCTGCATCTCTTCTGGGCGGTCTCTTTGTTTTGGTGAAAGATGCCTTAGTTCTTGTCTTCAGCTCATCTTTTAGGTTACAAGGAGTTTTGTTGGTCTCTCGCTCAACTGCGCCTCACACATAATAATCAAGTGAGTTGTATTCTAGTGAGTTAGATGGCCAGATGAACGGGGTGATGTAGTCGCAGAAATTGTCTGACAGCCATGACTGGAGTCTCCTGCTTGTGTGGCATGGTGCAGAGTCCTGTTTCCAGATACAGGATCTTCCAGCAGCCACCCTCTTGACGCAGGGCAGCACTACCTTCTCAAGACACTTGATGTAGGCCTCCGTGTTGAATCTGAGGCCCCGTGGCAAGATGAATAGAGGCATAACGACGCCATCACTAGTGATCACTCCAAAGACCATGATGTTGGCTGGATATATCATCCAACTTTTTCCGAATCCACTGCACTGTTCTCAGATTGACAGCAAAATACTCTGAAATGTTCGTATTAGTGTTTCCGGTGCGAATGCCAAGAAGTACAGGATGTCGTTTCCAAATTTGTGGCGGGGTGAATTGCGTCATGGTGCACTTTTTCTGACGGACGGTGCCCAACTGACCCTACTATACAGTGCAGTCAACAAAATAAAAAAAAAACAACGAAATTAAAACTATAAAATGGCGACAATTTACTCATCGTACCCTGTACTTGCGATCATGATGAGCACGTTGAAATTTCTAGAGCACATAATGAGGAAAGATGGCTTGGAAAATTTGACACTCACAGGACATATTAAATGCAAGCGGAGTAGGGGAAAGCAACAAATAAACTACCTAACGAGTTTGTGCAAAGGGTTGGCAACAAGGTGATTAGGGTAGATAGCGAAAAAGACAACGTTTACAAAGAGCTATAAACGATAGGAAATTTTGCAAGGGGGGAAACGAACAGATATTAGGTGAGCACACACCGAAAATACAAATCCTGACGTGAATTAGTGACATGTCAGGTCGCAACAGACGTCTCTTTGTCTCAGCCCGTAACGAGTGCAAGCGTGTCCTCATTGAAGCAAAGTCACTATTTGCTGATAGAATGAAACAACGTATTACATCTCTCAAATTCGGCTCCAAGGATTATTGGCGTCTCTCCAAGAGTGTACTTAAGAACAGCAGACCTTCAATACCTTCTTTGTTCAACCAATTTGAGGTCCTGACCTCCTCAGCCTATAAGGCTGAGTGCTTTGCCCTGTATATTGTTATATATGTCTTTTCTACAAATATTTTGATGGCAACTGCCCTGACGAGATACTTTCACTGGTACCCCAACTGCATCAATTTAAGCGTGCTACTAGGTTGGCATTTCGGTCCCAATCTTTCACTGTCGAAACAGTTAAATGTAACCGCCTCTTCTACTCCAACAGATTTTTCTCTTGCACTTCCCTTCAGTGGAGCTCCCTGCCGCCTACTTGCTTCCCTGATGGCTATAATGTTCAAATATTCAAATGTAATGTCAATCTTCTGATGCGTTGATCTTGATCTCCGTCCTTCTCTTATACCTTCCTCAAACACCCCTCTTTACTGTTGCTCCCACTCTTTCTAAACACTGTCGTGCTCGTGGCACTCCCACCTTGCTTGGGGTGAACTGCTTAACAAAAAAAAAGAAAGAAAGAAAACAAAGAAAAGAAAAGAGTATTGGGTTTCTATGTGATAGCTATCCTATTATATGACGCTAAACGCTGGACAATCTCTCCACAAATGAAGAGAAAACTCAAGGACGCAAAAATATCGTTCTACAGACGGATACTGAGAATTCTATGGACGGAGCAAATAAGCAACGTGTATGTCTTTTTTGGACACAATGAGGAAAGAGGGCTTGGAAAGTTTAACCTGAGGGCAAGAGAGAGGGGAAGGCAGTGAGCCACTTACATGACGGGCTTGTGTGAATGGAAGAAGGAACGATGTGGGTGGGAGCTTTAGTAAAGGGAAATAAACAGCTAAGGGATACAAGAAATAGGAAGTTTTGGAGGGCCATGATCGACTATTTGCTGAAAGAACGCAGGACAAAAAGAAAAACAGAGCTGACAATTAAAAAGTAATTAAAATTAATACACAAACTCTACCTTGGGTACTGAAAAATATGGCAATTGTTCTATTACTCTTGGTACCTTGACTGCATGAATTTAACCATGCTACTCGATTGGCAATTAGGTCTCGTTGTGTTACTGTGCAAATAGCTAGATGTAACCGTAAGTTCTATTAAAGAAACAAAGAAGTAGGTGAAGAAGAAGAAGAAGAAGAAGAAGAAGAAGAAGAAGAAGAAGAAGAAGAAGAAGAAGATGATGATGATGATGATGATGATGATGATGGAGGAAGAAAAGAAGAAGAAGAAGAAGAAGAAGAAGAAGAAGAAGAAGAAGAAGAAGATAGAGAAAGAGAAGAAAAAAGCTAAGAAGGAAGAGGAGGAGAACAAGAAGAAGAAGTATGAGGAAGAGGAGAATAAGAGGACGAAGAAGAAGAAGAAGAAGAAGAAGAAGAAGAAGAAGAAGAAGAAGAAGAAGAAGAAGAAGAAGAAGAAGGAGGAGAACAAGAACAAGAAGATGATAATAGAGGAAGAGAAGAAGAAAACTAAGAAGGAAGATGAGGAGGAGAACAAGAAGAAGAAGAAGGGGAAAAAAGAGAAGAGGAGAACTAAGAAGAAGAAGAACGCACGAGTTTTTTCTTGTAGGCCGTCGCGTACCGAAGAGAGAACGTTGATTATAATTTGGGAGAGAAATATAGTAACGTTTCTTTCAAAAAAATTATAATGGCTAACCCCGGATGAGGGAGCTTGGATTGAAGACACACGCTCCTTCTTAGACTAACTGCATGAAATTCTATATATTCTTCGCAGTCTTCAAAGAATTTTTTAAAAAAATACATCAGCTGTGAGACTATTGACTAGATCTTCCCTATATATTTTTTCTTATTATTTTCTCTGCAGTTTCAGCGCCCTTCATCGTTACAGAGGCGTTCATACAGGACTATTTGCTTTCACATCTGCCACCGACTTTCAGATACTAACAAAAAAAAACTCCAAAAAACGGATGATATCGAAAGGGCCAGTCTTCAAGCTATTTATTTATTTATTTAATCATTTAACACCAAGCAAGTAAAGTCACTAAGTTTGTTTGTTTGTTTGGGGTTTTATGGCATATCAACCACTATGGGTTATTTAATGCCAGATCCAGTATTTACTAGATATATCAAAAACATATAGTTGGCAACATCATTGTTTCAAAAACGTATAGCTGGCAACATCATTGTTTCCCATCACATTTTAGGGGTAAGGTGTTAGTATATTTAGTGTAGGGTTTGGGTGGGAAAGTTAATTGTAAGTTGTAGTTGTTTTGGGATGGGTTAGATGTGATGGGGCATGACATGACCAGCCGATTGATCGGATCGACGGCCTTTTGGTTGGACGTAGTTTATCGTCATACCCAGGACGCGGATGTAGTTTATCGTCATACCCAGGACGCGGACACACCTTGGGATTTTACTATTTTCCCATAGCTGGGACCCTAATAGGTTCTACCACCCCGGGTCAGGGTGGACCTGGGAACATCAGCAATTAAGAGGTGGTTCCACGCTCCTCAAAACCTCTTGATCAGGGGCCTTGCTGTTGGATGTAGTTTATCGTCTTACCCAGGATGATAAAGTCACTAAGATGCAAGGATCTACTATAAGTAAAAGACAACGAGAAAATTAGCTGGAAGAAAGGACAATAAAGGAACAGGTGTTCAGAAGACAGAAGACGGTGATTAACATTACATTGAAACTTTTGAAGAACATATGGAAAAGAGAAAAGAGAAAGCTCTTATCTGCAGACCCGTTCCCAGCCGTTTCCATAGTAATTAATGTTGCAAGAGACCATACTTATAAACACGCGCAAACCACAAGATAGCTTATTCCTAAATTTTCGCTTGAGGATGAAACGGGACTCGATACCTTAATTCAACTTAATTTCAATAATTATATTGAGGGTTTCGACTCTCGTTTTTGAAACATGAGAACTCTTATGTAGCGAAGGAATCATATTTTTTTTTTAAATATTATAATATAAGCTCTACTTCTGTATGGAGCACTGTCTTTTTAAAAATAAAAACAAAAATACTAAAGAACTCTGAATTATTTACCTAACGTGTTCTTTTCTATTTTTCTGCATACCTGCAGATATATATATATATATATGTATGTATATATATATATATATATATATATATATATATATATATATATATATATGTATGAAGTCGTCAAAAAAAATTGTAGTTGAAATAGCTAGATGTAACAGTAAATTCTATTACAAAATGAAAGAAAGAAAGAAAGAAAGAAGAAGAAGAAGAAGAAGAAGAAGAAGAAGAAGAAGAAGAAGAAGAAGAAGAAGAAGAAGAATGCACAATTTCTTTCTTGAAGCAGCGGTCTAGAGAATGATACTGAGAATGATATGGACTGAACATGTGTGCAACGATGAAGTATTCGAGAAAATGGATACAAAAAGGATACTTATACTTCACATGAGAAAGAGACACTTGGAAGGTCTCGGGCACATAATGAGGAAAGAGGGCTTGGGAAATGTGACACGCGCAGGGTATAATGAAAATAAGGGAGACAGAGAAAAACAGCAAATAATCTATCAAACATTCTTATGCAAACGTCTGGGAGAACGGGGTTCGCGAAAAATAGCAAAAGCACAAACATTACTAAGTGTTAAAAAGAACAGGAAATTGTGGAGAGCCATGGTCACCAGTGAAGTGACATGACAACAAGAAGAAGAAGGCGATATATATCAATGCTAGAACTGCCTATTCGATGTCACATTTAATTACTTTTCAAGCTCTCAAGCGGTCTTACACAAAAACTTTGGATTTTTTTGTATATGCATCGTATTTTTATATGCAGGCGAAGGTCTGGACCATTAATATATATATATATATATATATATATATATATATATATATATATATATATATATATATATATATATATATGTTATAGAATAAATCAAATTGCCTATTAACATTTGTTTATTTTTCTCTTTTTGTTTCGATGTGTGTGCGTTGAAATGTGTATGTGTTAAATTTGAAAACAAAAAAGGTTGAATGGAATTTTCCGTTAAAGCAAGCTTCTCCTATGTCAACACAAGAACTTTTGGCGACATCGTCACCTACTTTCGTTTTAATAGTGCACATAGGTACTGGTACTACATACATACATGCATACTTATATATATATATACATATATATATATATATATATATATATATATATATATATATATATATATATATATACATATATATATATATACATATATATATATATATATATATATATATATATATATATATATATATATATATATATAGTCTGTCTGTGTGTATGTGGCTGTGTTCCTTTGTGTTATTGCGTGGACTAGTAGAAGCGAGATATCTATTTAAATGTACGGATATATATATATATATATATATATATATATATATATATATATATATATATATATATATATATAAAGGCAACTAAGCATAACTCAATGTTAGTGTATATCCATAGGCATATAAAGTTTCACCCCAAAAAAGAAAAAAATATACAATATGCACACACACACACACACACACACACACATACACACACACACAAACACATACACACACACATATATATATGTGTATGTGTGTGTGTGTGTGTGTATGTGTGCCTGTCCTTTGCGGTATTGCGCGGACACTAGGAGCAGGGTACATTCATATATATATATATATATATATATATATATACATACATACAAGCACATTTATGCATAACTTAATGTAAATATATATACATATGCCTACATAATTTCATACAAAAGGTAAAAAACATGCACAATATATATATATATATATATATATATATATATATATATATATATATATCGCGTGCGATGAATAAATTGTCGTATAAATGACGCAGAAATGAAAATAATATTGGCATCTCATTTAAACACATATATTTACTAAAATTACACAAAAAACATCTTGAAATACTAAAGAATAAATTTATTCAATAAAATCGCCATTGGCTTTAACCACGGCAGGGAGTTAAGAGGCGAGATTTAAGGGGTAATGTGGTCTCAGATATTGTTTGACGGTTCTCCTGCTTGTGTGTCATGGTGTTGACTGACATAGGGTCTTCCAGCAGCCATCCTCTTGACCTAGGGTATCACTACCTCCTAAAGACACTTGATGTAGGCTTCCATGTTGAATCTGGGGCCCACACCAACAAATTCGGGGGTGCTTTTCTCATCAGAACGATCAAAATGAATTTTCCGTGCTGCCGTACCTTCGTAATCACCATTAGACTCATCAAACTCTTTCTGAATCCTATGCACTGTCATCATATTGACACCAAAATTCTCTGAAATGATCGTGTTGGATCTTCCGGCGTATACCGTTTCCAGATTTTCTGGTGGAGTGAATTGCGTCCCGATCCTCTTCTTCTCACAGACGGTGCCCAACTACCATACTATACTGGCACTGTAGAGAAGGATCGGTGCACGTACAGCGACCAGCGCAATCGACGGTTGCGGGGGCTCGAGGAATTATTGTCCTGTACCCGAGTGTACGCACTCCGGTTCCCCACCTTAAAAACTGACCTTGCATCGCATCTCGTCTCAGTGTGAAAACAGGGTAAATATCTATACTCGACAAAATCGAAAACAAATAACGCGTATTTGCGAAATTAAAAATATAATATGGCAATAATTTATCCATTACAACCTGTATAAACACACACACCCACACACAAATTATATGTATATGATATATATGTGTGTGTGTTTATTTCATATATTCATATAAACAGCCAAAACCACCATATATATGTGTGTACGTGTGTGCACGCGTATGTGCGTGTGATGTGCGCGCGTGTGTGTGTGTGTTCATATACAGTAAACTTATACAGGGTGCGGCATAATCTCGAATAATCTCCCGCATTGGTAGCAATGGCGTCTTCATCTAGCTAATGTCCTAACATTATGTGAGAAATATTTCTAAGAGTTATATGTGGGAGGTATTTATGCCGCAACATATAGGCCAAAATTTTAGTCTACCGTGTGAATTTAATAATTAGTCAGTTTCATGCCTTCTTTGGTTTAATTACCTGCTAAGCTAGAATGGGGAAACTATTTAACACGATAGTGTTTGGCATCCAATTTTCATTGATCCATTCATATTTTACGGCTTATCAACCCTTTTGCGGGATATTAAAATCCAGAAAATATTTTGAGATTGTAATAATTTTTTTGAGATAATAATAATTTAACGATACAAATCCTACTAATTAACCCATAGCTGGAGAGAAGAGATGGCGCCATTCATGACAGCCATATGACAATCTCGATCTGGTGAGTATATTTAAAAACATCACGTCAGTTATTAGTTTTTTTTGCGGTGGTGAACGAAACTACAGATGGTAAAAAAATTTTGAGATAATAATTATTTAACGATACAAATACTACTAATTAACCCATATCTGGGGAGAATAGGTGGATTCATGCCTTTCTCAAGTTTGTTTGCAGCGTAAGTGAATATAACGGACACGACTGGAAATGGAACTCGGCTCACCAATTTCCTGTTCATAGCCGTTTTCCTTACACCATCCGTCCATCCTAGCTTACAGCACCTGTTATTCTCAAGTGGTCACCCATCTAGGGACTGACCAGTTTCGCTGTCACTTAACTTCTGTGATCGTATGGGATACCGGTGTCTCAACATTATTTGGTGGTAAGCCCTACAATTTTAAGGATTTTTCATACAGCAATTATTATTATTATTATTATTATTATTATTATTATTATTATTATTATTAATATATTTTCTTTGATTTCTGGTGTGTACTCATTTTTTCCGGGTCCCGACCAGCGACCTAAGCTCAGAAATAGCATCACTGAGCAGTTTTGAAAAAAAAAACTCAAAAATATTCCCACATATTTTACATAGATAAAACCCTTCGTCATCTCCAATTGCCTTGATCTATCCACTTCCCTTCTCCACTTCCTTTCATCTTTCATTCCTATCTGCTCTCGCTCTATATCTTCCGTAATCTCCCTGCCTTGATCGACCCTCCGTCCTTCTCTTTCTCCACATCCCTTCCTTTACCACTCCTATCTGCTCTTTCTCCAACCCTTCTGTAACCCCATGCGTGATAGTGGCCACCAGCCTTGCTTGGGGTGATACGCTTAAAAAAAAAAAAAAAAAAGCTGTAGGTTGTACTTGTGATAATTTTTTGTTTTTCTTTTGACTACCAGGAATTCTTTCAGTGAGTCTATTGGAATCTTATCAAATCAATCCGAGGGCTCCAACTACAAGTCATGTACCACGTTTTTGAGAATTTCACTTCAAGATCCGTGTATTTTGATAGTTTTTTTTTAAGTTTTTCAGAGGTACATTACAGTCTGCGGAGACTGCCATGTAAATAAGAAGGCACATTTTGTCATTTTGGTCTTTAATCATGATGTCTAGGCGATTAGCTTTGATTGTTCCATCAATGTGCATTGTGTTGTCCCATAAAATTGTTACAGCTCCTATCTCCGTAACTGTGTCAGGGTGGCGTTCATACCAATTTCTTGCGGTTTCCTTTCCTTAAAATTTGCATATTTCCAGTGCAGATATTGACCCACTCTATCATGCAGAGTTTTATATTCAGTGGGTGCCAATACGGCGCAACCTGATACAAGATAGTCAATTGTTTCTGGATATTTATCACAGAATCTGCATTGTGGATTAACACAATTTTTCAGTATTTGTGCTTGGTCATTTCTAGTTAGCAAGCATTGGTCCTGTGCAGCAAGAGTTTCAGTTTTTAATCCTGCACTGATGGGTTCGGGGTTTGTCTACGTCAGCTTGTTTGTTACGGACAGAGCATTGAGCATGAAGCGGTTTATCATGCCATCGTTTCTGTATCTGAACGGTTGCATTTGCTTCCTTTTTTCAGTATTCTGCAGCTGTGGTTGTTTTCTTATGCTTTACTTGTTCTACTAGGGTGGCATCCCTCTCACACCCTTTCACTGTCGAAACTGTTAAATCCAGCGCAGTACGTAATGTGTTCAATGGAACAACGCCAATATCACTAGTAGCATCTGTTCAGTAATTCTTTAGGTCTTCAATATCAGAGGTTGACAGTGAAGATTCGGAGAAAAAAACAAAATGGCTGCCTTTATACACGTCGGATTGAATATTCAGTGCTTTCTGATTGGTTAATCCTTTTCTTGGTGGACTATAAAATGAGTCAGCTCATTTTGGTTGTCTCACTAGTATATAGAGTACCCAAAAACCCCAACAATAATCTCCAACTATTCAAATGTAATGTCAATCGACGTCTCCAGATGCCTTGATCTATCCCATATCCTTCTCTTCATCCTTTCCTCTATCACTCCTATCTGCTCTTGCTCCAACTCTCTGTAACCCCTTGCGTGCTAGTGGCTTCCCGCCTTGCTTCGGGTGAAACGCTTAAAAAAGAAAATTCTTCACCGACTTAAAATTCCATTTTGAGCTTCCTTTATTATTATTACTAGTGGGGATACCCTGCGTTGCTCGGAAAATCTCTGAATAATAGCTTATTATAGACAATTTATTGATATTTTTCAGCCATCTTATAGAAATTAATTTTTTTATTCAATCTTCAAAAATAAAGTTCATTGTTTAATTGGTTATTACAAAATAACTAAATTTTGGAAAATGCAACATTACCAATACCTCACTTGGTGGCGGGGGTGACGTATGGGGGCTGAACATCCCCATATTTTTATTCAAAAATACACTTTATTTTTCGAATTAAATACTTACATAAGTACTCTGTTAATGCTGCTTTCAAACAAATCGAATCGATTTATTTAAGTTCATTAATTTTTTTTCTAATTATTATTAATAAATAAGTAAATAAATTACGATATATTTAAACATAGTCATCTTTTTTTTTCAAGCAAAATCTATAACAAGCCTTAATTCTTTGAAAAATAATTATTTACTATTTATTTTCGAGGTGAATTTAGATTTAGATAACGTTTTAGTAATTATTTGTCTTACGAATTTAACTATATTTTATTCAAATTAATTTTCGAAAAAATAAGGCTCGCCATAGTTTTTTTTGTTGTTTTAATGAATCTTACGATTATTTACTTTTTTATGTTAGTTACAAACCAAAACAAAAAAGACAATGAAGTTTATTTTTTAAAGATTGAATGAAAAAATATTTTCCATAAGATGACAGAAAAATATTTAATGTGAATAATACACACACACACACACACACACACACACACACACACACACACATACATATATATATATACAACTAAACCTGTTATTAAAAATAGGTCATTAAAAATTTCCCGATGAAAAATATCGGAAAAGATGAGTTATATGTCCGCGGAATATCGGATTGTATTGAAGCTACTGAAAATTCCCCTCAACATATCTACGGAAAAATTATTCTATCGGGTTTTTACAATTTTTGATTCGTATATTTGAATAAAGAAATATTCAAATTTTTACAAATAATTATATTTAACGCTCTTCTTGTTTTAAATTTACTTGATTGTTTTAATATTCATTTTTTTAAAAATATACTCTTCTATTTATTATAGATGCGAAAATAAATTCAAAAGAATAAAAACTTTTAAAATTCATACATGTACAGAGTTGCGAAAGTATCAGCAGAATTAAAACGTAAAAACGAACGGTAATAATAAGCGGGAATAAGAATTATTACCGTTCGTTTGTACTTTTTAATTCTGAGAATTTCGAATACATTCTAATGCATTTTAATTTTGAAATATTTTCGTAAATACAAATCATACGATGACATTTTTTTTAATATAATTCTTTTGTCGTTATTTATTTTAGTTTTTTTTAGTTTTACCCGGACACACGCACAAATACATACAGACAACTTCTCTTTACCTATGTAAAGATTATTATGATTATTATTATTATTTTTGAATACATAATGAAAACTTTTAGGGGGAGAAAATCTCCCTGGAACAAAATGAGCGCGTGAATTAGTCTTGAAAAACACGCAACCATCAATTTTAAACAATTCTTCGAAATCCAAAGCTGAGCAGAGAGCGAAACTTGATATATATATATATATATATATATATATATATATATATATATATATATATATATATATATATATATATATATATACGCACACACCCATAGAGTCACTTACATCGCCATTCCAACATATAGAATTATATAGATAAATATATATTTATATAAAAAATTACGCGCACACACATACAGCCCAGACTCGTATATATATATATATATATATATATATATATATATATATATATATATATATATATATATATATATATATATATATCTTTTAATAAATATACATATTATGCTATTTTAATAAATACCATTAACCCGTGTTTATTTTAAATATAAAATAAAATTTTAATTCTCGTTTATTTTAAATATATTTAAAATGCAAAATATCTTTATAAAACCGTAATTCCCGTACAGTAAATGAACTTCATCAGCATTGCGTTAAACAGATATTTTTTACTAAAATTTCAAGGACATAACGGTCAGTCTCTACCCAGCACCTCAAGATTGCGTTGTTCATGAAACTCGTGCTACTGGTGATAAATAATTTGATTCTTTATTAATAAATGCTTAATAGCTCTGCTGTATTATAGCGAGCACTATTTTGTTAACACCAGCACTCAATGTGCGATATCATATATATATATATATATATATATATATATATATATATATATATATATATATATGCGTATGTGTGTTTGTGTATGTCTACCACCGCGCCCGTGCGCATATCAACGCATATATATATATATATATATATATATATATATATATATGTGTGTGTGTGTGTGTGTGTGTGTGTAGATAAAAGTGTTTAATGTCACAGGTAGAGCGTTTAGGCATGAAACAGTAAGCGCGTTGACCTCAGTGTGCATTTATATATATATATATATATATATATATATATATATATATATATATATATATATATATATAATACTGCTATTAATCTATGTATCCCATATGGATAAACACTATATATATATATATATATATATATATAATGTGTGTGTGTACGCTCGCACTCGCGTCTCTGTGCACTTTCGTATATCAGCAGATTGACATATACAACCCATATGCGCACTTGTAACAACACCCCCTCTTAAATATATATATATATATATATATATATATATATATATATATATATATATATATAATCATATGTAGTTGCGAGCATACATATATATGTAATCATATATGCACATATATATAAACTATTACGCACGCACGCGCACACACACACACATATATATATATATATATATATATATATATATATATATATATATATATATATATATACATATATATATATATATATATATATATATATATATATATGCATATTCATATACAGACATTAACTTATATATTAGCATGGGCAATATGCAACACATGTGTGTCTGTATATGTCTGTGTATATATATACATGTCTGAATATATATATATATGTTTGTGTGTGTGTGGGTGGGTGGGTGGTTGAGTGTATCTGTGTCTGTGTCTGTCCGCGTCCGCGCCCGCACGCATATCAACACTTTGCACATGTAATTGCACATGTCTTTTGATTATTTTTCCTGCTCTGATTATCCGGATTTTTCCCATCCCATTTCAAACGACAGATTGCCAAGTAAACTTCGCATTACTGTTTAGTCTATGGTGGCCCATAAATATTCGATGTCAGTCGTCATTTATTAGTTGACCATTCCTTTTATTTCTTCTTTTTCTTTTCCTGTGTGATATGACACTTTTATATGGTGATTATCTACACGTAACTTAGACGGGAGACAAAGACGAAGATGTGGATCACACAGGGAGAATCGAACTCACATTTATCATAGCGAGGCAAGCTTGCTAAACATGGCACCACGTCTGATTGCACACTATGTTCTAAACATAATTTAGATGTGGCACAAGGCAAAAAGTTTGGAGGCCCCAATGATGATAGAAATCTCTATTCAGTCGCAAGTGATCTAACAAGGCAAGCTTGTTAAAACATTGCATTACGTCGATTTGGCTATGATGTTCTAAACGTAACTTAAATGTGACACAAGGCCGAAATTTGGGAGCACCCAGTGATGATGGAAATCACTATTCAGTCGCAATTGATCTAGCGAGGGTAGCTTTCTAACCACTGCAGCACGTCAAATTGCCCATAAACTTCTAAACGTAACTTGATGTGGCACAAGGCCGAAATTGTGGAGCACCCAGTGATGATGGAAATCACTATTCAGGCGAAATTTATCATAGCGAGGCAAGCTTGCTAAACATCGCAGTACGTCTAATTGGCCACGATGTTCTAAACGTAACTTAGATGTGGCACAAGGCCGAAAGTTTGGAGCACCCAGTGATGGTAGAGATCACTATTCAGTCGCAAGTGATCTAGCAAGTCAAGCTTGCTAAAACATTGCATTACGTCGATTTGCCTATGATGTTCTAAACGTAAATAAATGTGACACAAGGTCGAAATTTGGAGCACCCAGTGATGATGGAAATCACTATTCAGTCGCAATTGATCTAGCGAGGGTAGCTTTCTAACCACTGCAGCACGTCGAATTGCCCATGATCTTCTAAACGTAATGATGTGGCACAAGGCCGAAACTGTGGCGCATCCAGTGTGGATGGAACTTGCTAACTCTTGTACTTGGTCGAATTGCCCTTATGATGATTTTATACGAGCATATCCCCTGTATTCTAAAATACCCTCATCGGTGTGCTCGCTATCAACGTAGTAGCGCTGACTCGCGTAGATATCTGTCTATATTTCTGAGATGAGGTATTATGTACATTATTTACATTATTCGGACTATTGTCCTCATCTTTGTCACCATATTTATTACAACGTTTCGACCGTTGTACGCTCCGGCCTTCTTCGGGTGGTTGGAATGTCGAACTGAACCCTTTATTTCGCTCACAGGGGTAGACTGTTATCATAAAAGACAAAAAAATCAGGAAGTGTATGCTTATTGCCACAACAGGAACATCTGAGATAAACACCTCCAGAAAAATTGCCGAGAAATTGTCCAAATACAAGGACCTGGAGATTGAGATTAATGCGATGTAGGGGAATGAAGAATGAGACTGTACCAATAGTGATCGGAGCTCTGGACCATGTGAGAAAAGAAATGGACAATTTTACTAACAGTGTCCCAGGTAATATCATCATACAAGTTGCCCAGAAGATCGCCCTACTAGGGACATCGCATATACTAAGAAAAGTGCTATCAATTCAATGACAATTCTCCTACAGGGCCAAGGACCATAGTTTGGACCCAGCTCTACAGGATACAAAGCAGGAAAGATAACATACACAAATAATAATAATAATAATAATAATAATAATA
This sequence comes from Acanthosepion esculentum, assembly GCA_964036315.1. NCBI lineage: Eukaryota > Metazoa > Mollusca > Cephalopoda > Sepiida > Sepiidae > Acanthosepion > Acanthosepion esculentum. The sequence continues at coordinate 47,914,855 of OZ038490.1, forward strand.
ATAATAATAAGAGAGAAGTATTGGAGGGTGGGAAATTTGTCTTCTCTAACAAGGACTTAGAGATGGTTTTGACCGGAAAATGAGGTCTGGGTAGAAGCCATGAGCGGTGGCGTTATGAAGAGATATGCCATATAGAAGAAGAAGAAGAACAAGAAGAACAAGAAGAACAAGAACAAGAACAAGGAGGAGGAGGAGGAGGAGGACGGCGACAACGACGACGAGAAGAAGAGGAAGAAGAAGAAAGCATTTGTAAGACTAACATTCTAACTACTGCTCTCGGGCGGGGTTCCTTTAAGAAGAAGAAGAAGAAGAAGGAAGAAGAGGAGGTGGGAAAGAAGAAGGAGGAGGAGGAGAAAAAGAAGAATGAAGAGGAGGAGGAAGAGTAGTAGTAGTAGTAGTAGTAATAGAAGAAGAAGGAGGAGGAGGAGGAGGACGGCGACAACGACTACGAGAAGAAGAGGAAGAAGAAAGCATTTGTAAGACTACCATTCTAACTACTGCTCTCGGGCGGGGTTCCTTTAAGAAGAAGAAGAAGAAGAAAAAAGAGGAGGAGGGAAAGAAGGAGGAGGAGGAGGATGAGAAAAAGAAGAATAAGAATGAAGAGGAGGAGGAAGAGTAGTAGTAGTAGTAGTAGTAGTAGTAGCAGCAGTAGCAGTAGTAGAAGAAGAAGAAGAAGAAGAAGAAGGAGGAGGAGGTCGGCGACAACGGCGACGAGAAGAAGAGGAAGAAGAAAGCATTTGTAAGACTAACATTCTAACTACTGCTCTCGGGGTGGGTTCCTTTAAGAAGAAGAAGTAAGAAAAGGAGGAGGAAAAGAAGAAGGAGGAGGAGGATAAGAGAAAGAAGAAGAAGAATGCAGAGGAGGAAGAAGAGGAGTAGTAGTAGTAGCAGCAGCAGTAGAAAAAGAAGAATAAGAAGAATAAGAAGAAGAAGAAGAAGAAGAAGAAGAAGAAGAAGAAGAAGGAGAAGAAAGCATTTGTAAGATTAACATTGTCACTACCGCTCTCGGGCGGGGTTCGTTTTTATATCTACGATGTTTAACCTCCTTTTCAAGGCGAAATGTATTCCAGATTTGGTTTATAATAGATGTCGCTGTAAGATAAACAAGGACCATTCTTTTTACGTCACCGTGTGTAATCGGCTAATGTGACACATTTCCGCTATTTTTTCTATTCATATAGACTCTTTGACCTCATCTCTCTTGTGTGCGCTTTGTGTGTGGTCGTTTCTTTTGGACAGCAAAAGGACTCACAGTTTGCAGGAGATACTTTACCGATAAGGAAAATTGCTGTCTTTTTTAAGTTTAACCTAGTTTGGCACAAGGCCACACGAATGAAGTTTAATATATTTCGTTACACCAAGAAAGCCTGCTCGTGCCTTTTATCTGAGCTTGGACGCCTAGAAAATTTCCATCTTTCCTAAGAACCGCCATGCTACTGACTTTGTAGCGAACTAACCTCATTTACTTCGTTTTCCATCGGTGGGACGTAAGTTCCACTCGAGCACCTTCTTCCCCCGAAACACTGCTCTGTGGAACGGACTCCCAAGAGTATGCTTCTCCGTTCACAACAATCTTAACCTGTTCAAGTCTAGGGTTAACCCTTACTTTCCATGTGGAGTATCTGAACACCCCCACAACACTCCACTGGTCTAAGTCTATTTAAACAGCACTCGCTGTCACCGAGGGAGAGCAGTTAACGATTACCGTTAACTCGTCGAACTCTCTGCCTTCGGGCGGAGAGGAACCCAGACGAGGTTATGCCGAAGGGGAGAGTCACGTCTGGGGAGGTAAACAAACCCGACCCCGTTACGGGGTCTACGGGGAATTCCGTCCGGGCTTACGGGCTCGGAGTGCCCCACGTTAAAAACCGGCCTTGTGCCACATCGCGCCTTGTGTGTATGTGGTGGGGGTTTCGGTTAAATTCCGAGAAGTTATCGATTATCTCTTAGAGTTTGTCGTCCTCTCTACCTCCGGGCAGAGAGGAATTCAGACGAGACTCTGCTGTTCGGCATAACCTCATCTGGGGAGGTAGACATCTCTCTGGTCCCGCGTACTACGTGGTATTCTTGCCCGAGCCTACGCGCTCAGAAATCCCCACGTTAAAAACCGGCCTTGTGCCACATCTCGCCTTGTGGGTCAGTCTCGGGTAAATACCGTGTAGTTAATGATTGACTGTTTATTACATTAGTCTGTGTTCTTAACAACCATGTACCATATTATTCTCCTGAATAAACTACTTATTATTTTCTATATGTGTGTCAGACTTTCCTGTGCCCAATCTATAACCCTCTACCTCGAGTGGATCTCGGGCCTTGTACAAGGTAAACATCAGTGTAAAACAAAAACACGAACTCTGTTATATGATAGGCTAAAAAGATAAACGGCAAACACGACATATTTTTAATACTAAACTTTACCCATTTCATGCACTTTACTAAACTTTACAAGCCTGGAGAGCCACTCAAGGAGAAGTTTACTGTTCAAATGCTCATGAGCAGTGAGATATTAATGTAAGAAGGGGTGGCTATAAGTGATTTCTATGAAGATGAGGAGGATAGATAACTTAAAGAGATTAAGATTGCGGTGCTCAAGAAAGCATCCACGCGGGAGAGATTCTTCCAAAAAGAAGAATTTCTTGCGAGAACGTTTCTCATTTTCCGTGTAAATGATTTTAAATTCAATCAATATTGGAAGGTGAAGATAGAACAGCTCCAATCCAAATTACCAATATGAAATAAGTACAAAAAATTTAAATATGTGGGAAGCGTTTTAACAGAAGACGGAAAGTGCGACACCGAAATCCGAAGGTGCGTTGGGATAACGAAAGATGCCTTCCAAAAGCTAAGCAAAGTATCAAGAAAGAGAAAATGTTCTTTAGAAATAAAGAAAAGAGTACTGAGTTGTTACGTGATATCTCTCCTCCCATATGACAGTGAATGCTGGACAATCTCTTCAACGTTGAAGAGACTAGAAGGAACAGAAAAAAGAAAAGTGTACCGAAATATTACGTGATATCTGTCTTTATATACGGCAGTGACTGCTGGATAATCTCCTCACAGATGAAGAATAGACTTGAAGCAACAGAAACAAAGAAAAGTGTACTGAAATATCACGTGATATATGTCCTCTTATATGGCAGTAAATGTTGGGCAATCTCCTCACAGATGAAGAATAGACTTGAAGCAACAGAAATGTAGTTCTACGGAAGCATGCTGAGAGTACCATGAACCGAACGATTAAGTTCTAGAGACGATGGAAACAAAAAGCGCACATACTTAACTTCAGTAAGAGACAGTCGACATTTCTAAGAAACATAATGAGAAAAGAGGGTTTGGAAAATTTGTTCTCACAGGACAGATTGCAGTCAAGTGGGACAGAGGAAAGCAACACAAACTATCGAGATGGAGTAAAGGTTTAGTTTGGGTTATTTTGTTTTACAGCTTATCGACACTTCAATGGGTTATTTAATGCCAACATTTTGAGGATACGTTTTTTTATGGATAGAATATGTATTCTTTGTAAGAAATCAGTTTGTAGATCTGGTTTCATTGACGTATTTCTGTAAAGAGGGTTTTTTTCCTCTAGATTTTTTTTTACCAAAAATGTATTGCTAGTAATATTTTTGTCAACAATGCATTTCTGGTAATAATTTTTTGGCAAAAATGTATTGCTGGTAATAATTTTTATGTCAAAAATGCATTTCTGGTAATAATTTTTATGTCAAAAATGCATTTCTGGTAATAATTTTTATGTCAAAAATGCATTTCTGGTAATAATTTTTATGTCAAAAATGCATTTCTGGTAATAATTTTTATGTCAAAAATGCATTTCTGGTAATAATTTTTTGGCAAAAATGTATTGCTACTAATAATTTTTCCCAAAAAATGTATTGCTAGTATTTTTACGCTTTCATAGTGTTTTGACACCAGTTTAGGGGTTAATTATTTGCCCATAGCTAGGACCCTAACAGGTGCTACGGCCCCGGGTCAGGGTGGACTTGGGAACAATAGCAATTAAGAGGTGGTTACGGCATATCAACCTCAATGGATTATTTAATGCCGACAAGATTTTTATTGTAGACAATTTTTTTTTTAAAGTATCGCTGGTCATTTTTTTTTTTTTCAAAAAGTATCGCTGTTAATGATTTTTCTTCAAACATTTATTGGTGGTAATAATTTTTTACAAATCATTTCTGGTATTAAAACCTATTTTTACACTTTCATAGTGTTTTGACCTTAGTCTTGGAGTTAACTATTTACCCATAGATGGGATCCTAACAGGTGTCACCACCCCGGGTGAGGGTGGACCTGGGAACACCAGCAATTAAGAGGTGGTTCCACGCTTCTCAAAACCTCCTGATCAGAGGCCATGCAGTTTGACGTAGTTTATCGCCTTTCCCAGGACGCGGGTGTAGTTTATCGTTATACCCAGGACGGCCCGAGTTCTTAAAGACTGGAAGAATAGTTAAGATTTTTCCAGAAGCAGGAAAGCAAAAGGCATCGAGGCATTTATTATAGAGTTTAGAGAGAACAGGAGGCAGTTCGGGAACACACTTCTTACAGGGATATTATCAGGTCCACAACCTTTGTGCAGATACAGATTAGAGATGATAGTAACAGTGGAAGTGGTTGTATGCATATCATACTGGTGTCTGCTGGTATCTGTTCGATTTTAAATCAACCAATACGAGCAGATTTCTCTTAGCTTGTATACAGCATTGTTCTGTTATTGCTTTTGCGATAAAGGTGATATTATGTAAGTTCCTGTGTTTATCGTCGAGAATTGTGAGATCAGTGCACTTTCAATGCATCTTTTTCTTAGTTAAGGCTTATCTGAATATTAATTATTAAGTTGGAAGTTGTGTTCAGAAAGATTATGTTGGACTAAAATCCAAGAAACACCAACAGCTCTGATATGAACGAAAACTTCTAGTGAATTTGTTTTTCGAAAGTGCTTTAATCGCTCGTTCAGTCACATGAAATTTGCTTTCCTGGTTCTTGCAACGTAGCAATATTCTTGGCAGATTTTCCGTTATCCCAATGTGGGAAGTTTAAAAACAAGGATGATGAAAACTAGTAGCATCTCCCGTTGATGTTCATGTCACAATCAAGTCAACAAACTCAGTCCGATGAAGGTCTAAGGGATGAAAAGCGTCTCAAATAATAATTCCCATTTTGTCTTACAATTTCCTCACTACTGATCTTGATATATATAAAAAATAAATATATATATATATATCTTTATCATATTAATATATATATATATATATATATATATATATATATATATATATATATATATGTTTCTGTCTGTATTCTTTTCTTGTTTTGTTCATATTTTTGTTTCTATCTGTTGGTATGTCATTTTCACTCTCTTTTTTGTCTCTCTCTATCTCCATCAATATATCTACGTTTGCTCCTATCTATCTATCTATCTATCTATCTATCTCATTCACTTTAGATCTATCTATCTATCTATCTATCTATCTCATTCACTTCGGATCTATCTATCTATCTATCTATCTATGTCTTTTTCTATTCTAACAAAGAAACAAATTGAGATAGATAGGTAGATTGATAGGTGTATATATATATATATATATATATATATATATATATATATATATATATAGAGAGAGAGAGAGAGAGAGAGAAGGGGGGAAGCGAGAGAGAGATTTTTTATCACTTCACCCCAAACAATGGAATAAAGCCACTAAGAGAGAAGGAGTTACCGAGTTTGAAAGTATATGAGAAAAACACTTTTAAGGAGAGATAATAAAAGAAGAGGAATTAAGAAGACAAAAGATAACGATTGACATTGCACTTAATTTTTGATGATGAATGTTGATTGTGAAGCAAGACGCCGAAATAAATTTCCACAAGCAAGAAGTGCGATAGAAGAAACTGTTAGCATAGAACTTACGGTTAGGGATAGATAGATAGATAGATAGATAGATAGATAGATAGATAGATAGATAGATAGATAGATAGATAATGCGCGTCTTGATCTGGAGTAATGTTTTTAAAAAAATCATTTCCTCTACTCTTATTATAGTCGCATATTCGATCCTCATAGGGCACACTACACTTATGGTTTTTAAGTGTCTCTATATATCTTTTGCTTTTTAACCACTTCACTCCAAGTAAGGCGACAATTCCACTAAGTCACTCGGGGCTACTGGGAGTGAAAATGAAACAGATTTTAGAAGTAAGCGGAAACCCAGTCATAAGCAGGAAACAAAGGATAAACCTCGACACCGTTCAAAAGATCGGCAATGAGTGTGAACCGGACGATAGGCGAACCTATCTACTCTTATTATCTAATCTTATCCATCAGATTATGCTAATCCAGCTAGACAATTCGCTTGCGTCATATCTATTTCTCTCACTGGCTTCCCTCCTTTCTAGACACTGATTATGTTAATCCTTATAGATATTTAACGCATCATGAGTTCAGCAGATACACAAACATAGGAAGGGGCGTAAGGCAAGGGTGTGTCTTCTCGCCGGACTTCTGAGAGAATTCTTAGAAGTCCTTCAGGATTCATTATTGGCGGCCACAATCTTAACAACATCAGATATGGAGATGACACCGTGTTGATAGCAGACAAGGAAAGGAAACTACAAAAGCTCCTACAGAAAGTAAAAAAGGATAGCGAAAACAAAATGACTAAGTATAAACTACAAGAAGAGAGAATACATGGTTGATAGCAAAAAGGGACAGCCCCAGATGCAAATTACAAATCGGGGATACTAAAATCAAACAAGTACAAAAATTTAAATATCTGGGAAGTGTTCCAACAGAGGACGGAAAGTGCAACACTGAGATCCGAAGACTTATTGCGATGGCTAAAGCTGCCTTCCAAAAGCTAAGCAGAGTATTAAGTGACAAAAAAACATTGTTAGAAACGAAGAAAAGAGTACTGAACAATTATGATATCTATCCTCTTATATGGCTGCGAATGCTGGACATTCTCCTCAAGGATGAATAGATTTGAAGCAACATACATGTGGTTCTACAGAAAGATACTGAGGATACCATGGGCCGAACATGTGAGAAACGACGAAGTTTAAGAGAAAATAGAAACAAAAAATAAATTTAACATAAGGAAGAAGCAATTGAAATTATTGGGGCCCAGAATGAGGAAGGAGGGCTTGGAAAATCTGATACTCAGAGGACAGATTGTAAGAAAGAAGGACAGAGGAAAACACCGCGTAATATACTTGATGAGGTTGAGTAAATGGATGGCAGAACAAGGTTTGGGAGTAATAACAAAAAGACAAAACATATTAAGAGCTACAAGGTACCGAAAGCAGTGAAGAGCTATGATCGCCTACGTCCTGAAAGGACACGGCTTCTATTTCTTTCTATCTGCGTGCGTCTTCTTAAATTACAAAGTGTTTTCTTTTTATGTGTGTGCATGGGTCTGTCTGTTATGCTGATCTTCTAAGCGTAGCTTAGATGTGGCACAAGGCCGAAAGTATTAAGCACCCAGTCTGTCTGTTATGTCCTCCCATACAGACATCGGGCGTTCGTTCGTTGCCAGAGAATTTCCTTTTTTATGTAAATATACAATATTATCTCATATACAAAGTTCTTAAATCGACAAAGATACGCTTTTAAACATCCAATATATATGAAAACCAGCTGCGAAATTTCTCCTTCCCAGATCATCAAGTGGTTGGCTGGTTTCCTACACTTCACTCTTTTTAATTTTTTTTTTTTTTCATGCACGCAAGAACTGAAATACAACCAGCTGTAAAGACGCAACATGTCTTACTTCCTGGATTCTTGGTTTGGTTTTAAATTCCACTAAAATTATGATTCAGCGAATGTGTTAGTCCTTGGATATGCTAGTCAGTATAGCTATTTGTCTCCCTTCTCCTAGGGGTTTTCTCGTCACGGTTTCAATTACTAGCTTTCAACTTATAAATAAACAATAGGTAAGTTCCACTTAAAAATGGTCCCAAAACGGCAGATTATTGCTTCTGACGATTCGGATATACCAAAAAGATATCGTAAAGTGTTTTTGTTTTTTTTTAATGAAAAGCGAAAAGTTCTCAGATTAATGAGGAAATAAAAAAAAATTCGTTTGATGAGGTTGATAAGATCTACGGTAAGAATGAAACATCTGTCACATAATTTTTATTTCAGTACTAGCAGCATGGCCCGGCGTTGCCCGTGCTTGATTCAAAAATCGTACGACTCATACAGCAATCACTATCAATTGACTTAAAATATTTTTGCCCTTCCTTGCCTTTACAGGAGTGCCCTTTGCCGTGCTGATGTTGCTACATGCCTTACTTCTTGCCTACCCCACACTGCGAATTTTTTCTAAGCTCTATACCAAACATTAAATCTGTTACGAAAAAAGAACTAAACAAAATGAACACAAAAGGATCAGCTTTAAAAAAAAGGACTCGTAACTGGAAAAAACAAATTAAAAAAAGAATGTTAACAACAAATACATTTTCACACCCAACCCAGTTCTGCGGAATCAGAATCAACGTTGAGTTTAAGCAAGCGAATGAGCCAATTGGAGTAAAGTGCCATGCAGATTTAAATTTTTCACACTTGTGACGGATGCAGCTATCGATTTTTTTGCATGCTAGCATGCTAATTAACATTTGTGTCAGTCAGCTGTTGGCTCTCACGCTGGCCAATAGAATCTTCCTGCCTATTCGTGGCAGCCAGGTATAGGCTCTCACTCTGGCCAGTAGAAAATGACCGCAAACTACATGAAAACTACCGTAGCAGCATGAAAAAATCGATTATTTCCACTATCGATGGGAGTTGCGAAATGCAAAGTCGGCCTTGGCCCTCTCACTAACTTGGAACATGTGCATGTAAATTTTGGTGCAAATCCGTCGAAAATTGCGGCCGTGCATTCGTTACACACACACACACACACACACACATACACACACGCACACACATCCTGCCTTTTATAGATAGAGATATAATCATAATTGTTTCATTTTATTATTAGTTATTCTTGTTAAACTCTTATTGTGTCTAATAAGATATATGGTAAGAACGAATCACATAACTTTTATTACAGTATCTCTATATATAGTACGCCACATACACACGCACACACACACACACACACACACACACACAAATTATGACGTCATAGAACCTCTTATTAAACTTACGACCTGCGCCTGCGATTCTACGACCGTTATCGTTGCATAGCAATCTTCTATGTCAACATAACAAAATACCATCTTCGATGCTGAATATTTTTGTTTGAATGCCCGTATAACCACTCTGAAGATGGCTCATGTGAGCCGAAAGTTTAGATCAAGGACCAACTTAATAAAAATTATCTAAATGTTGGACAATTTTTGTCTTTATTTTCACCCGAAATTAAAGCAAACATACAAACTTTATAACGGCTCATGATCAAACATAATAGACAATCATTGCCTGTTATATTTAACAACATAATTTTAAATAATGATCTGCTGTCACAATACACTATATATATATATATATATATATATATATATATATATATATATTAAGACATTTTTATGTTTATACATTCTTTTTATAGATTTCAAATATTTAAGTAAATGCTCTGTTTATAATAAACAGTATTAAGGGCATTTACCGGCCTGAATGTCCGAGAATTTTTCATAGAAAATATGCGTCCTCCGACATGAATCGAACCTGTATCCTATACGGAACCGTCATATAGCCTGACGTGCCTTAATCGATTGGGCCACAGAGGAGCTTCGGTCGATTTTACTGTTTTTAAACACTATCCTCCATGATTTTCTCACTTACATTCATATCTGCTCGATGCGTATGAAAATGTAAACAAATGACGTCAGACATTATGAAATGCACAAAGTCCGACAATTATTTTTTAAGACATTTTTTTATGTTTATACGTTATATTTCATAATATATATATATATATATATATCTGTGTGTGTGTGTGTGTGTGTGTGTGTGTGTGTGTGTGTGTGTGTGTGTGCAGGTATGCAGAAAAATAGGAAAGAACACGTTAGGTAAATAATCCGGAGTTCCTTAGTATTTTTGCTTTTATTTTTAAAAGGACAGTGCTCCATACAGAAGTAGAGCTTATATTATAATATTATTTAAAAAAATATGATTCCTTCGCTACATAAGAGTACTCAAGTTTCAAAAACGAGAGCCGAGACCCTTAACATAATTTTTGAAATTAATTTGAATTAAGGTGTCTGGTCTCGCTTCTTCGTCAAGCTAGAATTTGGGAATATGCTATCTTGTGATTTGCGCGTGTTTATAAATATGGTCTCTTGCAACATTAGTTACTATGGAAACGGCTAGGGTCGGCTATATTGGTTAGGTGGTCTAGGAGTTAAGAATTAATGTTTTTTTTTTATCTACAGACCAGTCCCCTTCGAAAAGTTTATGTTGGGGTCCCTATTTCAAGTCTGATAGCGAAAATTACACTATAATACATATTATGAATTATTGTGTAATACATATTTACTTGTCGCCAATTTTGACAGCACGGCTACAGCCATATTGGGCTATTAGCACGTAAGTGAATACGACTGGAATTCGAACTCAGTTCTACCGATTCCTCAATCCGAGCCGCTATCCATTACTCCATCGTGCTTATAATATAGCTCTATTTTATTATTAGTTATTCCTGTCTAATAAGATACCCGGTAAGAACGAATCATATATATATATATATATATATATATATATATAACAAAGAGTTAATCATACCTTGATTCAAGGTATGATTAACTCTTTGTAATGTAAGATATTTGCTGCCTATTTTATTATGTTCATATATATATATATTGAGACATTTTTATGTTTAACATTGTTTTTATAGATACAAATATTTAAGTAAATACTCTGATTATAATAAACAACATTTACCGGCCTGAATGTTCGAGAAATTTCCATAGAAATTATTCGTCCTCCAACAGGATTCGAACTTGTATTTTATACGGAACCGTCATATAGCCTTACGTGTCATTTAACCGATTCGGCCACAGAGGATCGTTCGGTTGGCAAAGCCGAATTTACTGCTTATAAACTTCAATCTTCCATGACGGTTAGTTCACTAACTTTGTAAAAAAGCAAGGATCGATTTTACACTGTATCGATATTATGGATGTACCGACCAACTAAATCGATAGATAATCAATTTTTTTCGATTTTAGCAAATGTCAAGGTTGTGGACGATCGAATTAATGCATAAAAACGTTTTCTTATCTTTTACCCATGGACCAGACATATTTTATTTCGTTCTTCTTCTTCTTCTTCTTCTTCTTCTTCTTCTTCTTCTTCTTCTTCTTCTTCTTCTTCTTCTTCTTCTTCTTCTTCTTCTTCCAGGCTGTAAGCGATTAAGGCGCTTCACCACATCCTCCCCTTTATAACTCTTAACAATAATTGTCCCCTTACTGTTCTTCTCAGTACATGTTGGAACAACCATTTATACACGCTCGTTAAGTTGGCCTCTGTCCCTCTTGCCTTCAGTACCTCCTGTGAGCATCTAATTCTCTAATCCTTCTTTCCTCATTATACGATCTAGATAATTTCAACTATCACTTTCTGGTTCTAAGCGTCCGTTTTGCTTCCATTTTCTCTAGAACTTCCTCCTTACCCACGTGCTCCGTCCATGGTATTCTCAGCATCCTTCTGTAGCACCAAATTGCTGTTACCCGAAGCCGTTTCTTCATCGTTGAGGAAACTGTCCAACATTTACAGGAGGACTGATATTTAATAGCAGCTGAGTATCGTAATTTCTAATGAAATTTTCCTGTTTCGTAATTCTTTGCTTAGCTTTCAGAAGGCAACTTCGACTTCGGATTTCAGTGTCATATATTCAGTCCTCTTATTAGTTATTTAAATTTTCTTATCTGATTGATTCTGACATTAATCCATAACTCCTTTGAGTGTTAATATCCATCTAATCTGTTTTCTTACACTTGATAGTTAGTCCTTTCTTCTGACTTTCTAACTTACTTCCTTTTCTAAGAATTCGTGCCGTTTTCCTCCTGCGTCTGCTAAAACAAATGATTTATATTAATGTTTCCTATTTATTCCTGTGATTTGCTAAAACTTCGGACATTAGCAAAGAAATAAAAAAAAGGGCAACTACGTCATTTTACATTTTTTGGAAGATCTCCCAAAATTAACCGGCTCTCAAAATGTGGAATGTTAAACTATGATTGTGTAAGGCAGAGCACGTTTGGTCTCGTGGGGCCTGCAACATTAGAAGCAAATAATAGTCTTCGCCTGGAGCGAAGAGTTTTTCAATGGTTGCTGGAAAAGTGGCATTCGCCCTGTGCACCGTATAGAATGTCAATGCCGGGTGATTTGTTTTAAAATGAACACCAAGTATTTAAGCGACTGTCAAGTAATTTAAAGATTTCAGTTTGATTTATGGTTTTGCGGGAGGAGTTGGCTTGAATTACATAACTAAAGGGATTTTTTTTTCAAATTTTAAATATATATACGCTACAGTTAAAAAGTTTGAAGCCACCCCCAGAATTAGCATGGGATGAATTTGACGGAAGAGTGAAAACAAATGAAAAAGGGCTCTTAGAATCATTGAAAAAAGAATGGAATCAATTATCAAACATATGCTTTGAGAAACCTTTACAACGAATGCCAAAAATTTGTGCTGTCGTGATCAAGGCTAAAGGGCGACTTTTGGACGAGAGCAAAATTTAATCATAAAATGCTGTTTTTTTTTGTTTTTTTGTCATAATAAAATTTCCAATAAAAAATCATGTCTAACTATTTTTAACAATCTATCTATCTATCTATCTATCTATCCCATTCTGTTTACACCTTTCTATCTATCTATTTATCCTATTCTGTTTACATCTATCTATCTATCCATCTATCTATCCCATTCTGTTTACATCTATCTATCTATCTATCTATCTATCTATCTATCTATCTATCTATCTATCCCATTCTGTTTACACCTTTCTATCTATCTATTTATCCTATTCTGTTTACATCTATCTATCTATCTATCTATCTATCTATCTATCTATCTATCCCATTCTGTTTACACATTTCTATCTATGTATTTATCCTATTCTGTTTACATCTATCTATCTATCTATCTATCTATCTATCTATCTATCTATCCCATTCTGTTTACACCTTGCTATCTATTTATCCTATTCTGTTTACATCTATCTATCTATCTATCTATCTATCTATCCCATTCTCTTTACACCTTGCTATCTATCTATTTATCCTAGTATGTTTACATCTATCTATCTATCTACAGTAGGCTATGATAACTTTTTGGCCATCCTTGATTACAGCAATTTTGGCTTGTTTAATAACGTCTCTTCTTTTTATTTTCAGACAATACTGTGTTAGTATCAAGCTACTCTCATAAATGAACAATAGTTGACTTATATCTTGCAATGAAAATTCGTGGAAGTAAGGAAATTAGTGAATTTCAACAAGAGCAAATAATAGGATGGCATCAGTGTGGCAAGTCAAATAGAGAAATTGCTAGGTTCTTCCATGTTAATCATCAAACAGTTAATAATACTCTAAAGAAATTTAATTAAGAAGGCCATTGTCGTGTGGAACAACGTTCAGGAAGACCTAGCATGGTGTCTGAACGAACGAAAATGGCGCTGAATAGAGAAGTCATCGGAAACCGTCGTCAGAATGTCAAAGATGTTGCCAACAGCATGGAAATGTCGCCATATGCGGTGAGAAAGATTCGGAAAGAGCTAGGCTATCAAAGAAGAGTTGCAAGAAAGAAGCTCTTGATTTCAGAGGCTAACAGGAACAGACGTAAGGACTGGGCGAGAGAATTCGAGAGAAAAATTATGAATGTTGGCAGTCTGTAATTTGGTCAGATGAAAGTAAATTCTACCAATATTCGAATTCGAGACAGGTTTGTTTGGAGAAATCAGAATGAGACTTGGAAAACTGAATGTCTGCAGGCGACCGTGAAACATGGAGGGATTGGAGTAATGGTGTGGGGCGCTGTTTGGTTTGGAGGGAAATCAGAGCTGATTCTTGTTGACAAGTGGTTGAATGGTCCAAAATACTGTCAAATATTAGAGAAAGGAATACTCCCAATATTTGAAACCAATCAGATTGATAAGAATGTCTACCTTTTTCAAGAAGATGGAACGCCATGTCTTACGAGCAAAGTAGGAAAGGCCTGGAAGGAATCGCAAGGAATCAAGTCACTGCGATGAGTAGCCCAACATTCTGACATGGATCCAATAGAGCACGTTTGGGAGCACCTTCACCGAGAGCGTGCAACCAAAATCACGTCAGTGGCAACCCTTAAAGAAACATTGTTAAAGGAGTGGCAAAATATGGATCAAACGATTGTTGATAACTTGATCCAATCCATAAAAAATCGAATACAAGCACTAAAACTATCAAATAGAGGACCTACTCCATTCTAGTTCCAAATACTGGTCATTTATGTTGAGTAGGGATTACGTAATTAAATTTTGAAATTGGATTAGTTTATTTCTCCTGGCTAAAATCTTTTCTTAGGCCATTGTATATATCTATTACAGTCTGTTCTTACCTCAGTCTGTTTCTATTTATCCCAATCTCTACATACCTCAGACTGTTTCTATCTATCTATCTATCTATCTATCTATCTATCTATCTAATACTAAAAGTCTGTAATTGCGTAAGTTCTTGTCAGGTTGAAAATAGGAATCGGTGATTTTATTCTCCGGCGAACATGATGAGGCCGGGTGCTAGTCAGAGAGAAAGAAAGAAAAGGACGTATGAGAAAGGTTGTAAGAGACGTAGAGGAAGAAGATGAGAATATGGAAGGACGAGCGAGATCCTGGGAGAAGCAAAGGAGATTCGAACTTAGAAAGCCCCACTTACTTCGCATTGATACACCCACTCTCGGCCTCTTCTTTTATTTTCAAGCTATCAAATCACATAAATGTAACGAACTCGACTGGAATTCGATCTCAGTTCTCCGATTTCTTGTCGTATGTCGTATGACAGTTGGTGCGCATATTGGACATTTGTGAATCTTTGTGAAATCTATATCTATAATTCTCAAAATGTGTGTGTGTATGTGTGTGTGTGATCGGATTTTGTTTATGCGTTTCCACAGTTTTCATCCGATATCGATGAATTTTTTTGTTTGATAGATAATTCTTCAGTGCCGGTTTTGAGTCCAAATTGGCTGGAAAAAAAATTACATCCTTGAAGGTGAAAAATCGAAAAAAAACTAATTTTTTACACTTTGCCAAATATCAAAGGCAAAATTTAATCTCTGTAAGTAAAAGCGTACTATCAATTTAAAGAGTTGAAATCTAACGCAAAAGATTATTAGAATTATAAAAAACATTATATTATAAATAAAAATTATCGTATATTATTATTATGACGGTCCATGGAAGAGGTTCCATCCTTGCAAGATTAAGGACGCAAAAAACGGCCCTTTTTCATGGCTTCACCCCATTCAAATTGTCACCCCCCATTTGGGGGTGTACCACAGTTGCACCCAATTTTTGTTACTAATATTGATTTTCGGGTGGGCTGATTTTAAACTTAACCTGCTCCAAGTGAACGGCAAAAATCCCCAGTAATGAAAGACCCGGTCGAAGATGGGTGATACTGCTAGTCGGCAATAAAATCATAGCTAAGAATCGGAAGCCCGTGAAGTATTAAAATACAGTTTATATATATATATATATATATATATATATATATATATATATATATATATATATATATATATATATTCATTCTTATGCGACTGTATACATCTATCACAGTCTGTTCTTAACTCAGTTTGTTTCAATTAATCACAGTCTATATTTACCTAAGTCAGTTTCTATATATATATATATATATATATATATATATATATATATATATACATACATATATATATATATATATATATTAATCCACGATCATTTTCCCAAAAATTATTCTAGACGACCTCTGCCTTTTCTAACCATCTAACTTTCTGTCCTGCTGTAACAAGAGGCCTCGCACGTTTCACATACGATTTCATTTTCAAGTATTTTTCTGTTCTTTCGACTACCATAGTTGAAACTCCTCTCTCACGTGCCAAAAGTCTTATGGATTGAGTTGGATCTTTTCTAATTGCCCTTTTCAGCTCTAAGCTGAAATGATGATCCCACTTGCTGATCCAGTTTTCCTCTCGACTCTTCCCTCTTTTCTAAACTTATTCACCGTTCTCTTGATGGTTCTTGAATGGACTTTGAAGATGGAAGACAAAGTATGAATGCTGGTACAAATACTGAAGACCTGTGTGATATTTTTCCTCTCACCATTGCTCAGTTTGGAAGACAGTGAGGCTGACACAAAACGATTTTAACCTGTTCTCTTTCTAGCTTAAAAAATCATTGGATTTTTCAGTGATTCTTACGACAAATGGTATCAAGAGGACTAAATATCTTAAACAAAAACCTGAAAAAGAAACTCAATTATATATATATATATATATTTATATATATATATATATATTAAACTGCCAGTAATAATCGGTTGGAAAAAAACTCGAAAGCACAACTTGTAAATCTATCCAAACAAATTGATACCCGAGGAAAAAAATGGAAAAAAGAAAGAACTAGAAGCATCCGAAGAGGGCGAAATAAATCGTCCAGTGCCTTAAGTTTTTAGTCCAAAGAAAAAAACCCAAGCGAGTAATAAAGCTAAAACGTAGAGTGCTTAATACGCTAAGTAGAGCTGGGGTACATGGAATAAATCCTAAAGAGCATGAAACAAGCTACCTAGGTAGGTTGTTCCAAGCTCTTTAGGATTTAATCTCTCTCTATATATATATATAAAACCCGAAGCAATTAATAAAACTAAAACGTAGAGTGCTCAATACGCTAAGTAGAGCAGGGATAAATGGAATAAATCCTAAAGACCATGTAACAATCTACTAGGTAGGTATTTCCAGTTTCTTTAGGATTTAGTCTCTCTCTCTCTCTCTCTCTCTCTCTCTCTCTCTCTCTCTATATATATATATATATATATATATATATATATATATATATATATATATATATATATATAAAACCCAAGAAAGTAATAAATCTAAAACGGAAAGTGCTCAACACGCTAACTAGAGCAAGGATAAATGGAATAAATCCTAAAGAGCATTAAACAATCTACCTAGGTAGGTTGTTCCAGGCTCTTTAGGAATCAGTCTCTCTCTCTCTCTCTCTCTCTCTCTCTCTCTCTCTATATATATATATATATATATATATATATATATATATATATATATATGTATCAAAATGAATGCAACCCTTGATGACGAAATAACAAATCGGTTCGCCAAATCTGCAAGTGACTTTTGGAAAGCTTCGTCATTGTCTATGGAGTGAGGACGGTATCAAATTGGACACTAAACTACGGGTTTATAGAGCAACCGTCTGGATCACACTGTTGTATGGCTCAGAATTTTAGACCCCATATAGGTTCCATATCCATCAGCTGGATGTCTTCCACAAAAGATTTTTCCGCGCGGACTGTGGCTATAATTTTGACGATACGTTGTTTAATGCTGATCTTCCCGCAAAATGATGCTTCTGTAACTTTGCTGGGTTGGTCATGTTGCAATGACGAGTGACGACACAATACGTAAGGTTTTCATGAAGACGTAGTTTGGCTGACACAAAACGATTTTAACCTATTCTCTATAATAATGACTCAAAATGTGTTTTTCACCAATTCTTACGACAAATGGTATCAAGATGTCTAAACGTCTTATCTGAAAACCTGGAAAAGAGAAACTTAATTAGTTTAATGTTTTTTGTTTGTTTTTAGTTATTAAATATTTTGTGGGATGGGTAATTATTCCGTGCTGCCGCACGATTTGTACAATTTTGCTGATACACCCGGTATATATATATATATATATATATATATATATATATATATATATATACATATATATATATATATATATATATATATATATATATATATATATATATGGAGAGAAGGAGAGAGAGAGAAAGGAGAGATAGAGAATTAGAGGGAGATAGATAGATAGATAAAAATTGAGATTTTGAGTGATAGATAGATAGATAGATAGATAGATAGATAGATAGATAGATAGATAGAGTTTTTCAGTGATTCTTACGACAAATGGTGTCAAGATGGCTAAACGTCTTATCTGAAAACCTGGATAAGAGAAACTTAATTAGTTTAGTGGTTTTTCAGTTGGCGGGATGTATATTTATGCTGTTACACGATTCGGACAATGTTGCTGTTACAAGGCACGGCAGGCACTCGAATTAGAGGGTTACGATAGGAGGCCATTTGTGTGTATCGGAGCGGGGGAAGATAACGGTTAACCCGAGACTTGAACAGGTTAAGATTGTAGTAATCGGAATCACCCCCTTCTAAGTTAGTTACACAGAGCAGTGGTTCGTGGGGAGAAGCTGCTCAAGTGGTACTTACTTCTCACCGATGGAATATGGAAGGAATGTGGATGGTTTGCTACTGTGTACGTGGTATGGAGCGTTCTTGCTGTGAATGTAGTTCGTCCGAGCACTTTTCCTAGAAGTAGCGGTCGATCAGCCTGAAGCTTGCCACCTATCGCCTGTGGGAGAGGGTTGAAGGGTGGAGAATAATTCGTCAACCATGATGGCTCGGAGACGCTTTTGGAGTTTTTATAGAGGCTGGGGAATGAGGACTTTGTAGCTCCCGCCCAAATATGACAATGGTACTCCATTTTGGCCCGAGCAGGGTCTTGTAAAGTTAGAGGATATCAAATATATATATATATATATATATTATGAATTGGACAAAGTCCGACAATTATTTTTAGACATTTTTATGTTTATACATTCTTTTTATAGATACAAATATTTAAGTAAATGCTCTGTTTTATAATAAACAGTGTTTATAACATTTACCGGCCTGAATGTCCGAGAAACTTTCATAGAAAATATTCGTCCTCCGACAGGAATCGAACCTTTATCCTATACGGAACCGTCATATAGCCTGACATGGTCTTAAACGATCGAGCCACAGAGGATCGTTCGATTAGCAAGGTCGATTTTACAGCCTTTACACTTCAATCTTCAATTTCATAATGTGTGACGTCATTTGTTTACATTTGAATACGCTTTGAACAGATATGAATGAACGTGAGAGATTCATGGAAGATTGAAGTTTAGGGTGTGCCTTTAGGGTGTGCGAATGATAGAATACTTTTTCGCACATTTCCCTTAATAAATAAGTAACAAATAAATAAACCAGTCTGAGTCAAAAGCTTTAGCGGTTTTTCACTGATGATATTTGGCAACTTGTATCTCCGTATTATACCTTTAATTTGATACGACTTGTTGTCCAGTCGTTGTGGCATTGTTTATTTTTATTTTCATATAAATTTATCAATAATTAATCTATTTCCTTTAATTTTTCACTCTTTCTAGGTCGGGCTGTCAATCTCCTATTTCTGTATCTATGTATGTCTATTCATATCTATCTATCTATCTATCTATCTATCTATCTATCCATCTATCTATCTATCTATCCCATTCTGTTTACACCTTGCTATCTATCTATTTATCCTATTCTGTTTACATCTATCTATCTATCTATCTATCTATCTATCTATCTATCTATTTATCTATCTTTCTATCTATCCTGTTTACACCTTGCTATCTATCTACTTATCCTATTCTGTTTACATCTATCTATCTATCTATCTATCTATCTCAGTCTGTTTATATCTATCTATCTATCTATCTATCTATCTATCTCAGTCTGTTTACACCTTGCTATCTATCTATTTATCCTATTCTGTTTACATCTATCTATCTATCTATCTATCTATCCCATTCTGTTTACACCTTTCTATCTATCTATTTATCCTATTCTGTTTACATCTATCTATCTATCTATCTATCTATCTATCTATCTATCTATCTATCTATCTATCCCATTCTGTTTACACATTTCTATCTATGTATTTATCCTATTCTGTTTACATCTATCTATCTATCTATCTATCTATCTATCTATCTATCTATCTATCTATCTATCTATCTATCCCATTCTGTTTACACCTTGCTATCTATCTATTTATCCTATTCTGTTTACATCTATCTATCTATCTATCTATCTATCTATCTATCTATCTACAGTGGGCTATGATAACTTTTTAGCCACCCTTGATTACAGCAATTTTGGCCCTTATAATAATGTCTATTCTTTTTTTTTCACACAATACCGTGTTAGTATCAAGCTACTTTCATGTAGGAACAATATCTCGGTCTGTTTATATATACCTATGTATCTAGCTCAGTCTGTTCATATAGAAAATGCCATTGGCTAATTCAATAATAATTTTCAAGCATGAAGTCCAATTCGTTCACAACCCTTTTCAAAGATCAATGATTACCAATGATTAAAAATGTCGTCAAGCGAATGAATCGTTTAAATCTAAAAAAAAAAAGAAGAAAATCCTTCATTTGACTCTTTAGCCTGGCGTTACACAATCAATTAAAGAATTCTAAGAACAATAGTAGCTAAAGAGTGTCGTACCTGTACCTAAAGGAGAAAATAATAATAATAATCAAGATATTAACTTTCCGCGCGGCTTTACACAAAATGTTAGGAAGGAAACTCCCATCAATACTGAAAAGAGCTATAACAGTGGACTTGAGAAATCTAATTTTCTGCTTTAAGAAAAAAGATTTTATACATTTCAATGCAAACTTTTCGGCCAATGACTGCTGAATATTTCCTGAATAGAAACATCTATTTCCATCCTCATGGTTGTCAAGGCTATCTATTCTTTGAAATCAAGCCCCATATCCACTGCGCCATTTTAAAAAAAATTCATCCGCCCTGATGTTACTGTTTTTTTCGTTAGGACGTGTTCCTCGGTGCACCGTTTCGCACGGTGACATCATCCGATGACCTAAACAGCTGATAAAAAAGGGGTTGGCTGTGACATGAATTGAAATACAAGACAAGAAAATTAGTGGGTCGTTGAGGGATGCTAGAAACTCAATAGATTCAACATGAGAAACCGTCATATATATATATATATATATATATATATATATATAATTTTTTATACCGCGACTGAAAGGTACCTATCACCCTCCGAAACAAGTACCTCGCTACCAGAAAAAAAAAGGCTGAGCTCTTCCAGATGTTCAGTTCTGGAACAATCCCCTAAAGACAATATTAGAAGAACCGCAGCTGCTTAATAAATAAGTAATAAATACATATACCAGTGTGAGTAAAAAGTTTTGGAGATTTTTCACTGTTGATATTTGGCAACTTGTATCTTCGTGTATTTCACCTTTAATTTGATACAACTTGTTGTCCAATCGTTGTGGCATTTTTTATTATTTATTTTCATATAAATTTAACAATAATTAATCTGTCTAATTCGTTCTTTTAATTTTTCACTCTTTCTAGGTCGGCCGGTCAATCTCCTATCTCTGTCTGTTCATATCTATCTATCTATCTATCTATCTAACTCGGTCTGTTCATATATATCTATGTATCTATCTCAGTCTGTTCATATATATATATATATATATATATATATATATATATATATATATATATATATATATATATATATATATTGTCATCCACAGACAGACCGTTTCGCTGCATCAAAGCTCATCAATGTGGCTAGACGTCCGGTTGCCTCTGGCTAGAATCGAAAACCGGCTGAATTCGCGTCAGTCGGAAATTTTACCCTGAAGCCGTTGGCTCACGGCAGAGAAGAAGGTGAATTTAAGCGTATTTATTTTTAGATAAACACACAGTGACTGAGAGAACTCGATTCGATTTACCGAAGACTCTTGCATTATAAGCCGTAATAGTCACTGTTTACAAACCCACACTTCCTATATATATATATATATATATATATATATATATATATATATATATATATATATATATATATATATATATATCAGTCTCTTCACATCTATCTCAGTCTATTCATATCGATATATCCATTACAATTTCTTCATACATATCCCAGTCTCTTCGTCTATTACTGCCTATATATCTTAGTCTCTTCATGTCTATCTATCTATCTATCTATCTATCTATCTATCTCTCTCTCTCTCTCTCTATATATATATATATATATATATATATATATATATATATATATATATATATATAAGTTTTTCATATCTATCTATCTATATCGGTCTATTCATATACATATATATACATATATATATATATATATCTATATATATCAGTCTGTTCATATCTATCTCAGTCTGTTCATATCTATCTATCAATTACACTCTCTCCATATATATCTCAGTCTCTTCATATATTACTGCCTATCTATCTTAGTCTCTTCATATCTATCTGCCGCAGTCTCTTCATATTTATCTATCTATATTATATATCTATATATCTATATATATATATATATATATATATATATATATATATGTGTGTGTGTGTGTGTGTGTGCGTTTGTCGGTGTGTGTGTGTCTTTCATTTCTATCTATCTATCTATCTGTCTGTCTGTCTGTCTGTCTGTCTGTCTGCCTTTCTCAGTCTCTTCATATCTACCGTTTATTTTTCATCTCAGAAATATAGACAGATGCTGAAGAAGGCCGGGGCGTACCACTGCCGAAATATCATGAATATGACAACAAAGATGAGGACAATTGTCCGAATAGTGTAAATAGTTAAAAGACTTCATCTCAGAAATATAGACGAAGTAGATTTGATTTTTTCTTGTAAGTTTTCCAATGAAGAAGTATCAGGTTGAGTCAAAAGATTTTTTCCGATTATCACTGATGATCTCTGACAACTTTACTCTACAGCTGTGGTAATGATTGGACTGAGTCCAAGATCAGCGCTGAAAAGAAATTAATGATGTGGAAGGCGCAGGATCTCTCAACGAACGCGTGACACATAACTGGTTCAGATGTTTCGATGAGGGTGACACCAATCACAAAGACAACCCAAATACGACAAATAAACTTCTTGCATCCGTTACCAACCTCATCTACATTGTTGAACCTTCGTCCGCGCAGGAAATGAGCCATGGCTCGGAAAAGACTGTATGCAGGTTAAGATACAGTAAAATCCATGACAACCCAACTAAGAAGCTCTTACGGATATGAGGAATTGGTTACAAAATCCGGATATGAGTGGTTATATTTTGAATAAAATAAAAGAACTGAAATCAGGTCTAACATTTATTTTCAATGTTTTATAGTAAACAAATTAAGCTAATGGTGAGAGAATTATAACGGAATTGATGTTAAGGACAAAGAAATAAATTATGTAATGCTAATGAAAATTCGTTAAATTAATTATGCCACGTATGCAAAACAAATAATGTAACGAGGATTTTTTAATCGTTTTTGCATGATGATTCTTTCTCTTCTAATGTCATTCTCAACTTTTTCCGTATTTCGTTTTGATTTTGTTCTTGAATGTTTTAAACGAATGACACTTGTTAACTTATTAAATTATTGCAATTTTAAATTATTAAGTTATTGCAATCGTCATAGCTGAATGCTGGCTTTCTTTCCATAAAAGTGACAACCTTTTCAATAGCTTTTTCAATTTCAGTCCAGGTTTCATCACAATCATGTGTTTTATTTCCTTTTTCATTGTGACTGTGTGAACACCGGAGAATAGTTTCTTTGGAAGATTTTATATCATACAATGTTGACTTTCCTATGTTGAACTCGGCCATTGGTTACAATGAACTTTCACTAGCGTCAAATCTGTTTAAAATTTTCACTTTTTTGCGATAACTCCAAAGTTGATCTTTTCTTCTTATTCCCATCATCTTTTGCACCAATACAAGCCATTACGGTGAAATAAGCATAAGCAATTATCTAAAGTAAATTTCCTGAAAAACAGAAATTTCAAATCAGTTACATATCACCCAAATAGTTTAAATATACACATCAAAATCATGTTCGGATATGCGGGATTTCGGATATGAGGCAGTCCGGATATGCGGGATTCCGGATATGAGAGATTCCGGATATGAGAGATTCCGGATATGAGGAATTCTACTATAATTTAATGGTTGTGTGATAGATTTTTATAGACTTGTCATTACTGATGAAGAATTGGTTATTCAGGTCCAGTTAGAACTATTCCACACAACGGGTCTCAGATTGAGAATGTTCTGTAACCAATTGTCCGGTTCACACTCCTCCCTGGTCTTTTGAACAGGTATAGAGGTTTGTACCCTGTTTTTCTTTTTAAGATTGGGTTTGCGGTTCCCATCTAAAGTCTTTTCGTTCTCTTTCGCTTCCAGTAGCCCCCCTTGCGTCTTAGTGATGTTATCGCCTTGCTTGAGTTGAATTGGTTTAAAAGAATACAAAAACGAAACAAAACAAAAAAGAAAGAGATATGACGCCTTGGTAGCTTCATGCTTCAAACTTGAAAAAGAAGAAAAACTCTCGACATCTGGCCATGATGTTTGCCGACTACACCCGATCAATTACGGAGATGCACAGTACATTAGCCACTTTAGAGACACCAGCTCTACTCATTAAAGTCAAACAAATGATAAATAATTCGGTGGTACCGAAGAAGACATTTCCCGGATCTTATCCTAATTTATTCATAAAAACAACAACATGTAAATGCTAATATTTCCAGCAATTTAATGTCAGAGGCCTTAAAACGCACGAGGATAGTTACGTATGCAAACTACTAACATTCTGCACCTACGGAATGAACAGAATGACAGGAGAGTTCCATGAGATTTATACTTAGTTGTTTGATTAATTACTCTTAGTAACTAATCAGCTAACGGAAAATTCCAAGGTGAACAAGATCACTATCATATTAAGTACGTTTCAGTTGCATGCTTTCACACTGTCGGCGTTTAATTCGTTTTGACGCGTTGATTACCAGTACAGCCGTGTTTTTGTTTTTTCATTACATGACAAGCAACGTTTGTACAAAGATTTATAATTTTTATAGATTTATATATTTTTATACTTGAACTTTTTTAAAATATAACTTGTAGAAGATAGACATTCTGTTGAAATATTGTTTAACGCAGTCAATCATTGTTTTTTCTTTTCTTTTTCTTTTCTTAAATATTATTATTATTATTATTGATACCTGCTGAGTAGCACGCCAACAAACTGGCGCTGAGGTACAAATATACGGTTACGCTGAGGTAAAACTATAAGTGTTCCAATATAACCGTCTTGAAACCCAATCAAATAAATGTATAACAGGCTAACGCCTTACAGTCAAAATGAAGGTGCTTCCAAGTATCTAGATATGACACACAAACCGCACTGGGTACCACATCCTTCAAACTTAAAAAAGGACACTCCTTCCCGACTCCTCGCCCGGATATTATGTTCCAGACTTTTCGAACATTGATTGAACCAGTCCTGCTGTATGGATCAGAAACTTGGACATTATCTGTTCGTCTTGAAAGACGACTGGATGGAACATATACAAATCTACTTAGAAAAATCCAGAACATCAGTTGGAGATCCCATGCAACGCTTAACACAATTTACGGAGAACTGCGACCAATCTCTCTTAAGCTCAGACAAAAAGCGATTACAATTTTGCCGGCTATCCTTACTCCTACGGCGTTCTTCTGGGCGTGTTTTCTCGCGAAAATTGACTTTCCCAGACACCATAGCTCGGGACTCAGGATTGGACATTGGGGATCTGGGGACAGCAATACAGGACTAAACAGTGTGGAAGGGGATTGTCAATGGAGTTCGCACCAGGTGGAAGGATGATGATGATGAAAATGATTATGTTGTTCGACTGCTCCCGCTCATGAGCAGAGATACTCAGTACATCAGCAGCATGTGGGAAATGTTCAGACTATTGACATGCAAATATGTGGTAGGGAATGGAATATTTATCGTATTACATGTTAACGCCTCCACTTAATAAGATCAAAAGTCATGAAAGTCCATGCCTGGTGTAGTATAAAAACAGCCATTATTATTATTATTATTATTATTATTATTATTATTATTATTATTATTATTTCCTTTTATTTCTTTTGTATACATATTTACTTCCGGGTCCCAACCAGAGACCTAAATTGGCTTATGACATATTCCACTGAACATTTTTGTAAAAAAATAAAAAATAAAAAAATAAAACTGAGATCAAACACATTTTACATAGATAAAGCTCTTCATAATATGTGAGCTGTACTTGTGAGTCCAATTTTTTGTATTTCTTTAAGGAATGGTCTACCAGGAATCCCTTCAATGGCTCTATTGGAAACTCTTCCAATCAGTCCGACGGCTCCGACTACAACTGGAATTATTGAAGTCCTCATATACCACATTTTCGAGATTTACACTTCAAGATCCTTTTATTTTGATAGTTTTTTTTATGATCTTCACAGATAAATTACTGGGACTGTAATATAAATAAGAAAGCGCATTATGTTTTTTGTGGTTTTTTATCACAATGTATGGGCGATTAGCTTTGATTGTTCTGTATGTGTGTATTGTAACGTCTCATAAAGTTGTTACAGGTCCTATCACTATAGCTCGGTCTGGGTGATGTACATACACGTTTCTTGCACTTTCCTTCCCCTAAAAGTTGCATATTTTCCAATACAGATATTGACCCACTCTCTCATACAGAGGTTTATATTTAGTGGGTACTTATATTATGTAGCCTGATACAAGATGTTCACTTGTTTCTGAATATTTTCACGGAATCTGCATTTTGGGTTACTGCATGTTTCAGTATGTCTGCTTGATAATTTCCAGTTAGCAAGCATTGGTCCTGTGCAGCAAGAACAAAACCTTCAGTTTCAGCTTTTAACCCTGCACTACGTAACCACTAATAGGTACGGGGTTTTTTTTCTACATCATATCTTGCCATCGTTATTATTATTATTATTATTATTATTATTATTATTATTATTATTATTAATATCATTACATATATAACAGAGGATGTCTGTCTGTCTGTGTGATACCTGTTCACTCGAGATCCATCCAACCGATTTTGACCAAACTTGGCACATACATTGTATAATGTATGACATAGGTAATTTTTTTAAAAATCAATAATTGATAAGCCGATCAAAAATCGATGAATTCAGCTCGTTTACTCCGATTTTATTCAAATTCGGTATGTAGGTTACTTACATCATGACGAGATCAATGATACCACATTTTTGTTTCTACACCACTGCGTTTAGCGAAAACCCGCGAAAAACGAAAAATCGATTTCAACACAAATTTTAAACTAAAAGCTCCCACGGTTTTCAAGTAACCTAATACAAACATCACTCAATTGTAGCCAACAATAAGTTGATTGTTTAACAGTCATCTATCTTGATAATTGAGTCCGCCCATATAGTGAACACCCGCGTAAATAGCGAAAAATGGCAATTTTTACTGGTTTCTTCCTTATTTTTTGTTGATCTTTCAACTAATTTTCATCAAATTTAACAATTGCTTTATAAATGTATCCTCTTTTATATCCCTGGTAGCACACTGACAAATTGAATTTCAAAACCTCCGAAATAATTATGGTCTTAAGTGGGTCCTCATGTTGCCTGTTTTAATCCTTCACGTCTTCGGCTAACTTCGATTGAATAAATACTTGTTATATTAGTAACTGCACTAATTCAAAATGTTTTTTTAATGAAAGTACTTTAAAGTAATTGAAGAAGATAGACTCTGTTACATCTAAACATGATGCTGTTTTTGATGCATTCCAATTGAAAGCTTTTTCTGATCGACCAACTGGCTATGACTGCTAGTTATTATTATTATTATTATTATTAGTTCTATTGGCTCTTTTAGGGGGTGTATGATAATTCTTTAGTGGAAACAGTCGGTGTATCCTAGTCACCGCCGACAGGACAATTCACTTCTGTACTAACGTGTTCGAGCCCAAGTCAAATTCTAGGATTTTGCAAGTTGATTTTCTTGATAGTAAGTGTCTGTTTGCACTTGGGCGATTGATGCTAGTTAATGTTGCTCTCTAGACAGAAGAGAGGCAAGACATGCCTGTCCACGGCAGTGCAGAGAACAGAGGAAACCAAATGGTTTCACGGTGACCTAGGAAAGGACTCAATATACTCACTCCATTTCCTGTCAGTAGAAACGCGTGCTCAAGAAGCTGTATGAATTAGAATCTATTTCAGTTGAAGTTATAGGACTATGAAAGTATATGTAGAAGTTTCGGGGCAACGGTATGCCTGGAAATAGTTTTGATGGGAGTGATGACAAAAGTATTTACCGGCTAGTGCCCTAGATTTATTTTTTTTTATTTTATTTTTTTATTTTATTTTTTTATTTTTTTTATTTTTATTTTTTTTGCAAGCATGGCGCTGGTAGAAACAATATCGAGTCCAAACAGAAATAAAATCAGCATCTAGTTTTCAATAAATGCCATGAACTGCAAGACGGAATGGTCATCAGCAAAAGGATGAGCCCCAAGAGAAAATTACAAATTGGGGAGATTAAAATCAAACAAATACAGAAATTCAAATATCCGGAAAGTGTTCTAACTGAGGACGGAAACCGAGACTCTGAGCCCCGAAGACGTACTGGGATGGCCAAAGACGCTTTCCAAAAGCTAATCAGAGTATTAAGGGACGGGAAATTTTCATTAGTGTTGTGGTAGGGTCCCCCTAATTTGCATAGTGGAGTACCGACCATATAAATATGGTTGGTACCGGGAAGAGAGGGAACGAATCAAGAGATTCGACCAGAGACTCTGCCCGACTGCGACTCAGTCAACACATTCTCCAGGAACGGTCTTCCCAGGAATATACAAAAGACTATATGTAAATATTGTGTACACTTTCTTGTTTCAATACATTTTGTTCTAAGTACATTTTGTGTTGCATTATTATTTCATGCATTAGTCAAGTTTCAACAATTAGAAACAAAGAAAAGAGTACAGAACTGTTATGTGATATATGTCCTCTTGTATGGCAACGAATGCTGGACAATCTCTTCAAAGAAAAGCAGAGACTTGAAGCAACAGAAATGTTGTCCTATAGAAAGATACTGAGGATAACATGGACCGAACATATGAGAAACGACGAAGTTTTAGAGTAAATGAAAACAAAAAGAAAACAGGAAGAGGATTTTGAAATTCCTGGAGCACATAATGAGGAAAGGGGGCTTGGAAAATTTGATACCCACAGGACAGTTTGAGGGACAGAGGAAAGCAGCGCGTAACATACTCGATGGGCTTGAATAAATGGATGGTAGAACAGGGTTTGCGAGAAATAACAAAAAGACGAAACATATTAAGAACTACAAGGGACAGGAAGATGTGGAGGGCCATGATCACCTACGTCCAAAAAGGGACACGGTACATAAGAGAAAGAAGAAAACAGTATAGTCTAGGACATGAATTAATTGATTCGTTTTAGGCCGTCGTACCATTCGAGCTTCCTCAACCGTTTGTCGCATTGCTGGATGTGCATGATGGAGGAATGAGACAAAGATGCTATCATGGAATCAATTAAAGTCATCCGTACGAGATTCTCAGGAAAAAAAATCTATGGGAATGTATCACTTGCCGAAAGCCGATGAGTACAGCGGTCAGAATGTTGGGATAAAAACAATCTGGTTCGAATGATTCTATATTTAATACAACCTTTTTAGCATAATTTTTTTTTTTAAATACTATGAACACCGACCAGGAAGAATGAATGCAATCCCGGCACTCCATAGATTCTTACAATCTGTAAAGACATAATGCAGATGGAACAGTCCAAGATGCGAACTGCCAAAATCAAACAAGTACAGAAATTTAAGTGTTTTAACAGATAATAGAAAACGGGACACCAAAATTCAACGGCGGATTTGAGTAACAAAAGAAAAAGAAAAGAAAATCTTTTTGAACTGGTATGCAATATATCTGTCAATATCTCTGAGATGAGGTATTATGATTACTTGCATTATTTACATTATTCGAACAGTTATCCACGAGCTACGACTACTATCCCCAAGCCGCTCAGTCCAGATCATTAGAAGCCGGTTCAAGCAAGGATATACAGATTTGAAATAATCATAATTAAGTAATTCATCGAGTCTAGAAGAAACCTCAACAGAATGCAGAAAGAACTGGACGGCCGTTTCGTCCAATATTTGGGACTCATCAGCAGTGCGCATCCCCTAACGAGAATTGAAACCCGGACAGTTACGATATGAGTCAATCGTCATACCAACTGTAGCATTGGGACTCGATGACGAAGAGGTGACTAATTAAACTCGATATAGCAATCTCGATCACATATTCCGTGGTGCAACTCATCCGAGTTTCCCTTAGCCATAGGGCTGTATCCCCACGAGCCACAACTACTATCCCCAAGCCGCTCCATCCAGTGCATTAGAAGCCAGTTCAAGCAATGATATACAAGTGATAGACGGTGATTGGCACAGAAGATTGCTATGCGACGATAAGGGGCGCGGAATAGCAGACGCAGGTCGTAAATTTTAGATGCAATTCTATGACGTCATAGCAATCTTCTATGTCAAGACAACAAAATATCATCTTTGATGCTGAATATCTTTGTTTGAATGTCCGTATAACCACTCTGAACATGGCTCATGTGAGCCGTAAGCTTTGATCAAGGACAATCTTTATGAAAAATATCCAAATATTGGACAATTTTTGTCTTGATTTTCACCCGAAATTAAAGCAAACATACGACCATTTGAACGGCTCATGATCAGAAATAATAGACATTCATTGTCTGTTATATTTAACAATAAATGTTCATCTGAGATTCTGCCCACAAGCTATCGTCGCACGGCATAGAGTAAGGGAAATTTTAACGTCTTTACTATACAAAAGACGTCAGTGGCTAGGAGAGCTACTGACGTCTTTACATATATAAATATATATATATATATATATATATATATATATATATATATATATATATATATATATAGTTAAATTCCCAGATCAACTCTGTGGACAAGACATATTGGTATAAAATGACAATTGGAAAAATCTTAGATTGTCCACAGAGTTGATCTGGGAATTTAACTATATTGTCGACATGGGAAAAAAAAAAAAAAAAAAAAATCTCTTACTATAAATATAATTTACATTAACCAGAAAAAAAAGGCTTGGACAGAAGCGTCTATGTTTTTAAATTTGGATTTTAATGTAACAACAGATATTTCGATTTCATTTTTGCCTTGAAAAAGTCGGAAGACGAAACGCGTCGGCAAAATCTAAGATTTTTCTAATTGTCATTTTATACCATATATATATATATATATATATATATATATATAGATAGATAGATAGATTGAGATATATATAAGATAGATATGTATAAGCTATAGATATATATAAGATTATATATATATATATATATATATATATATATATATATATATATATATATATATATATATATATGCAGCAGATCATTATTCAAACATACATTGTTAAACATAACAGAATGACGTCAGTGGCTAGGAGAGCTACTGACATCTTTACATATACATATATACACACACACATATATATATTTATATATATATATATATATATATATATATATAAAGAGAGAGCGAGAGATAGATAGATAGATAGATAGTTAGATATAAGATATATATGTATAAGCTATAGATATATATAAGATTATATATATATACATATACATACATATATATGTATATATATATATATATATATATATATATATATATATATATATACATATATATATATATATATGGGGCAGCAGATCATTATTCAAACATACATTGTTAAACATAACAGAATGACGTCAGTGGCTTGGAGACCTACTGACGTCTTTACATATACATATATATATATATATATATATATATATATACATATATATATATATATATATATATATAAGATATATATGTATAAGCTATAGATATATATATATATATATATATATATATATATATATAAGATATATATGTATAAGCTATAGATATATATAAGATTATACATATATATATATATATATATATATATATATATATATATATATAGGGGCAGCAGATCATTATTCAAACATACATTGTTAAGCATAACAGAAAACGAATGTCTATTACGTTTTATCATAAGCTTTTCCAGGCGTCTTATAATGGCTTTAGTTTCCAGAGGAAATAAAGACCAAAACTGTCCAACATTTGGATATTTCTTTATTATACTGGTCCTCCATCTAAGATTTCGACTCACATGAGCCATCATCAGAGTGGTTATATGGACATTACAACAGGTGTTCACCATCTTAGATGACATCCTGTTTTGTTTACGTAGAAGTTTGCTATGCGATGATAACGGTAGCAGGTCGAAAATTCGTTATGCGATTCCTTGACGTCGTACGTGAACACGTGGGAGAAAAAAAAGTTATCAACGGAAACATATGTTTAAATGCATTGTAATATGTTGACGTCATCTACATTAAAACAAAGCAACCCACACACCAACAATACATATATATATATATATATATATATATATATATATATATATATATATATATATATATATTAAGACATTTTTAAATTTATACATTCTTTTTATAGATACAAATATTTAAGTAAATGCTCTGTTTGTAATAAACAGTATTAAACAACATTTAACCGAACGCTCCTCTGTAGCCGAATCGGTTAAGGCACGTCAGGCTATATGACGGTTCCGTATAGGATACAGGTTCAGTTCCTGTCTTAGGAAGAATATTTTCTATGAAAATTTCTCGGACATTCAGGCCGATAAATGTTATTAATACTGTTTATTATAAACAGAGCATTTAATTAAATATTTGTATCTATAAAAAGAATGTATGAACATAAAAATGTCTTAAAATAATTGTCGGACTTTGTCCATTTCATATATATATATATATATATATATATTAACTGATTTAAAAATATGGTTTAATCGCTACACAGAAATTACCATGTTTCATGTGCATACACGAGAAACTATATATTACTAGGTTCATAAAAAATAAAAATTTACTAAATCAGGGACATGAAATAGCTATTCTTCTAAGTATCCGATGAAAGGGTGTCCACTTAAAAAAAAGAAAAATTCCCCGCAAACAACTTAAATAGAGCACACACCATTGTGATTGGCTATTGATCAACTACCAATCAAATGCGTGATGACGGGGTATATTATAGAAGTTAGTGTCTGTAAGCATTTTTTAGAGGGCGTATCAGAGTACGATCAGCTCTGATGGGGTCGATTTGGTGAGGTCAGTATGATGTTTGAAAGACCCGAAACTGCCCAATGATCCAAATCAGAACATCACTGACGACGCCCTCTAGCGCTAAAGAGCGTATATTCAAAGCTGTGCCGACATTGTCAAATATTTTCCTTAAATAATATTTAAGAAATTTTTTTAAAAAGCGTAGCTGGTCATATACGTACTTATAATTTTTAAATAATTTAAGTATTTCTATTACATTTATTTGTTTTAAAAATAAATATAATCAACTAGTAATTAAAAGTAAAAATAATATTTTAAAATTGTAGATCAATACAACAGATTCTAATCCAAACACCCGTTTTAGAAAGATTCTGTATGTATACAAGTAGAAATTTAACGAATAAAATACCGAAAACCTTTTTGCCGCTGATAAAAAAAACAGACGTCATGCGTTGAACGGATGTCATAATTAGTTGAAAAAAGGCACCCTTACCCTACCTAGACTTAACATCTTTTTCGAAAGTAACTCATAATTGATACAATAATAGTTAATAAAAAAGAACACGCTACCGACCCTGTCTAAATGATTGGATTTCTCTGAATCCTTGGAAACAAAAATTATGAATGTATGTGCTTTTAAAACTCAGTAAATTTTAAAATAACTTATTGCAAAAATCGCTTGAAGATGAAACAGAACTAATGCTTTTAATTTAATATAATTGAATGTGAAGTTTTTTCTGTTTTTGAAACATGGTAATTCCTGTGTAGCGAAGAAACCATATTTTTAAATCAGTTAATTTATAATATTTCTACTCTGCAAATTTACATTGAGCACTTTTTTGTAAAAATAAAAATATCAATAAGAACACCACAGGATTACATATCATACTGTTCTTCCTTTTTTTACTATATATATATATATATATATATATATATATATATATATATATATATATATATATATATATATATGTACTCACACACAGGGTGCGATGGAAATCCATCGCACGCTGTGTATATTTTTTTATATTTTTAATTTTTGTTTTCTTTTCTGGACAGTCTCCTAAAGTTGGTGAATGCTGCCATAATCCTTGCCTTCAGTTCATCTTTGGTGTTACAAGGAGTTTTGTTGATATCTTGCTCAACCGCGCCTCACATATAATAATTAAGTGGGGTTGCAGTCTGGGGAGATAGGTTTCCATATGGAAGGGTTGATGTGGTCGTGGAAATTGTCTGACAGACCACCTCCTGATTCAGGCCAGTACTACCTCCTCAAGGGATTTGATCTTGGCCTCCTTGTTGAGCCTGGAGCCCTCACCAACAAATTCGGGACTTCTTTTCTTATCTGAATAATCAAAATGTGTTTTCCGAGCTTCCGTACGTCCGTAATCACCATCAGAAACGTCCAACTCTTTCTGAATACTTTTCACTGTTCTCAGATTGACACTCTGAAATGTTCGTATTTGGGCTTCCGGTGCGAATGCCAAGCAGTACAGCATGCCGTTTCCAAATTTCTGGCGGAGTAAATTGAGTTATGGGGCTCTTTTTTTTTTTCACAGACGGTGCCTGACTGATCTTACTATACTCTGCAGTCGACAAAATCAAAAACAAACAACACGCATGCGCAAAATTTAAAAAATATAAAACGGCGACAATTTACCCAAGGCACCCTGTATATATGTTTACTTGTTTTATCAGTTTACACAAATGATCCTCTTTGTATGCACATGCGCAAAAAATGCCCCAGAAGGAGCCTGACAACTGAATTCAGAAAAATGTTATTTGACGACGATGAAGCCTTAAGGAAAATCAAAACCACACGTAAACAGACACTGACAATCGGAAAAGAGGTGGCTGAAATTTCTTGACCACAATATAAGGAAAGAGTGCTTGGGGAATTTAACACTAAAAGGACATAGAGACACAGTAGGTAAGTGAGAGTAACCTACTTAACGATTTTGCGTGAATGGATGACAGATTAGAAATAAAGAATTCTGGTAAAGTTTAAAGTTGTGGCGAGCCATTATCATTTACGCCCTGAAAGGACATGGCACGTAGAAAGAGGGAGAGAATATGAGAAAAGGGATGAAGGGAGATGCTAACAGTAATTTTTGTTTTGATTTTGTTTAGAAGGCTGATGGTAAGTGGAGAAGGGGCAATCTGCCAAACTGCTTGATGACAAGCAATACTAAAATTACCGAATCTGATTCCGGCTCAGATATAATGATCACTTGTGCTCCCCTCCATAAAAAAAAAACCTTGCCTCACACGTTTATTTTCGTTCCAACCACCCCAATGCCATACCGAAATCGTAATGGCCAAATCAGTTCGACCCTCCTGAGACAACCCAGCCCGAGTCAACCCAGCCCTAATCGACCCAACCCGAGCCGACCCAACCCAAGCCTTTGACCGATATACCGCGTTCGCCAATCTTTTTAGAGTGATTGTCTCGCTCCAACCTATCCCACAAGTTTTCAACCATGAAACTTTATATATGGAAGGCCTAAAAAACATTGTTTTCTTCTTTTGTTTTTTGGGGTTTTGTATTTGTTTGTATTTTTTTTGTGTTGTTTTTTTTTGTTTTGTTTTTTTATTTCAACCCGTAAACGACGAGAAAATATTGCATAAACGCCAACGGAGTAAAAACTGAAAAAAAAAAATTTGTACGATACTTTTAATGTTTATTTTGACCTAATTATATATTAAAAAAATTATACGGTACTTTTAATGTTTATTTTGACCTAATTCTAAAAAAAAAAATTATACAGTACTTTTAATGTTTATTTTGATTTAATTATAAAAAAAAAATTTGTATGGTACTTTTAATGTTTATTTTGACCTAATTATAAAAGAAAAATTTATACGGTATTTTTAATGTTTATTTTGACCTAATTATATAAAACAATTATACGGTACTTTTAATGTTTATTTTGACCTAATTATAAAAAAAAAAAAATTCTAAAAAATCAAATTTAACAACAAACGAAATTTTGAAGACTTTTTCGGATTTTTTAAAAATCAATTAATCCCAAGTAAGACGATAATGCCACTAAGACGCAAGAGGCTACAGGGAGTGAAAGTCAATAAGAAGACGTTAGAAAGAACCGGAAACCCAATACTAAACAAGAAACAAGAGATAAAACTCTACTCCAGTTCAAAAGACCAAGGAGGATGTGAACCGGACGATATACAAACTTATCTACTCCTATTGAAGGAAATATATAAATAAGTAGTAAATAAAATTTCACAGTTTAAGCAGAGTTTGTTAGAAGTATAGTGTTGAAGTAGACTTTAAAAGGAGCCGGAAATACAATCCTAAGCAGCAACCAAGGGATAAAACTCCTGTTCAAAATACCGGGGAGCAGTGTGAACCGGACGATATCCAAACCTATCTACTCCTATTGAAGGAAATAAATAAATAAAGAGTAAATAAAATTTCAGAATTTAAGCGGAGATGTTAGAAGCATAGATTTGAAGTAGACTTTAGAAGGAATAGGAAACCCAATCTTAAACAGGGAACAAGGGATAAACCTCTATTCCTGTTCAAAAGACCAGGGAGGAGACTTTGGAAGTATAGAGTTGAAGGAGACTTTAGAAGGAATAGGAAACCCAATCCTAAACAGGGAACAAGAGATACACCTCTACTCCTGTTCAAAAGACCAGGGAGGAGACTTTAGAAGTATAGAGTTGAAGTAGACTTTAGAAGGAAGCGGAAACCCAGTCCTAAACAGGAAACGAGGTATAAACTTCTACTCTACTGTTGGTCAAAAAGACGGGGTGGAGTGATTTTTATAGATTATAAAAAATAAAGATAAAGGAATATAAAACAAAATAAATTAAATCTTTTTAAAACTATGATACTCTGGGAAGCACAAAGGTGTCACCATTTTCACCTTTTTCTTTTCGAGAAGTATTCATGCAAAATAGCAATGTATTGACATGTTCGTCTAGCTTTATTTGCAGGTAAATACACCAGGAATCGTTGTGACTTTCTTGGATTCTAGTAAATAATCACCTAATTACTCCTAGAATTGGCTGTTAGCCATTTAGAGTCGAAGCATAAATAAATGATGCCCGATTCGTTGGATAAGTGCAAATCATCAATTGACGATATA
Source organism: Acanthosepion esculentum (assembly GCA_964036315.1). Taxonomy (NCBI): domain Eukaryota; kingdom Metazoa; phylum Mollusca; class Cephalopoda; order Sepiida; family Sepiidae; genus Acanthosepion; species Acanthosepion esculentum. The sequence goes on from OZ038490.1 coordinate 47,952,134, forward strand.
CGATGATAAACAATGAAGCATCAATTGGCGATGCATAGTGATTCAGGGCTAGTGTACACGTTTGGACCATTTCAGTTTTATTTATTGGCAACCCTGCCGCTTTCTATCTCTCTCTGACAGGGTAAGTTTGAGAGTTGACTTAAATCAGTTTATACGAAATGCTTCAATTATTTTGAAACGGCTTTTAAAATTAGATGTTCGTGGAATATAGCGTTAGCTACAAGTATGTCATAAAGAGTTAATGTTATCAAATTTTCAATGTCTGTCAGATTCATTGAAAATTGCTGCCCAAATATATATATATATATATATATATATATATATATATATATATATATATAATAAAATAGGCAGCATATATTTACATTACAAAGAGTCAATCATACCTTGAATCAATCAAGGTATGATTGACTCTTTGTAATATATATATATATATATATATATATATATATATATATATACATATGAGGAAATGTATGACAAAGTGGAAAAAAGTTTTCGTGTGACGCTTTTCGCCAATGAGATCCTAAAGGGCGTAACGCGTCACACGAATAATTTTTTCCACTTTGTCATATATTTTCCCTCAATATTGTTCTTGATATATAAAAATTTATATATCGTTACCTCATATATATATATATATATATATATGTGTGTGTGTGTGTGTGTGTGTGTGTATGTGTGTGTGTGTGTGTGTGTGTGTGTGTGTGTGTGAAGTATGGATCAAATATGGATATGTTTATCAATCTAACATGTTTCACTTTAATTAACGCTTTATAAGAGAATGAGATATGGAGAAAAAAGAAGGAAATTCCTTTACTTTGTGTTGTTTTATTTTCGTTGGTTGAGCATGTTGCACCTGCAATTGACTTCTCGAACGAAAGTTAGTATAATTTGTGACGTTCCGAATTTAAGAAGAGGCGATACGTCTATTCAAAGTTTCAGGAAATTAAAATCAAACACAGACAAAAAAAAAAATTAAAATACCAGAATTTCTTTCTTTCCATATCTCATTCTCGGATGAAGCTTTAATAAAAGTGAAACATGTTAGACAGATAAACGTTTCCTATCTGTTGCCTGCTCTCCATGTCAGTCTTTCTTTCTCTTCCCCCTAAAATGCCTCATATTGAAATCTTTGTCTTCCTCCCCCTTTCTTTCTTTCCCCTTTTAACTTTAAAACTTTTCCGTTTTCTCTTTTCTCTCTCTCTCTCTCTCGCTCCCTTTTTTCGTTTTTCTTTTCCTTGTGTCTGAGTAAATTGAACTCCATTTATTTTTGTTAAATTGGTCTGAAGAGATGGACGTCTGGGTCCACGAAATAAATTATCACCTGACCGAATGGATTTTTAAGGACTCTGCATTCATTATTATATTGCTCTGTTCTTACATTGAGCTCCCTTTGGATTTATACCCTCCTTGGAATTATCTCTACTAATTATCAAATGATATCATTTATTACTGATATTATTTACATTATTCGGCCTCGTCTTCATTGCCATATTTACAACATTTCGGCCGTTGTTCGCTTCCTTCATGATAGGAATTTCGAAACGAACCCTTTATTTCGTCCACCGGGGTAGATTGTTAACAGTCACCTGAAGAAGTAAGCCATCTACATACAGGCCTGTTTCGCTGTATCACAGCTCATCAGTGCGGCTAAACATCCGATTGCTACAAGCCGACCGATTTGGCATCAGTCAGAGTTTCTACCCCTGAGCTATCGGCGCACGGCAGAGGGAAAAAGAAATTCTAGCGATTTACCTGTATGAATGTAAACAAACGCCAGACAGCCATAGTGCTTGAGTCATTTCAATGAAGAGCGTTGTGTTAGCGGAGCCGACTGCTGTTTAGGATTAGCCACTCTCTCAACAGTGCTCAACCGAAATTATCGAGAGCATGAAAATGTCATCCCAACACAGGCCTGTTTCGTTGTATCGCAGCTCATCAGTGCGTCTAGACACCCGATTGCATATATATATATGTGTGTGTGTGTGTGTGTGTGTGTGTGTGTGTGTGTGTGTGTGTGTGTGTGCAAAGTGCACTGAGTACAGAGAATTTCAAAAGAGATTGGTGAGCCTGTTTATTTGTCAAGATACCCACTAATTTGAACCTCTCCCTGGACATTTCAGACACCTCACGAAATCACTTCTCAGGAAATCTCAAGTATCATTTTCTATCTATTTTGCGGTTAAAGTTACCTGAACATTTTTTTATGTTGTTTAATAATCAGGCCCATAAGAAGAAATTGAAGAGGAATAGAAGAAAAGCTAGCTTCTGAGTTTTGAGAAAAACCAAAGAAGAATCTGCAAAGTTATTGTTAATAACCTGGCATCTCACTTCCCACCGTCGTTAACCTGTGCATCTTCAGTAAATACTTTCATGGTAATTGTTCTGTTGAGCTTTCCCCTTTGATACCTAGACTATGCGAAGCGCAGTACTAGATTGGCAGTTAGGTCTTATCTTTTTACAGTTGTTAAATGTTACTGTAAGTCTCTTCGCTTGCCTTTCTCGTTTGTGGAAATTGTGAGTTACTCCCATTTGCTTTCGCCAGGTTTGCCAAAGACACCGACAGCAGACGCGTAAAGCAGCTATTAAATCGGGACACTTCGTCGGTGTTGTCCCCGCATGCTGCAGTGACAACACCAACGCTGGACCTGTTCCCGGTATAGATATATCTTTCCTCTTCGTGTCTGAACTCTTTCAAACACTTAAATACGCGGGCATGTATCCAAGACGCAGTTCCTACTTAGCTAACTTTGAATATCTTATTCCTGTTCAGCTATATTTGCATGCATGTTAATGTATTTTCTCTGTTTTGTTAATCAGTTAGTAGCTATATAAAAACACATAATAATTCCGTCTTATTGAAATTTATACCATTTTCTTTCATCTCTACTAAAATGGCGACCCGTTGTTTACATATTCAAACTTTATTTGTCTTTGTATTTAGTCCTAGTAGAACCTCTTATCGGAACTTCCTTTGTCTATCAAAAATTTAAATGCAATTTCAATCATTATCTTATGTATTTTTAAATCCCTTTTCTTTTATGGTCCTCTCTCCTTAAATTTTTTTTCTCGTGTTTTTTCACACTCAGCAACCCCCTTCCGTCTTAGTGGCTTTATTGCCTTGCTTGGGGTGGAATGATTATAAAAAAATATTTTTATAAGAGAAATTATTCTAAAGAAAGTAATAGACTTTTATAAATCCAACATATTATTTATTAATCCAACAGATTTTTATTAATCCAACAGAATTTTATTAATCCATCAGGTTTTTATTAATCCATCAGGTTTTTATTAATCCAAGAGGTTTTTATTAATCCAACAGAATTTTATTAATCCATCAGGTTTTTATTAATCCAACAGAATTTTATTAATCCAAGAGGTTTTTATTAATCCAACAGATTTTTATTAATCCTTCAGGTTTTTATTAATCCAACAGATTTTTATTAATCCAACAGAATTTTATTAATCCATCAGGTTTTTATTAATCCATCAGGTTTTTATTAATCCAAGAGGTTTTTATTAATCCAACAGATGCTATTAAACGTTATTTTACTGGATACTTGTATTTGAATAAAATGATAAAAAATCTGTCTGATTAATAAGAATTCATTATTTTCTTAAGACAATTTCTTTTGCTTACTTATAGATACGAAACTGTGTAGATATGAAAAATTTTGGCAGATTCTTTTTTAGTTTCTTTTAAAGGTAAAATTTGGACCTTGCCTGAACATTTGGTTCATTGTAACTCAGATGGTTAGAGCGTCACTCTGCTCAGAGGGATGGAGGCTCGAATTTTGTCCGAGAACGTGAAGTTTTCATTAATAAGATTTCGAACATTAAACATTCAGGCCGGTAGGCAAAATATATACTGTTTAATAAATAAACGGGGCATCTACTCAAATACGAGTATCCACTAAAAATAGCGTTTAAAGTGATAAAAAGAGATGTCATGTATTTTCTAGTGTCGGTTCTTTCTCGAACTGTATCATACGGCTCGTAAACATATAAAGTATTTTACTTTTTTATTTATGTTTGTAGCTATTTTCGCCTTAGGCTTATCCGATTTCTCTAAGTGAAAATCGGTGGGAAATTGAAGCGATCTAAAAATACGTACGAAGAAATATATAACATAGAAAAGGAAGGAAATGTTTTTTTAAAAACGTTAATAAATAAATAAGATAAAAGTTTAAAATGTTAAAAAATGAAACTCTTCC
>OZ038490.1:47961350-48001350 GCA_964036315.1 Acanthosepion esculentum
TTTTCTTTCTTTCTTTTTCTTTCTTTCTTTCTTTTGTCTGAGTTCTAGAATATAAACAAGTCTACGTATCTTGTTACTTTCCTTCCTTCTTTCTTTCTTTCTTTCTTTCTTTATTTATCTTTCGTCTCAGTCCTAGAATGTAAACAATTCTGAGCATCTTCTTCCTTTATTTATTTCTTTCTTTCTTTCTTTTGTCTGAGTCCTAGAATATAAACAAGTCTACGTATCTTGTTCCTTTCTTTCCTTCTTTCTTTCTTTATTTATTTATCTTTCGTCTCAGTCATAGAATGTAAACAATTCTGAGCATCTTCTTCCTTTATTTCTTTCTTTCTTTCTTTCTTTTGTCTGAGTCCTAGAATATAAACAAGTCTACGTATCTTGTTCCTTTCTTTCCCTCTTTCTTTCTTTCCTTCTGAACTATAACTAAGGTCTATTCAGCATCGTTCAGAAAAGAATTGATGGCTACATATACCGTATAATACTCGCGTATCATGCGACCTTTTAAGACATAATTTTCAAGCTAATTTTAAGAGGGTAGCATCATACACGAGATATAAAATTAGCTTATGTACTGCTGGCCCTGGCTACGCCGTTGACCAAACTATACATTCATTTACTGAAGTCAAATTACCTATACTATATAAATCCTTATAGATAATCAAAGGAAGGGGTGCTAAAAAGTGGGGTATCAGTTTTGTATCGTTATTTAGTATTAAACACATCCCCCATTTCTTGGCCATAGTAAATTCATAGATGGAATCCCAAAACATCTTTATTGCTAATAAAATGAAAGGATGATATAAAGTGAGGGATCTTTTTTCTATTGTTCTTTAGTATTAAACACATCCCCCATTTCCTGGCCACTACATATGCTATCCATTTTTATAATCTAGACAGGATTTAAGTAACTTCCAAACAATTTTCTTATAAGTTGGTTTCTTATCGTATATACTCGCGTATCATGCGACATTTGAAGACCTAATTTTAAAGCTAATTTTAAGAGGGTAGCATCATATACGAGATATAATATTAGCATATAAACTGCTGGCCCTGGCCACGCCGTTGACCAAACTATATATTTACTGTAGTTAAAAAGAACAGAAATATTTAAATAAATATCGCACGGTATACGAGTATATGTGGTATTTATAAAGAACTATCTTCGTTCTTCTTGCTCAGGGCTTAGTGGTTGCTCAACATTTGGACTTAATATTGTCTTTACTTCATCTGTGTTCCGCCGACATTCAGGACATAGGCATTCATGGCTCTCTACAACTTCCTATCCCTTGTGGTCCATAGCAGTTTTTCTCCCACTGCTACGCCTCTCGCCCCCGTTTCGCCAGCTCTTGACATAAGCTGATCAGTTAAGTCCCTAACTGCCTTCCCCTGTCTCTCTTGCCCTCAGTACGCTAAATAAAAATTAGAGACATCAACAATCTTTTGAGGCAATTTTTAAGATTCAACTTGTTAAAAAGTTGAATAATTTTAACAGATTAATAATATAGATAAAAAATAGTGAATTTTGTATTGTGTTTTTTTTTGGGGGGGGGGGGGCTTAACAGGAACAAATCAAATTTACGAATTTGGACGGGGACAAAAATGACCGCAGAATGATGTTGAAATCTGTGAGAATTTTTAATCCTTTAATAGTTAGATTTTGTAACGTATATGAATACAGGTAGAAATAAAAGCAAATATTAATAAGTTAGAGAGCGTCACATCAGGATTGCTCACCGCGGTCGGAGGTGTGTGTGGGGGGGGGATAGTACGCGCCAGCCCTGCTCTGATTCGAGTTCTTCTGGTTATGAGTTGCTGTGCTGAGGTGTAACGATGTCCTTTTGGAAATATGTTTATATGGACATTTTGCCTAGTTTTGGTGTCAGGAACCTGCCCCCAAAGTTTGTAAAGGTGTTTTGGGATTGTATCTTGGTTTGTACATTTAATAACGTTGACCGTAAACTTTCAACTTAATAACTCAAAAACGAAAGATTTCTGGATGTATGTTTATATGGAATTTTGTCCTGTCTTTTGTGTGAGAAACCGCCCACAAATTTTGTAAATTGATTTTTGATAATATATATATATATATATATATATATATGTATATATGTGTGTGTGTGTGTGTGTGTGTGTGTGTGTGTGTGTGTGTGTGTGGGTGTCTAAAAATTTAAGATATATCTGCAATATATCGGTAAAATTATCTGTGAAACTACACTAACTATAATATCCCTGTAAAAGTATTTTTTTTTAATAATAAGATAGCGAGAGTCATATAAGGCTTGCTTGGAGGTCGGGGATTGTAGGTAGTACGCGCCGGCCCTGATCTGACTCGAGTTCTTAGGTTAATATTTTGCTTTTGTCTCCATCTTAAACTATTCTGTGTTCGGTTTTCTTATCGTCGATACTAAATTTTGCATGGATGTCTTTAGAAGAATGTATCAATTTAAACATTGTTGATGCTATCAGAAGTCTGAAAAAGGATGTAAGAAAGAAATCTTTCTGGACAAACGACTTGAGAAAGCGACTTATTGTCAAAATACAAGACGTTTGCACCCAAGATGTTTCCCTGATTTTAATCTCTTCAAATCTAGCATTGCCTATTATCTTTCCTACATTGCCTCGTAAAAGGCACTTTTTATCTCTTCATATCATAATTTAAACATATATTGTTAAATACAAAGACAATATATACATAAAACGAACTCGTCCAGTAACCCACTACTTTGAGTGGCTCTTAGGCCGTGCATTGGGTAAACATTTAGTGTATATATATATATATATATATATATATAGACAAACTGTTTTGCTGTATCACATCTCATCATTGTGAGTAAACATCCGATTGCTTCAAGACGGGCCAAAACTCGACCGATTTGGCGTCACTCAGAGACGCTTATACCGAGGCTATCGGCGTACGGCGGAGAAAGGGAATTCTTAACGCATTATATACGTGATATATAAATATCTAAGCTTGATCTAAGATTTCGGCTCACATGATCAAGGAACAGCTTAATAACAAAATATCAAAATGTTAGACAATTTTTGTCTTTATTTTCACCTGAAATTAAAGCAAATATCTGAGTTTAGAACGGACCATGACCAAACATATTCGACATTCATTGTCTGTTATATTAAACTGTATTTTTAAATTATGATCTGCTATCTGTGTGGTTCTAGCGACTGATATTGGGTACACAAGTATATATATATATATATATATATATATATATATATATATATATATATATATATAATCAGAAATGCCTAAAATGCCAACCAGCCTCGCAACTCAGGTTTCGACTGTGAGGTCTCCTCAGGCAAATAGTAGGATCGCAACTATTCTTTTGCAAATACCAGGGCACATTAAATATCTTTCTATATTTCTGAGATGAGGTATTATGTACACTATTTACATTATTCAAACTATTGCCCTCATTTTTGTCGCCATATTTATTAAAACGTTTCGTCCGTTGTACGCTCCGGCCTTCTTCAGGTGGCTGGAATGTCGAACTGAACCTTTTATTTCGTTCGCTGGGGTAGACTGTTCTAGTTCCACGTGCCATGTCTAATAGATGTCAGTTTTCAGTTATCTTCTGTTAATTCACCTCTCCAAGTTCTCCGCCGCCTTATCCGGTTATTGGACTCACACTCTTTAGGTCCTGTCACTGGATCTAACTAACGCATTTTTTCACTGCGCCATGTGTCCTTGAATTTCTGGGTATTATAAACCTAATGTCTTATGCAACTATTTTTTTACCAGTGCTATGCAAATATGCGCTCTGATAAAAACATGCAATGATAACAGCAAAAATTTCAATATGATTACTGCTAAAAAACGGTGCTGAAGACATTAGGTTTATAATACCCAGAAATTCACACACGGATGGCCTCAAGGACACATGACAGTGGATAAAGGCGTTAATTAGATCAAGTGACAGGGCCCAAAGAGTGTTAGTTCAATACCTGTTTAAGGCGATGGATAGAGGAATTAACAGGAGATAACTGGCAACTGACATCAGAATAAAACATGGCACGTGAATCGAGAACAGTCTACCCCAGTGAGCGAAATAAAGGGTTCAGTTCGACATTCCAGCCACCTGAAGAAGGCCGAAACGTTGTAATAAATATGGCGACAAAGAAGAGGACAATAGTCCAGACAATGGAAATAGTACTCATTAAATTTTATTTTTATTTTGCCCATGACTAATGTATTCTTTGTATTTTTGATTTCCTCAACTTTCGCCATTAATTCTTTTTGGAAGCTGCATTTAGTATTTCTAAACTGCAAGCTGTTCATAATGCCTAAAAGGTCTCTCTCAAAGCCAGACTTCTCCTGTACAACTGGTGGGTACCTCCTGGTTTTAAGGTGAAATATATCATCACTTACACACCCGCTAATCATGCTGGTGAAAAGCAACAATGTCCTAGAAGATTCTTTAAGGTAAACATCTTAACAATCATTTATTGAGCTAGCGCATTTAACCTCCGCTGTGGTCACCAGTCCCCACAGTTCATGGTGACAAATCAAAATTGTGCAATGGCATTCCGGTTCCTTTTGCATCAGGAATGTTGAGATTACAGCATCCTTCCTCACAGAAGTTCCTCCACACACTCGTGAAGCCATTGGACTCTGAAGTACAACTCTATAGGCGTTTCCGAGATAGGTGTTCCTCTTCGCCGGTCGTGTCTTGAAACCCTTACGACTACCTCTCACAGTTTACTCAACAGGTCGATATCGTTGACCTGGATGTGGCCGTCGCAATGCCCATGCTTGGAGCTATGTGGGATGTACGCCGTGGACCAGTACAGTTCCGTCTCCCAATTCACCTGAGTAAAGCAGGATCGACCGCTTTGCTGTACTTCTACTGATGATACCCACCTCCTATACCCTGATAATCTTAATGGTAGTGCTAATGATGTTAATCTTAAATAACAGTGCGTTCTTTCTTGGTGTATCTACACTCAGACATGCTGGGGGGAAAACAGATAGCGCTTTGTATAGGAAACAGAGGGCAAAGTACTTACCGATGATGTAGCATAGGGCAAAGTACTTACTGACGATGTAGCTTTTGCTTGTGATTTGAATGTAGAAGACATTGTATCTGATAAAAATGTGGAATGTACAAAGTGTGTAGATTTAGAAAGACCTGCTGTTGCGATGAAAGAAAAGACGCTGAAAGCTTTACGACAAGAACACGTCAAATTCCTGATATTAACATTTGAGAGTTGGACCACTGTAAAAACATCTAAAAAGAATTCTGTTTCAAATCACTTGGTGAAGAAAGCCAGAAGATTCTGAAATAACAAAAAGGTTCTTGCTAAACACGAAGCACGAAAATGGTGGAACCTCAGTTACAGAAGTGATTTAAAAAAAAAAAAAAAACGTAGACAGACAAGTGTATGAATTATGTGAGTTTACAAGGGAAAACAAAAACAAAAAAAAAATAGGATTGTGTCGGATTATCCCACCTTGTCGGCTATAGAACTTCTCTTAATTCCCACTAGGTGGCGTTGTATAAAGTAGTATTAAAGGAGACAACGAAAAGTCAATGTCTATTTCTTGCTCTCTTCAACCAAAGAAGGCTTTGTCGACAACACAAAACCGTGCAAGCCAACTTTTAAATCCACAGAACTACGTGACCCATCTGTATCTGTCTGTCTGTCTGTCTTTCTGTCTGTCTGTCTCTCTCTCTCTCTGACTCTCACACACTCACTACAGCTAATAACCTAAGTATATATTTCTATCTTTTTCTGAGCTATGTTCTTAGGAAATCAATTGAGCGAAATCTCCTGAAGATACCGAAAAGTTGAAACCAAGATGGCGGAACAGGTTGATTTCATAATTTTCTGTACTTAAAAGCTCTACATCTTATATGTTTTTTCTTTTTATATGTGTATTGAGCACTTTTTAATATTACTGTTCCCTGGTTTAGTTCAACCTTGACCATAAATTTCCTTCTTTATATATATATATATATATATATATATATATATATATATATATATATATATATATATATAGTCTATTGGGATAGCAGATCATTATTTAAACATATATTGTTAAATATAACAGACAATGAATGTCTATTATGTTTGATCATGAGCCGTTCTAAACTTCGTATGGTTGCTTTAATTTCGGGTGAAAATCAAGGCAAAAATTGTCCAAGATTTGGATTATTTTGTTATTAAGCTGCTCCTTGATCATGTGAGCCGAAAGCTTAGATCAAACTAATATATTTATATATCACGTATATAATGCGTTAAAAATTTCCCTTTCTCCGCATTGTGCCGATAGCCTAGGGATAAGTGTCCCTGACTAACGCCAAATCGGTCCAGTTTCGATCCCGGCTTGAAGCAATCAGATGTCTACCCACATTGACGAGGTGTGATATAGAGAAACAGTCTATCTGTGGATGATTATATATATATATATATATATATATATATATATAATTCGCAGACAGTACTGTTTCGCTGTATCACAACTCCTCAGTGCGATTAGACATTCGAATGCCTCAAGCCAGTACTGAAACCCGACTGATTTGTTGTCAGTCAGAGTTTCTACCACTGAGCTATCATCACTCGGCAGAGAGAAACAGCTAATTCTAGTGGATTGTTTTTACGAATGTAATCAAACGCCAATCAGCTGGAGTGCTCCAATTCATTTTACTGAAGAGCTTTGCATTAGTGAAGGTGGCTGTTGTTTATAGAATCAGCCTATCTTTCAACAGTGTTCAATTGAAATATATTTTCAAGAGCTTAATTATGTCATTCGCAGACAATATATACTAACTGTTTACCCAATACACGGCCCGAGAGCCACTGAAGGTAGAGGGTTACTGGATGAGTTTGCTGTATCTGTATAAGCGGAAGAGATAAGAAGTGCATTTTACGAGGATATATAGGGAAGATGATAGTTAATATTTTTTATGAAAATTTCTCGGACATTCAGGCCGGTAAATGTTACTAATACTGTTTATTATAAAACAGTGGATTTACTTAAATATTTGTATCTATAAAAAGAATATATAAATGATGAAACGTTCTGGTCGTGAGCAAGATTTTTTTTTTAATAAACTTGTTTGCTTGATTTTGGGAAGTGTTTCGGGCAGAAAATAATTCACTACTCATTTGTAGATAAATAAAATGAGAAAAAAGAAAAAAAAAGCCTGTTAAATATAACAAGGTTAAAATAAATAGAAAGTTTGTATCTGTTTTGTGTGTGTGTGTGTGTGTGTGTGTGTGTGTGTGTGTGTTTGTGTGTGTGTATTCATCCACAGACACTTTTCGCTGTATCACAGCTCATCATTGTGGCTAGACGTCCGGTTGCCTCTAGTATATATATATATATATATATATATATATATATATATATATATATATATATATATATATATATGTGTGTGTGTGTGTGTGTGTGTATATGTGTGTATGTATATATATATATATATGTGTGAGTATGTATATATGTGTGTGTCTTAAAATAGATAGATAGATATATCGGTACGCTTTTGATTTTTTTTTCTGGTGTCTCAGTTTGTAATTTCAATAATGGTCAATTTCTCGGCTTTTCTCTCCTTGCCGCGTGTTCTTACCAACCAATTGATAAGTTTGTTAGGAGCATGCATAGTGTTTACTTGTGGTCGGTCATTGTTCACCGGTTATTTATATAGAAACATGCATATGAATAAAGACTAAAGGAAAAACTTATCTTAGCCGACGCGTTTCGTGACTTTATCTGTTTTGATTTACATTCATAAGCTTTTCCGTGTTTTGGATATGACCGCAAGGCAGCGGAGGTTTAAAATCAAGGTTTCCCTTTCCCTATATGGACTACCTTCCTGGGATGTCGATCTCCATCGACCCAAAGCAGCTGGTTATGAGGCGCCAGTGTTCCGCCTTCGCCCATTTTCCGGCTTGGTGCTGGACTTAGTTGTCAGAGGCTGTGTTTGGGACGCATGTCTCGGAAGCATTTTATAGACAGTGGGAGCTTGTCCCCACTCTCACCCCCATGACAAACTATAGAACATATATTATCTACGTATGTAAAAATTATATACATTACGTGTTTTAGAAACTGGAAAAATTAACGGTTTCTTTTTTAAATATATAAAACGTTAGGTAAATAAAAACACGAGAAAGCAAGCCAAGTTACGAAACAGTACATGAATAATCAAGCACAAATATCAAAAAATTTATTAATTTTAGAAAATGTACAGCAGAAGCAAAAAATGAAAATATCTATAGAGATTTAAGCCAAAAATACTCGGAGATTATGAAATCATTATTTAATATACGATAAAATAATTTACGCTGCCTTTTGACACTACTAAGACCTTGTAGTTGACCGGGGTTTTACGTGTTCTTAAATTAGGAACACGTGTGTAACTCCTGATAGAATATTAAAAGGTCTACTACAAGAACATGGCGGACTCAATTTGAGTCCAACCGAAGATGTAAAGAAAACCAACAAGAGCGATATATATACAACAAGTATATGTATTAAACAACAAAATTTCCAATGGACAAAAGCAACAACATTTGTGCTTGTTCGTAAACGTAAAGAGTTTGTGTTTTGATCGTACGTACGTGTATGTGTGTGTGTGTGTTTCATGACGTCTTTCCCACAAGTGGGCAAAACGCAGATCTCTGCGAGAGATGACATCCTTTAAATGTGTCCACTGAAGCGCAAAGTAAAAAGAGAACGAGGCAAGAAATCGCCCAGTATTTATAGTGCAGGGAGAGCGTGCCCTAGTGAACAATTAGGAAGTTAACTCTGACAACCTAAACTAACAACTGATAAAAAATGAACGTGAGTAGAAAAGGCAAAGATGATAAATATAACTTTTGGTAAGCAAAAACAGAAAGTAAAAATAAGACAAACAATCTTCAGATTAATTGGATGAAAACAAATAAATACTTATACCGAAAAATTGGAGAAAAAGCTGAAAGAAATAATAATAACCAATACATATATAACTTCAAATATAAATAATAATCATACTATATATATATATATATATATATATATATATATATATATATATATATATATATATATATATATATATATAATAAATGAAATAAAATAAATAATAATTGCAAATTATTTAAAGCAATATTCACGATTTTTTCAGATATTCACTGTTATTTTTTAGAGCTTCGAAATAACGCTTCATCTTTCCTTGATCTCAGAACGCCATATATATATATATATATATATATATATATATATATATAGATAGATATATAGATATGTATATAGATAGATATATGTATATATATAGATATGTATATATATAGATATATGTATATATGTAGATATATAGATATATAGATATGTATATATATAGATATATGTATATATATAGATATATAGATATATATATATATATGTATATATATAGAGATATATGTATATATATATATATAGATAGATAGATAGATAGTGTATTGGGACAGCAGATCATTATTCAAACATATATTATTAAATATAAAAGACAACTAATGTTTATTATGTTTGATCATGAGCCATTCTAAGCTTCGTATAGTGGCTTTAGTTTCGTGAGAAAATAAAGAAAAAACTCTCCAACTCTGGATAATTCGTTATAATAAACGAAATAAAATAAATAATAATTTCAAATTATTTTAATTATATTATTTTAAGCAATATTCACGTTTTTCAGTTAAACTTAAAATCCGTTAATTTGGGGGAGCTTTGACAAAATTTGTCATATTTATATTAATAATAATGTATACATACATATATATATATATATACATATTTATATACACGTGTATGTGTGTGCAGTGGCATACATATATACATAGAGTGTTATATTGTTCGTTTTTAGCTAAATCCCATTATACATACATACATACATACATATATATATATATATATATATATATATATATATATATATATATATATATATATATATATATGATTTGGAGAAAAAATCATTCTTATCACTCTAGAAATATATAAACAAAATACACATTCAGTTAAAAATAAAATGATGATGCTCGATAATGGCTAACTGAATAGCCGAAAAATCTCGGATACATAGGACATTTCTATAAGTTTTACAGACTTTATATCCAGAAAATAAATCAATTGTATGAACTCAAAAATAATTAAATAAAAATCTTAATCACAATACCTTGTCCGTTATCTTCCTGTCGTAATACACAATTATATATATATATATATATATATATATATATATATATATAGGCTGTCATCGAAATTACACAAAAATGGAAATACCACTGACATCTCGTGTTAAGACATATATTTACCAAAATGACACAAAAACATCTTGAATATAGGGTCTCCCAGCAACCACCCTCTTGACCCAGGGGAGAAATATACATCCTCAAGGATGTAGAACTCCATGTTGAGTCGGAAGCCCTGTGGGAAGATGAATGGAATTATAACGTCGCCATCACTAGTGATCATTCCAAACACCTTCGGAATCACCATTAGACTCATCCAACTCTTTACGAATCCTCTACACTGTCACCCAAACACTTTCAAATGTTCATACGGGGGCTTCCAGTGCGAATGCCAAGCATTACATCATGCAGTTTCCAAATTTCTATTGGAATGAATTGCGCCATGATGCTCTTTTTCCTCACAGACGGTGCCCAACTGACCCTATTATACTGTGCAGTCGACAAACTCAAAAACAAACGTCGCGCATGCGCGAAATTAAATATATAAAATAGCGACAATTTACCCATCGCACCCTGTACACAAACACACTCACACTCGCGCGCATACATATATATAATATATATATATATATATATATATATATATATATATATGGGGAGAGAGTGTATACATATATGCATATATATATATATATATATATGTGTGTGTGTGTGTGTGTGTGTGTGTGTTCAAAGACCTATTATATTAAGAACTTTAACTAAAACTTTGTAATTGCATGTTATATCTATTGTAAATACGTTTATTTATCTAATTTACTCTCTTTGTCTTATTTATTTTTAGAATTTAGTAAAATTTAAGCTAAATGCGTGACCTCTCCGAGTTAGAAAAAGGGCAAATTGTTGGAGCTCGCATGGCAGGAGCCTCGATCACTAAGGTTGCTGGCCTGTTTGGTTTTTCAAGACCTACCATATCAAGAACTATGACGCAATTCAAGAAACAATGCAAAACCTCTAGCAACCGTAGCAATTCGGGCCGGACTTGCAAACGTACTGACAGAGACCGACGTGCATTGAAACGCAATGTGGCAAAAAATCATTGGACTACTGCGGCCAAAGTGACTGCTGAGTTGAATAATCATCTGAATAGTCCAGTTTCTACTAAAACTGTTCGTCGTGAGCTCCATAAGGCTGGATATCATGGAAGATCCGCGGTAAGGAAACCTCTTCTCTCCACTCGCAACATTCAGAAGGGGTTGAAGTGGTGCAGAGATCACAATGCCTGGTCTGCAGACCAATGGAAGCAAGTCATATTCTCAGACGAGTACAGTTTTTCTCTTTTCCCAAATTCAGGGCGAGTTTATGTGTGGAGGTAGCCCCAAAAAGTTTACAACCCTGACTGCCTTCTTCCAACAGTGAAGCATGGAGGTGGATCAGTGATAGTTTGGGCCACCATATCATGGAAATGCCTCGGTCCAATAGTTGCCCTGCATGGTAGAATCAACAGCAAAGATTAGCTGAACATTTTGAGAGATCATGTTCATCAAATGGTCCAGACTTTATTCCCTGATGGCGACTGTATATTCCAAGACGATAATGCTCCAATACATACCGCTTGAGTGGTTAAGAATTGGTATGAAGAGCATGAAAGTGAGCTAGAACACATGGAGTGGCCTCCCCAATCTCCAGATATCAATATTATTGAACATTTGTGGTGCATTTTGGAGCGACAATTTAGGACCAACTCCATGTTAAATAAATTTTCTTGGAATTTAACAAGTGTTTCAATTATGTTGTCCAACCCCTATATATATATATATATATATATATATATATATATATATATATATATATATATAAACAGAGTATTTACTTAAATATTTGTATCTATAAAAACAATGTTAAACATGAAAATATCTTTAAATAATTGTCGGACTTTGTCCATTTCATAATGTGTGGCGTCATTTGTTTACATTTGATACGCCATGAGCAGTTATGAATGTACGTGAGAGATTCATGTAAGATTGAAGTTTATAAACAGTAAATTCGACCTTGCCAACCGAACGATCCTTAGTGGCCGAAACGGTTAAGGCCCGTCAGGCTATATGACGGTTCCGTATAGGATACAGGTTCGAATCCTATTTTCTATGAAAATTTCTCGGACATTCAGACCGGTAAATGTTATTTAATACTGTACAGAGCGTTTACTTGAATACTTGTATCTATAAAAACAATGTTAAACATAAAAATGTCTTTATATACATATATATATATATATATATATATATATATATATATATATGGAGAGAGAGAGCGTACATATATATATATATATATATATATATATATATATATATATATATATATATATATATATATGGGGGGTTAGACGGTTATAAATTGCTAGATGTGTCGGTTCGATAAAAGTCTTGCTTTATTTATCATTAGCAAGCCAAACCCCTATCAGATAAGACAGAGGAGGTCGCAAGAGAAACGAATTTTCAGTAACAAACAGTGGCAAAGCTTTCGAGTCAATAAACTGGCCAACACCGACATCTCATCTAAAGGATCTAGCCTCAAATGAAATAGGATGGGTTTCTGGAAAACATCTTGCTTTAGTCAAAGGCATTCTAAGTGGTTGTTTTGCGCTGAATAAGCCTCCAGACACTTGTTTGCTTTAGATTTTTTTTTAAGTTCTCTTTTTTCTTTTAACCATCTGTCAGTACTTTGCGCCATTTTTATTACGTTGATATTCACCCAGAACAAGTCCAAGAGCCACTCGAGGTGGAAGCTCACAATAAGGAAAACTGTTTGCAAGGTAAGGGAAACCCGATCCTAAACAAGAAACAAAGGATAAACTTTTAATCCTGTTCCAAAGATCGGGGAGGACTGTGAACAGGACGATTACTCCAACATTAATACTACTGGATTATCAAACACTCCATTTAAAATATAGAAATACCATTTGGCTCTTTTCTTGCTATAGATGGTGTTTCAGGAAAAATTATACCCTTTCGTAATCTAATAAGCTGAACAATACTCATTGAATATATATATATATATATATATATATATATTTCTGAGATGAGGTATTATGTACATTATTTACATTATTCGGACTACTATCCTTATCTTTGTCGCCATATTTATTACAACGTTTCGGACGTTGTACGCTCCGGCCTTCTTCAGGTGTTTGGAATGTCGAACTGAACCCTTTATTTCGCTCACTGGGGTAGACTGTTCTAGTTCCACGTGCCATGTTTAATGGATGTCAGTTATCAGTTATCTTCTGTTAATTCCCCTCTCCACTGCCTTAACCTGGTATTGAAATCGTGTTACTGGATCTAACCAACGCCTTTATCAGCCTTCTTCAGGTGTTTGGAATGTCGAACTGAACCCTTTATTCTCTGACTGGGGTACACTGTTCTAGTTCCACGTCAGTTATCAGTTATCTCCTGTTAATTCCCCTCTCCACTGCCTTGACCGGGTATTGAACTCCCGTTAGTGGATCTAACCAACGCCTTTATCAGCCTTCTTCAGGTGTTTGGAATGTCGAACTGAACCCTTTATTTCGCTCACTGGGGTAGACTGTTCTAGTTCCACGTGCCATGTTTTAATGGATGTCAGTTATCAGTTATCTCCTGTTAGTTTCCCTCTAGATAACAAAAATCTCCGGAGCCGACCAAGCATAGAAATTAATACAAAATGGGAACCAGTAATAAGGAGTGCCAGAGAAAAGCGATAATAACAACTTAGATATGTAAGATAGATTCTGCAGAGAAAAATTGTCTCGTTCGACAGTGAATCAACTTTCTAAGCAGCTAATCTAGCAATGGATTCAATATCATCTTTTCACTTCACATCTATCGTTCTATCTATATATCTTTATATCTATCTATTTATCTATATATATATATATATATATATATATATATATATATATATATATATATATATATCAAGATTCCGTTTTTAATGTTTTTTTTTTCTTTTTCAGGCATAGAAATCTCATTGATTGGAAGAGTAAAGATGTTTTGTGTGGTACCGTATTCTAACATTGTCGAAGACCGTGCAGCGTCTATTTGTGAGTGAATTCACTAAAAAAAAAAGCACCAGCTGCAATGCAGTCTTGGACATTGTGCAAAACGTCCAAAGAGAAGAGCTGTCTGTGCGGGGCGAAAGTATCAGGACAACCCCCAGTATCGGAAGAGATGGTCGAGCAGGTTCGGAAAAATGTTTTCCGAAGGCCCAGAAAGTTCATAAGAAAAGCATCTCTGGAAACCAACACCCCCCCCTCCTAACGACAGTTTGTTTTTAGTGTTCTTCCTGATTTTATAGGATAAATAACAATGACAAAAAAGCTGAGGAAAGAAACAAAAAGATGCATTAAGAAAACTCAAATGTGAAGGCGAATATTTAAAAAAAAAAATGTATTTATAAGTTTCAAAAATTGAAATATGCAAAAATAGCTTTCATTTTAGAAATACAATTGCTTCTGATTCGCACAACTATTAAAACTAAAACCAGAAACTCCTTGTAGTTACTTGACAGGAATATTCAGAAAGCTACTTGACTACTCATTAATGTTTGCATAGTTAAATATTAAAGGAAAATATAGGACGTTCAAAAGCCTTCGCTACTCACGGAGGATTAAGGATCAGAGTCACTGTATATTTAGAGGTTCTTGATAAAATCCAAAAACGAACCAGCAATATTATTGGTCCTGACCCGGCATCTCGGCTTCACTCATTTTCCCACCGCCATAATGTAGCTTTCCTGTACGTTTTTCGATAAATACTTTCATCGTAATTGTTCGGGGGAACTACTCGCTAACGTAGCTAGACTTTTTTGAATTTAAGAGCGGCGATACTAGATTGGCAACAAGGTCTCATCAATTATCAGTTGAATTGCCTAAATGTAACCGTAAGTTCTATGCTAACAGTTTCTTTTCTCCCTTGTGGAACTCGCTTCCGGCTCCATGCTTTCCAGCCAACTTTGATCTTCAAAAATTCAAATTCAATGTCAACCATTATCTACAGTCTTCTATTTTTCTCGCTGCTTAACCCTTTGAGCTCTCCGTTCCTGGACAATTTTAACCCTTCTGCAAAAATTTAAATACAGTGTCGATCGTTATCTACTGTATTCTTGATTACTCTTCTATTCTTCTCACTCCTTAATATTTCTCTTTTTATCTATTCTTTTATGCACAGCAATCCCTTGTGTCTTAGGGCCTTTACTGCCTTACTTGGGATGAAATGATTTTTTTTTTAAATACAAAATAGGTATACACATTACTTTGGGTTTGGGGGGTTTTATTTACATATTATGACATTTACATTTTATTTAGTACGTGCCCCAGAAATTTCAATTACCTCTTCCTGATGTTAAGTATGTTTCCGTTTTGTTTCTATTTACACCAAAACCTCGTCGTTGTTCACATGTTCGGACCATGGCATCCTCAGCGTCTTTCTGTAGAACCACATTTCTGTTGCTTCAAGTCTCTTCTTCATCTTTGAGGAGATTGTCCAGTATTCGCTGTCATACAGGAGGACAGGTATCACGTAACAGTTTAGTAATCGTCTCGGCTTCAGTCACTTTCCCCAGCGCCGTAATTTAGATTCCCTGCGCCATTTCTATATATATACCTGCATGGTAATTGTACGGATGAACTCTTCGCTGTGGTACCGAGGACATTTTTTTGTATTTACACGGAGTAAAAGACTGGCGGCAAGATCTCAACAATTCAAAGTCGAATTGAGTAGATAGAACCGTAAGTTCTATGCTAACAGTTTCTTTTCTCGCACTTCTTGCTTGTGAAACTTTCTTCCGGCTCCATGCTTTCCAGCCGACTTTGATCTTCAAAAATTCAAATTCAATGTCAACCATTATCTACTGTCTTTGATTACTCTTCTATTTTTCACGCTCCTTAACCCTTTGAGCTCTGCGTTCCTGGATAATTTTAACCCTTCTGCCTGAGCTCCTGAATTAAAATTCGCAAATAATTGGTATGTAATGTTTCACGGTAGATATAAAAATAGTTACAAGTGTTTACCCACAATTCAACCGGTGGATGGGCATTAAGTCATTTTTCTCTACCACTGTTCCACCGGTGGCTGGACACTACGTCATTTTTCTGTACCACCGGTAAAGCGGTAGTCAGAGCTCAAACGGTTAATAATATTTACGCTTTTTTTCTTATTCTTTCACAGACAGTAAGCCTTTGTGTGTCAGTGACATTACTGCTTTGGAACCTACAGCCCAGACGCAAGCACATGTGATTTGATTAGAGGAGTTGGAGTGCCACAAGGTCCCCAAACGACCCTCCGTAGGTTTTGAATTCAGAGTTGTCCTTCTCCTAGATCAGTTGCCATTCAAGTCTATAGAACCCAGTCTATTCTGCTATTTACCCATAGCTGGAGGGAGAAGAAAAGGAGTAATACTTTTCCCAAGAGTATTAGCACGGAGATGAATGTGATGGATTCGACTGGAATTCGAACTCAGCTCTTCGCTTCTTCAATCCGATCGGCAATCAACTATCCCACCGAGCATTCCTCCCTCCCTCCCTCTCTCTCTCTCTCTCTCTCTCTCTCTCTCTCTCTCTATATATATATATATATATATATATATATATATATATATATATATATATATATATATCTCGTGTGGTCATGTGTGACGTCATGAGCTATGGTGCGATTTTCGCTTTCAGCGTCTTATATGCACGTGTTTATCGTTGCTTGGAAATCATCCATGTAAACAAAAACAGACTATCATCAATTTCTTGTTCGTGTATTGCTTAATATATTGTGTAATTGTCATCTTTGATAATGGCTTATGTAAGCCGAAAGCTTAGATTGGATTAAAAAATATGTATCAATATTGTGATTTTCTTTCTTCGTTTAATGATAATGTTATTAAACTTATCAGACGATATGAAAAGAACTTACATAAAATATATAGACAACACTTATCTATATTATTTAATGAAACATGCATGAATATATATATATATATATATATAGAGAGAGAGAGAGAGAGAGAGAGAGAGAGAGAGAGGGTGGAGGGAGGAATGCTTATATATACATATATATATATATATTAACCGACGCATTTCGTCTTCTAATGGACTTTATCAAGGCAAATGTAAGGATTCATTTCAGTTTTTTTTGTGAAATTAAAAAGCTAGGACATCTACTCAAACACAGATACCCACTAAATATAACGTCTGTAGTAATAATAATGCAGGATTTTAAAATCTATTACTTGCTTAAAGACTAAATGTATACAGTGATCCCTCGTTTATCGCGGTAGATTGGTTCCAAGACCAGCCGCCATAACTGAATTTCCGCGAGGTAGGGACGCCATATTTACAATATTTATTTAACGTGTATTTGGACTTTTAAAATCCTCCCTGTACTGTTAACAACCCACCCATTACAGTACTCTATTAATAACAAGGACTACCGTTAAGCAATAACACTTTAGATTTTTAAAAAAATAAAGATTGTTACTGTATTCAACACGAAAGAAGTTGAAGTAGAATTTGAATGATGATGATGATGATGAATTTGCTGCGCAGTGGAAATGATGATGATGATGAAGCTGATGATGACTTTTACTATGCAGCCGATGAATGTATTTTACGTCTCTTCAGACCGCGGTTCTCTTTCTTATTGCTCTTTTACGCTTGTTGTGTTGTTCCTAGACTAGGAAATAATATTTATTATTTATATTTTAATGGGTTTAATGAAAAATTTTAGGTGTTCATATATCGCGATTTTTATAGAATTTTCCAGAAACTCCGTATTATATATTTTCCATATATATATTTTAAAAGTCCACAAAGTCGTGAATCCGCTATAGTAGAACCGCGAATTAGCGAGGGATCACTGTATATTTAAATTAATTTTCAGATCTTTGAAGGGACACTCACAAACTACTAGCTTTATACATTAAAGTAATGAATGTCATTGACATATAATTTAAAATATAAAAATAGAACCCAAAGAACGCCTTCGTAGAGAAAAAAATTCTAGTTATCTAATTAATCTTTAAAATAAAATAAAATAAAAATATTTTCAAATGTGCAAAATCCAGTAATCTTTACGCCAACCGCCGTTAGATTTCGACCCCTACTATGAAATGCCCTGCCCCATACGGCCCAATCATTCAAGGAAGTAGTGTTTCACATGTCCCCTTTGACGATGACTTACGCATTGATAACTCAGACCCCAATTCGGTCTTTCGCTGTCATCCCTGCTGTTTATGCGAAAGATTTTTCATCTTATACGGTAACCCCCACAACTAATAATCATTACGCTCTCCCCACCCAGGTGAAGAAAGCGCCCCCCTACCTTGAGAAGCCCTGCTTTAGATTGGTCCAGTCATTCGAGGAAATAATGTTTAACAAGCCTCGATGACTGACGGGTATGATAAGCCAGACGTCAATTTGGTTTTTACTAGCCACCATATCTGTAGCGATGCATTCAATTCAATCCGACCTATTTTCTGGTTCAAGACAATTGCTTCTTTGTTGAACGAGATATCTTTCAGAAATATCTCTCCCCGCCCCCTTAACGCTAATAGGGAATTTCATACTTGCGTTTATTGCCCAGTGTAGAAAGAAAAATCCCAGATGAGAAATTCCAATTTTTTTTTTTTAATGATGTTCACTTTGTACACGGCCCATGAGCCACTCAAGGTAGAGTGTTACAGAGTAAGAGGCACAGTTCATGGCGATATGCGGTGAAGGCAACGGTTAACCCAAGGCATGGAAAAGTTAAGATCGTAGTGATCGAAGATCATCATCTTGGGAGGATACGTTCCAATGATGTTTCTTATCCCAATGATGTTCACCCTGTATAAGGCACAAGAGCAACTCCAGGTAGTGTTACAGAGTTAGAAGTATAGTTTACGTGGATATGTGGGGAAGATAACGGTTAACCCTAGATTTGAATAGGATAAGATTGTAGTGATCGGGGAAGCAACATCTTGGGAGACGGTTCCACAAAGCAGAAGTTCAAAGTTTTTTTTTGTTTTATTTTCCAATGATGTTCATCCTATATGAGGCACAAGAGCAACTCCAGATAGTGTTACAGAGTTAGAAGTATAGTTTACGGGGATATGTGGGGAAGATAACAGTTAACCCTAGATTTGAATAGGATAGGATTGTAATGATGGGGGAAGCAACATCTTGGGAGACGGTTCCACAAAGCAGACGTTCCAAGGTTTTTTATTATTATTTTCCAATGATGCTCACCCTGTATATGTCACAAGAGCTACTTGGAAGTCGGTTCCACAAAGCAAACGTTCCAATGATGTTTTTCCCCAATAATTTTCACCCTGTATAAGGCCCAAGAGCAACTCCAGGTAGAGTGTTACAGAGTTCGAAGTACAGTTTAGGGGGTTATAAGGGGAAGATAACGGTTAAACCTAGTCTGTTTCACAAAGCAGTGGTTCGTGTGAAGAAACTCTTCAAAGGAATGAGGGTGGTTCGCTACAATGGACGTGGCATGGTGGGTCTTGGCCGTGAAGGTTAAAACTGGTGGAACTAAGAAATGTATATTTATAAATTTACCATTGGCCTGTGCATCGAATACTTCTGTCACCACAGGTCTGGTGCTTCTTCTAAGCATCCAGAGATTCTTACCGAAATTCAAATAAGAATCGATACCCGTATCGGGTCCTGGACTGGCATCTCACCAATGGAATACAAAGGAAATGAGGGTGGTTCGCTACAATGGGCGTGGCATGGCGGGTCTTAGTCTTGAAGGTTAGTACTGGTGGAACTAAGGAGTGTAGTTCGTCTGAACACTCACCATGGAAATAGCGACAAGCAGCGAGAGGCTTACGACGATTCGACTCTTCAACAATATCCCCGCGTGAAAATACAAATTATCCTTCGGTCAGAGTTTGGTCCTGGCTAACCTGGAAGCAAAGCGAAATATTAGAAACCAAGAAAAGAACGCTAAAATGAAGAGAAATATCTTCGCACCTGTAGCGAAGAAAACTACCTCGTCAATCCAAGCGACAGCGTGTCGCGTGTATCCTACGACGGAAAATGTGGCGAAAAAGAAAGTTACTTGCCGGAAAAAGAAAATGTATTCTGCATGATTTTCTGAAGATGGAATATTCAAATTCGAAACAGGTCAGTCGCAGGAGGCGTCATAAAAGTATTTTGGATATGCTAACATTGGGTGTAACAGCAAATTGTTCAATTGTTAAATTAATCTTTGAAGCATTGTATCTTACAAATGATTAAAGATATCTTCCTGGAATTCTCCGAGGCTTGTATAATACTATTGGACTCTACTTGGAATAATAAGAATGTATTTAGCTCTAAGTTGGGATAATGATCCCCCTTGCTGTTGTAGCCTCCTGATCCAGTTTTCCTCTCTACTACTCCCTCTTTTTTAAACTTATTCACCGTTTTCTTGATCGTTTTTGAATGGACTTTGAAGCCAGAGTATGAATGTTGGTACCATTACTGAAGGTAAGGCAGATGGGCAGACATAGTGGATGAGACATAAAACGATTTTAACCGGTTCTCTTTTTTGTTGAATAACTCAAGATGAAAGTTATGATGGTCTTATCTGAAAATCTGGGAAAAAAAAACTCAATTCGTTTAGTGTTTTTTTTTGTTTTAGATATTAAACACATTTTGAGATGGACAATTATGCTGTTACACTATTTGGACAAATTTGCCCTTACACCCTGTAAAAGTGAGACAATAATTCATAATATATATATATATATATATATATATATATATATATATATATATATATATATATGAAGAAGTATAGTCTTAAAGTGTGCTATATTTATGGGATAAAGTGCTCAATATCAGAGATAGAGCGTGTGTAAATATAAAAGTGGACATGGAAGTCAGCACTTAGAGGCGACAGTCTGTTTCATGCTAGTGCAATCGTCAGCATGAAACAGACTGTCGCCTCTAAGTGCTGACTTCCATGTCCACTTTTATATATATATATATATATATATATATATATATATATATATATATGGGGAGAGTGTGTGTCAATGTTAAATTTTATTTTGGTTGCGCTGTAATTCCTTGGAAACTTCGTTGCTGGCGTCATCAAATGTTTATTGCTAATATAAAAAACAAAGACAGCACTGCTCTTTCCGGATATTTCTGGGAATTTAAGAATGATAATAATTCATCTTTTAAATACTGAGATATTATATGAAGAGCCAAATCTTATAACGGGACTGGAGACAGAGGTAACTTATCTCTTGTTTATAAATTGGTTATCTTAAAACAAATCACCCAAGCTCATTAAACAAGAGAGATAAGCCGTTGGTTACATGTAGGCATACAAATAAATATCTGCTTAAATACATTGATCCAGATTAATTTTTGATATAATTTACGCTTCTTTTTAGATAAACTGGGGTTTGTTTTTATTGTCGTCAAATGAAAAAAATTCACGGTGTATAAAAGCTGTGGGTGTTCTCAAATAGGGAGTGAAAAGACAAAATTCGTGTACTTTGTCTACCGCGTTCGTCGCTGAGTGATTTTTCTGACTGGTTACTTGCATTGTTATTTGTGGCATAAGACCCGCGAATCGAGATTTCGACATTTCTTTCTGCTCCTGATATTCGAGTCTGAACTGGCGATTTGTTCTCTTCGATGTGGAAGTAATCTGCGACAAATATTTCCTATGCAATCCAAGAACTCTCACACCTCCTCCATGACACTTCCTAGAAAATGGAAAGGCGACTTCAGTCGACAGAGATGTCGTTCTACAGTAGGAAGATGAGAATGCCAAGCAACGAGAGAGTCTTAAGGAAAACGAGAACAAAATTTAGCTATATGAGAAATGTTTTAACATATGACGGAAAATATGACATAGAAATCAGAAGAGGTAATGGAATAACAACAAAAAAATGTCTTCTAATATTAGGAAACGAGAAAAGATCACTAAAATGATGTGGATACCAATGCTTCTCCATGACAGTTCCTAGAAATGAAAAAGAGACTTCAGTCGACAGAGATGCCATTCTACAGAAGGATGATGAGAATGCCAAGCAACGAGAAAGTCTTAAGAAAAATGAGAGCAAAATTTAGCGAAGACGCATTTGTAAAACAAAAAAAAACTCTTCCAAAAGCTAAAGAAAGTCTTAAGAAGCTGGAAAATTTCGTTAGAAACAAAGAAAAAAATTGCCACACGTCTATGCAATATCCCGCCTCTTGTGAATCCTGGACAATTTCCTCACATATGAAGAGTAGGCAAGAGAGATGCGGTCCGCCGTGATGTCAGGAATATCATGAACAGGACATGTGAAAAATGTGGATGTTTTAAGGAAAATGGAAAAATAAGACACTGAGGATGATTGGAAAGGGCTGAACTGCTATGTAATAGCAGTCCTTCTATCTGGCAGTGAACGCTCGACAGTTTCATTGAAGATGACAAGGGAACTTGAGACGGCAAAGGTACAATCCTACAGAAGGATGATGAGAATACTATAGTGGGGGCAAGTTTTAACGAAAATGGGAAGGAAAACGACACTTCCGCTTCGATTCAGAAAGCGACAGTTCACATATCTCGGACAGATAATGAAGAAAGTAGTTTCGGAGAATCTGCCATTCTCAAGATATATTGCCTGCAAGAGGGACAGAGAAGAACACCAGAGAGCATACATGGAGATTGTGTAAATAGATGGAAAAGAGAGATTAGGAGGGAAAGTAAAGGGCCATCAAATTGAAAGATAGAAAATATTGGTTATAGTGGAGACTATAATCGATTATTTGGATAATGAATATATAAGTATTGTACGGTTATATTTCAGTCTATAGGTATTTACTTCGATCTGGGATATGTAAATATTGGTCGTTTATATTTGAGCCGATAAGCATTTAATTGATTCCGTGATAGGTAAACCTTCGACATTTATATTTGAGTCTGTAAACATTTCCTGGATTCCTGGATAGACAAATCTTGGTCATTTATATTTGAGTCTGTAAGCACTTACTTGATTCCGGGATAGGTAAATATTGGTCATTTATATGTAAGTCTGTAAGTATTTATTTGATACCCGGATAGGTAAGTATTGGTAAATTAAATGTGAGTCGGTAAGCATGTACTTGATTCCCGGATAGGTAAATATTGGTCATTTATTTGTGAGTATTTAAGCATTTACTTGATTCCGGGAGAGGTAAATATTGGTTATTTATATTTGATTCTGTAAGCATTTACTTGTTTCCCGGATTCTTAAATATTGGTCATTTATATAGGTGTCTGGAAGCATGTGCTTCTTTCCCGGATAGGTCATTTATATGTGAGTCTGCAAGCACTTATTTGATTCCTGGATTGTTAAATATTAGTCATTATATATGTATCTGGAAGCATATTCTTGATTCCCGGATTGTTTAATATTCGTCATTTTAAGTGTGAGTCTGTAAGCATATTCTTGATTCCCGGATTGTTTAATATTCGTCATTTATATGTGAGTCTGTAAGCATGTACTTGATTCCCGGATTGTTTAATATTCGTCATTTATATGTGAGTCTGTAAGCATGTACTTGATTCCCGGATTGTTTAATATTCGTCATTTATATGTGAGTCTGTATGCATTTACTTGATTCCCGGATTGTTTAATATTCGTCATTTATATGTGAGTCTGTAAGCATGTACTTGATTCCCGGATTGTTTAATATTCGTCATTTATATGTGAGTCTGTAAGCATGTACTTGATTCCCGGATTGTTTAATATTCGTCATTTATATGTGAGTCTGTATGCATTTACTTGATTCCCGGATAGGTCATTTATATGTGAATCTGTAAGAATGTATATGATTCACGGATGGGTAATGTTTAGTCTTTTATATGTGAGTCTGTAAGCATATTTTTGATTCCCGGATTGTTAAATATTGGTCTTTTATATGAGTCTGTATGCATTTACTTGATTCCGGGATAGGTAAATATTGGTCATTTATATGTGCGTCTCTTTGCATTTACTTGATTCCCAGATTGTTAAATATTGGTGATTTATATTTGAGTCTGTAAGCATTTTCTTGATTCCGTGATAGGTAAATATTGGTCATTGATATTTGAGTCTGTACGCATTTACTTGATTCCGAGATTATTTAAAAATTTGCCATTTATATTTGAGTCTGTAAGTATTTACTTAAATCTGGTATAGGTAAATAATGGTCGTTTATAGTTGAGTCTGTACGCATTTACTTGATTCC
Organism: Acanthosepion esculentum; assembly: GCA_964036315.1. Taxonomy (NCBI): domain Eukaryota; kingdom Metazoa; phylum Mollusca; class Cephalopoda; order Sepiida; family Sepiidae; genus Acanthosepion; species Acanthosepion esculentum. The sequence continues at coordinate 47,985,748 of OZ038490.1, forward strand.
GGGATAGGTAAATATTGGTGATTTATATTTGAGTCTGTAAGCATTTTCTTGATTCCGGGATAGGTAAATAATGGTCGTTTACATTTGAGTCTGTAAGCATTCACTTGATTCTCGCATAGTTAAATCTTGGGCATTTATATGTGAGTGTGTAAGCATTTAACTGATTCACCGATAGGTAAATATTGATCATGTATATTTGAGTCGGTAAGCATTTACTTGAATCGGTGATGGGTATATATTTGCCATTTATATTTGAGCCGCTATATATATTTAATTGGTTTGGGGTTAGTAGATTTTGGTCATTTATATTTGAATCCAAATTTAATTATTTGGTTTGGGGATCGGTAAATAGTGTTCGTATATATTTGAGTATGTAAATATTTACTTATTTTGGGAATAGGTAAATATTGTCGCCTATATTTGAGCCAATAAGTGTTTACTTGATTCCCGGATACGTAAATATTGGTCGTTTATACTTGAACCCTTAATTGTTTACTTGGTTTGGAGATCAGTAAACAAATGTGGTTTATATTTGAGCACTTAAATATTTACTTTGAGGATTGGTAATTATTTGTCGTTTATATTTGAATTTACTTAGTTAGGTTGAGGTAAATATTGGTCGATTGTATTTGAGCCGATAAGTAATTTACATAATTTGAATATAGGTAAATACTAGTCGTTTATGTTTGCCTTCATATATGTTTACTTGTCTTCGAGATATAAATATTTACTTGTTTGGGTATAGATAAATATTTATCGTTTATATTTGAGCCTATAAGAATGTACTTTATTCCGGCATGGGCGTATATTGGTCGTTTACATTTGAGTTTGTATGTATGTTATTGGGGAAGTGTCCATTTCTGCGGCGTTGCTTGTATCTCTCCGCAAGGAATGCAGTCGGCTTGTTCCATGCTCCACCGACAGTGTAGCCTTGGCATTTGGATTAAAGCAAATGAAGTAAACATTGTTTAAAGAGAATTAAACTCTGTTGACAGTTTAACACAGTAGAATCCCTGATATCAGGAATCCCTCATATCCGGAATCCCTCATATCCGGACTGCCTCATATCCGGAATCCCGCATATCGGGACATTATTGTGAACTCCAGATCCAGTTTTCCTTTCTACTGTTTCCTCATTTTTAAAATTATTCATCGTTCTCTTGATGGTTCTTGAATGGACTTTGAAGATGGAAGCCAGAGTATGAAAATTGGTACCCTTAATGAAGATCTGAAAGATATTTTTTCTCTCACCATTGCTAAGCTGATAAGACAATGGGTCTGACACAAAATGATTTTAACCTGTTTTCTTTCTAGCTGAATCACTGAAAGGATTTTTCAGTGATTCTTACGAAAAATGGTGTCAAGATATATATATATATATATATATATATATATATATATATATATACCAGGTGTAACAGCAAAATTGTCCAAATCGTGTAACAACATGGGATATTTGTTAATTCCACAAAATGCTTAATATATTAAAAAAAAAAAACACTAACTAATTTAGTTTCCTTTTTACAAGTTTTCAGATAAGATGCTTTGGAGTTATCGCAAAAAGCTTTCTACGTCTTCGCCACAAATACAGAATAATCCCTCATATCCGGAATCCTTCATATTCGGAATCCCTCATATCCGGAGTGCCTCATATCCGGAATCCCGCATATCCAGATTGCCTCATATCCGGAATCCCTCATATCCAGATTGCTTCATATCCGGAATCCCGCATATCCGGAAATTATTTTGATGCTTATATTTGAACTATTTGGGTGATATGTAACTGATTTGAAATTTCTGTTTTTCGGGAAATTTACTTTGGACAATTGCTTATTCTTATTTCACCCTAATGACTTGTATTGGTGCAAAAGTTGATGGGAATAAGAGGAAAGGATTACAACGAGACACATCTGCAACAGGATCGCGACGAGATGCATGATTGTGATGAATCCTGGACTGAAATTGAAAAAGCTATTGAAAAGGCTGCCAGTTTTATGGAAAGAAAGCCAGCATTCAGCTATGACGATTGCAATAACGAACGTAAAGTGTCTTTCGTTTAAAAGGAAAAAGCAAAACGAAACACGGAAAAAGTTGAGAATAACATTAGAAGAGAAAGAATCATCATGCAACAGCGATTAAAAAATCTTCATTACATTATTTTACATACATGACATACTTAATTTTAATGAATTTTCATTAACATTATAAAATTTATTTCTTTTCCCTTCAAAGCAATTCCGTTATAATTTTCTCACCATTAGCTTATTTTGTTTACGATGAAACATTGAAAATAAATGTTAAACCTGATTTCATTTATTTTATTTTACTCTAAATATAACCCCTCATATCCAGACTTTGTAACCAGTTCCTCGTGTCCGGAATCCCTCATATCCGGAATCCCTCATATCCGGAATCCCTCATATCCGGAATCCCTCATATCCGGAATCCCTCATATCCGGAATCCCTCTTATCCGGACTTTGTAACCAATTCCTCATATCCGGAATCCCTCATTTCCGGAATCCTTCATATCCGGAATCCCTCATATCCGGAATCCCTCATATCCGGAATCCCTCATATCCGCACTTTGTAACTAACTCCTCATATCCGGAAGTCGGGGATTCTACTGTAGTATATTTTGAAAAATCTAACAATTATAACGGGCCCTCTGTATAAAACAGATGACAACAAAACTGTTTAAACTCTTTTCTCTATAAGTCTCCTCGTTTCACTTTCCGGCTCGCGCACATCATTCAGACAACGAAACGAGTGCTTGGAGCAGCTGAAGAAAGGGTATTGACTGCGTCCGCTCAACGCCTGATATAAATGGTGCTTCGAAATATTAAAGCAAAAACAAATATGGCTTTGTTTATCGTCGTGCAATTTATTTATAAAACTTCATCTCTTATCTTTGTTAAATTCTTTCTTCCGTAACAGAGACGGTAAAACTTATCAGAGATCATAAAGAAATTGTACTTTGTAACAAATTACGTCATTACTCAGCCTTACCGATAAATTAGAATCACTCGACCATCCTGCCAAATGACGACATATTTTGTTAAACCAGGGCTATTATTAGAAGGGTTTCACATATGAAGATTCACACACACACACACACACACACACACACACACACATCTAAATCTTTCTCCCCTCCCATCTCGTTCTCTCTCACTCTAACTCTAATATATATATTATATATATATATATATATATATATATATATACATATATATGTGTGTGTGTGTGTGCGTGTGTGTGTGTGTGTGTGTGTGGATACACAATGGATCGTCAGGGCGATGCCAGCCGAAAAGGAAAATTATGGAACATAATTTATAGCTAAAACCAAAAACAACCATGACCACGTGACAAAAAAAATAATAAACTCAAACAACTGGGCGTTAGGAGTTACGTTCTTTATTCAACAACGAAAAAAAACTATTCTAATTACCATCTTTTCCTATGTCTACACCTACTAAGAATTTCCGCTTTTAGGTTCAATAAATTATTGGGTTTTTTATGGCTAGCAATAGCTAGTTTTTCCTCCGTGTATAGGGAACAAAACTTATCACCTACCTTATATTTGTAACATTTTTTAATATTTTCCATTTCAAAATGGGGTCCTTATCTTCTTGTTTGATCAAAGAAAGACTTCAAGATGAAATCGTGCGTGAAACCTGTGAAGCGCCTTGTTACTCTTGGACAGAAAGAGGGCGAAGATCATCTTGAATAAGGGCAAGTCTCCGGAATGGGGGACCATTACCTGCCCAAGATAGCCTTGTATGGTGTACTCTCGACTGGCCACCGTGACAAGGGGGCACCAAGAAACGTTATAAGGACTCCCTCAAAAAGTTCCTCGGTACCTGCCACATTGACCATCGCCAGGAGGAAGGATCGGGAAGCCTCAGCAGGTATACTAGACCAGACCTTTAATTGCAGTCGCTGCGGCCAGACTTGCCTGTCCCGCATTGGTCTAGTCAGTCATCAGCGTGCCTGCAGTTGATGTGGACAGCCCACTTCATAAATTCGCGAAGCAAAGCGAAGATATATATATACATATATGTGTGTGTGTGTGTGTGTGTGTGTGTGTGTGTGTGTGTGTGTGTGTGTGTGTGTGTGTGTGTGTGTCTGTCTGTCTGTCTGTCTGTCTCTCTGTGTGTATATATATAGCTACACTGAAGAGCTGTGATACTGGTTGAGCTGTCTTGAGGAGAGGGGAATTTTAAAAACAGTGACCCCCCCCCCACTGCTATTAATGTATTGCTCTTCAACTGAATTGAGCTCTCCGGGTCAGTGGCGTATTTTGTATAGAAAACGTTAAAATTTCCCTTTCTCTCTGCCGTGAGACGATAGACGGTTGGATCTCGGACTAATGCCAAATCGGTTGGGTTTCGATCCCGGCTTGAAGCAATTGGACGTTTAGCCTCACTGAAGAAACAGTCTGTCTGTGGATGACAGAATACACACACACACACACACACACACATATATATATATATATATATATATATATATATATATATATATATATATACATTTTTATGTTTAACATTCTTTTTATATATATAAGTAATTAAGTAAATGCTCTGTTTTATAATAAACAGTATTAAATAACATTTACTGGCCTGAATGTCCGAGAAATTTTCGTAGAAAATATTCGTCCTTGACAGGATACGGAACTGTCATATAGCCTGACGTGCCTTAACCGTTTCGCCACTAAGGATCGTTCGGTTGGCAAGGTCGAATTAACTGCTTATAAACTTCAATCTTCCATGAATCTCTCACGCACATTCATGGTGGTATACTCTAAACTGTTTAATACATCTAAATGTGAATACCAGGAATTAAAAGCTGAAATTCTGAACTCTTGTCTTATATTCATCTTTTGATTTTAAACTCCTCAAATGTCTTCAGTAAACATGAAAAAAACAAACGAATTGGCCTTGCCGTCGTTCCAATACTTTTAGAAAGGACTATATATATATATATATATATATATATATATATATATATATATATATATATATATATATATATATATAATAAAAAGAAGAGAGGAACCGCAAACGTTTTTGGTTGTAATGTGGATTTTTTAAAAAATATATTATGCTTTATTTTCCCTAATTTTGCATAAAGCATAATATTTTTTTAAAATCCACATTACAAACAAAACGTTCTCCTTTCCACTCTTCTTTTTATTATACACACCTTCCCTCTCGTTGGAACTACTATAATCTCTTCCCTATATATATATATATATATATATATATATATATATATATATATATATATATATATACATATATATATATATATATATATATATATATATATATATATATATATATATTGTGCATATTTACTCAGCATATTTTCATTCAAACAGGTTTGGTTAATTAATTTCGACGCATCATGTCGGTTAATTTTCCTTGTAATCCTTTCAAGTTCACGGATTAATTTCTTCGTAGCCTTAGAAAACTGATTAAGAAAAATACCAAAACTAATCAACATATGTCTAAATTATTTAACCATACCGGTTTGAATATATATATACATATATATATATATATATTAGTCACGTCTTCTGTCCCCAAGCCGCTCCATCCAGGGCATTAGAAGCCGTTTCAAGGAAGGATATATATATACATACATATATATATATATTATTAAGGGGGATTTGAATAATCATAACTAAGTATTGTGAAGAGCAGGCGCTATATCGAATGTAGTTTCTCACCTCTTCGTTGGTCTAGTGAGTATGACGCTGGCGACATATCGTAAGGGCCCGGGTTCGATTCCTGTCAGTGGATGCGCACTGCCGATGATTCCCAAATATGCAACGAAACGGCCGTAAAGTGCTTTCTGCATTCTGCTGATGTTTCTTCTAGACTCGATGAATTACTTAATTATGATTATTCAAATTTATATATATATGTACATGCTTTATCCGCCTTCTAATGCTCTGGATGGAGCAGCTTGGGGAAAGAAGACGTGACTCATTGAAGCACAGTTCGTTGGTATAAGTAGACTTTGATGAGTCACACAAAGGAATTTGTGAAGAACAGACGCTATATCGAGTCAAGTTTGTTACTTCTTCGTCACCGAGACCCTTTGGGTCCGATTCTCGGTATTGGATGCGCACTGCTGATGGGTTCCCAAAATAGGACAAAACGACCGTCCAGTGCTTTCTGCATTCTGTTAGGCATTCTTCTAGACACGACGAATTATATGTATATAAATTCGCATTCTGACCATGAGACCCCGGTTCGAATCTCATCATGGTCGAATTGTCAGGAAGGAGACTTCCTGGTGTTATCGGACTGGAAGGGATCGATCCAAGCGTGCTCCACCTTTAGAAAATGCCTGAAAGCTATACCACAGGATGACCCAAGCCTTGTAAGTAAAACTGGGTAGACGGAAACCTTGGAGGCCATCGATAGCTGTGCTAGCACGAAATCCACAAGTCATCGTGGCCGAGGGTTTGAGTCACCTGACCTTTTTCAGATTGTTGATCACGCTTGATAACATGCTCTTTCTCAGAAACTGGAACTAAGGTCTGCTCAGCATAGTCGCAGTATAAACCACGCGTCTCCTCTGAGGGTGTTGAATAAAACACAAATGCGCCTGAGCAAGCGTCTGCAATAGGGATTGGCTAGCTGCCCTAGTAGACGGGTATCCTCGAATACGAGTGGACAGATATACATGTATGTATGTATGTATGTATAAATTCGGAAGATGTCCTATACAAACGGAAGGAAATTGTACTATAGAAAGTGTTTACTTAGCTTAATATCAAGTTATCTCAAGGTTCGCCTGCTCACAAAGAGTTAGAGAAAAAGTTTGGGAAAAAAACGATTCTTTTGAAAGCATAGCCGACATGTTTGTGAAAAGGAGACCGAGATTTTTCGTGAATTCGCTTTATGTGCAGATTTTGTGGGGTTTTTAGTTTTTGTTTTTTTAATCGAAGATTAATGGTTGACGAGGAAACTGAAAAGTAGGGGAAAAATGCATGAAAGCAGTTAAATTGCAGGTGCCTTTTCGACTCACCATGAATATGGAAGGAATTTTTTTTTACATAAAATTCCAATAAAAACCGTAAGCTGATTTTGTTTACGTGCATAAATACATATTTAAGAGGCGCATTTGTCTAAATTGTTTATTCCACAATATCACCGTTTTACAATTGTTCATCATTTCTCTCTGTTTCTCTAACACAATATGATTTAACATCGATAAGCGCTTTCTTTCTCTCTCTCTCTCTCTCTCTCTCTCTCTCTCTCTCTATCCTAGACTGTTCATATCTATCTATCTATCCCATTCTGTTTACATCTATCTATCTATCTATCTATCTATCTATCTATCTATCTATCCCATTCTGTTTACATCTATCTATCTATCTATCTATCTATCCCATTCTGTTTACATCTATCTATCTATCTATCTATCTATCTATCTATCTATCTATCTATCCCATTCTGTTTACATCTATCAATCTATCTATCTATCTATCTCTCTCTCTCTCTCTCTCTATATATATATATATATATATATATATATATATATATCATTCTTTTTATATCTATCTATCTCGGTCTATTCATATCTATCTCAGTCTCCTCATATCTATCTATCTATCTATCTCATTATTTTTATACCTATCAATCTATCTCGGTCTGTTCATATCTATCTCAGTCTCCTCATATCTATCTATCTATCTCATTCTTTTTATATCTATCTATCTCGGTCTGTTCATATCTATGTCAGTCTCCTCATATCTATCTATCTATCTCATTCTTTTTATATCTATCTATCTATCTATCTCGGTCTGTTCATATCTATCTCAGTCTCCTCATATCTATCTATCTATATCTTATTCTTTTTATATCTATCTATCTATCTCGGTCTGTTCATATCTGTCTCAGTCTCATCATATCTATCTATCTATCTATCTCATTCTTTTTATATCTATCTATCTATTTATCTATCTCGGTCTATTCATATCTATCGCAGTCTCCTCATATCTATCTATCTGTCTATCTCATTCTGTTTACATCTATCTATCTATCTATCTATCTATCTATCTATCTATCTATCTATCTATCTATCTATGTGGAATAGTCTGCGCCAGGAGTAGTTTCGCCCAAGTTGCTACAAAACCAAAACATCAACTTAAGATTTCGAGTCACCTTCTTAAATATCAATGTCAAAGTAAGACTTTCATGTGGCTGACGGGCATGGCGTTCAACCCGATTTGAAATGTCTAAACAAATAGCTGTATCTAACAGATCAATGGTTAAAAATATCTTTGAGCGAGTGAAGCCTTATGGTCTTAGAGATGACCATTCTTTTCAAACTTTGTGGACTGACGCTACAGAATTACAAAGAACCGGACAAAACAACAACAACAAAAAACTCGAAGAGAAAATAATGTCATAATCAAAATGTTGTAATTCCTCACTACTTCAAACAAAAAGTTAGGAAGGAAACTCCCATCAATACGGGAAAGAGCAATAGCAGTTACTGAACATCAGAAACCTAGTTTTCTGAAAAATTCTACTAATAGAAAAAAATATAAATTTCAATCGACACTAATGTTAACTGTTCCTTTTGTGAATAACGAATGTTTCCTTATAAGGAAACAGCTAATATTAGCTTTATCATTTGTATTTCTATCAATACATTCCCCAGGTAGTTAGATCTTATTTTAAATCAAGCCAAAACTTTTTATTTACTTCTACGATGGTCGGCTGGTAAGTTTATAGTCTGACTAAGGTGTAAATTATAAGTAAACACACTAGTTAGTAGATATTGCTGATTCAGGTACACTCGCGTGTTTTTTAATCTACCAGCTCGTGTGTCTACTTAGATTTATATGAATAAACATAAAAAGGAAAACTTATGTTAGCTGACGCGTTTCGTCCTCTGGGGGACTTTATTTGTAATCGTGGTCAGCCTATGAACTTTCCTGCCGAGTATCGTAAAATTTACGTGGAAAAGTCTCCAGCACTAAAATTCAACAAATATAAGGCTGGAAAGCCATTCAAGGTAGAGAATTACTGAATGAAATGTGAGATATAAATGTAAGAGGAGATAAAAGAAAAATGAAGATCCCTGCGGTAGTCTGTTTCACAAAGAAGCAGTTCTTGGCAAGAAACAATCTAAATGGTCTCTCTTCTTACAAATATAATACAGGAGAAATGTGGGTGATTCGACTCCGTGGAAATCGCATGGCGTTTCCTCTCTGTGAAGGTCTGAACAGAACAAACTAAAGAGTAGATTTCATCTAAACATTTGCCATGGAAATAGCGATAGAGTCTTGCGACGTTACGTCTTTGGCAAACAGGAAGCAGAATAGGTAGTAAAACAGCATTGAAAGTGAAGACTGAGCAGCGCCAGCCTAGATATGGCAACAAGACACCATTTTTTTGTGTCTAACCTTACTTTGTACTACGCCAGAAATATTTTATTTGAATTTAATATGCATTTGATAACAAATAAGAACCCCCCCCCCCGAACCCCACTATACATTAAATTTTATATTCTCATGAAATTAGCACTTGGGTTTGCATATATGGATGTACTTCAGGGAGCTGAACGCGTCTGCCGGTATTTACCCAAGCTCCCCACGAGTCACGGTGTGGCACAAGGTCCACGCGAGAGTTCGCTGTTAATCCCAATATTGTAAGATTTTGGGAAACCCGAAACAACCGTATCGAGACGACACACTGGCCCCAATCGAGGGAGGAAAAGATGGCTGGATGACCCGAAAGGTCGGTATTACTTAACAAAGATAGCGGAGCTAGCGACTGAAAGGGCAGGGAGAAGGCAGAGGTGGGAGAGAGAGTGTGTGTGAGTGAAAAGGGGTGGATTACATTGCTATGTGTCGAGAAATTTCTTGAACAAATCCAAAGAAGAATCAGCAAAGTTATCGGTCCTGACCTGGCATCTCGGCTCTAGTCATTTCTTCGTCGCCGTAACGGATATTTCCTTTGCATTTTCTATAAATACTTTAAGGGTATTTCTTCTGATGAGAGTTCCTCATTCGGACCTCATTACCTAACATGTTCCCCTGAAATCTTTTATAAAAACCAAAATGGTATGAAATTAAAGTAGCAACTGCTATTAAGTTTGTCTTTTTCTTTTAATCATTTCACCCCAAGCAAGGTGAGAATGCCGCTAAGACGCAAGGAGATCCAGGAAGTGAAATTGAAAGAGAAGACTGAGAATAGGGACGACTGAGGAAAGAACAAAAGGTGAACGGGGGTTCAGAAGATGGCGACTGACGTTGAATTAAAATTCTTGAAGATTGCAGTTATCAGGGAAGCAATAAACGAAAGGGAGTTTCACAGGTGGGAAGTGTAGAAAAGACAGTGGGAAGCCACGTTACGTTGATGAGATGCCTGTTCAGGATCGATTGCTGATCATTCTTCGAAATGTGCCAAGAATCTCGAGATGCACAGCAGGAGCACCGGACCAGATTTTGCAGCAGTACACAATGCACGGACGAATGGTAGATTTGTAAATGTGCAAGAAGGATTCTGACAAGAAAAATGTTCTAGCACGGTACAGTGAACCAACTTTCCTTGCAGTAGATGCAGCTATTGATTCGATATAGTCATTCCACTTCAAGTCAGAGGAAAACGTGAGGCCAAGAAAGCGTAGAGTGTTGCTCTCCTGGAATCTAGAATCAGGCAGAAAAGGTTCCCCGTTACGTAATATCAGTTCTTATATGTAATCTCGAGATATATAGCAAGAGCACCAGACCAGATTTTACTGCAGTATTCAATGCACGGATGAATGGTTAATTTGTAAATGTGCAAGAAGGATTCTGACAAGAAAATGTTCTAGCACGGCACAGTGAACCAACTTTCCTTGCAGTAGATGCAGCTACTGATTCGATATAGTCACTCCACCTCATGTCAGTGGAAAAAGATGAGGCCAAGAGTTTTGCTCTTCTGGAATCTAGCTTTAGCTTTAAAAGGTTCTATCTGATTGTTGAAAGCAATTTTGGTTTGGAGATATTAATATTTACAAGTCATTTCTTGCTTTAGTTAACCACTGATTGGAGGTCCTTTTCAAGAGCAGCTACCAGGTTTTGAACTGGTGTATATATATATATATATATATATATATATATATATATATATATATATATATATATAGTAGTAGAAGTCTTATAAGTATAAGACGAAATACTCGTTCGGAAAACCTTCGGTGTCTTGATTTGCAAATAATCAAACCAATGCCAAAGGGAAAAAAGGTATAAAAAAGAAAGAACCAAGAACATGTACGTTAGCCAAAAATAATTGTCCAGCATGTAAGTCCAAGGCCCAAAGAAATAACCTCGATACGAGTACGCAAAAAAACTAAATAAAGTGCTCAATACAGTGAGTAGAGCAGACCTAGTTTGGTCTAACTAGATACCTTAATTCAACTTAATTTCAATAATTATATTGAGGGTCTCGGCTCTCGCTTTTGAAACATGAGAGCTCTAATGTAGCGAAGGAATCATATTTTTTTTAAATATTATAATATATATATATATATATATATATATATATATATATATATATATATATATATATTGACAGTATTACTCCTTTGAAAAAAGTCGGATGACTCAACTTGAGGGCAAATTGGTACCCGAGGAAAAATTATATATATATATGTCTGTGTGCGCGCGCGCGCGTGTGTGTGTGTGTGTGTGTGTGTGTGTGTGTGTGTGTGTGTGTGTGTGTGTGTGTATGTACGATGTCTGGTCAAAACGTATCGAGACAGCTGGTTATATCAGAACTCAAGTACGAAGAGTGAAAAACGCTTGCCACAGACTGACCTTGAAATGTGTCGCGCATACACGCTAAACTATAACATTCACGCTCAGTCACAGCACTTAATAGTGCACTGCTTGGAAGGAAAGTCTGCGGAGTCCGGTCGTCTCACCGCATCACAGCGATGACATCAGCAACCATGATTTGTGAAGCGGTTTTGGGCCAAGTACAATATTCTCCAAGTCCGACAATTACCATATTCCCCAGATTTCGTCCCAGACGACTTTCACCTCTTCCCAAAAAGCATATCCTACTTGAAGATAACAAGATTTCAAGACTTACAGTTTGTAAAAATAACGTATAAACAGAAAATATATTAAATAATTGTCGGATTTAATCCATTTCATAATATGTTGTTATTGTTTACGTTAAGATACGTTTTGTGTGCAGATATAATCGATCGTGAAAATTCGTTGAAGGTGTGTGTTGGATTTATATATATATATATATATATATATATATATATATATATATATATTATAAATTAACTGATTTAAAATATTTTTTGCTACACAGTAATAACCATGTTTCAAAAATGGAAGCTAAAAGCTTTGCAGTGCCTTTAAAACTGTAAATTTAAAAATAAGTTACTCCAAAATTCGCTTGAGGATGAAATGGAACTAATGTCTTTAATTTAATTACAAAATTAAATTCGAAGCTTTTAGCTTCTATTTTTGAAACATGGTTATTACTGTGTAGCAAAAAAAAACATATTTTAAATCAGTTAATTTATAATATATATATATATATATATATATATATAGATATATATATAGATATATATATATATATATGATGAAATGGATTAAGTCCGACAGTTATTTAATATTTTTTCTGTTCAGACTTTTATATCTACATATAGTTTATTTAAGTAAATGTTTTGTTTTTTTTTTAAAACTAAACAGTATTAATTGCGTTTTGCCGGGCTGAATGCTCGAGAAATTTCGAAGAAAATATACGTTCTTTGACAGGGATCGAACCTGTAACCCTTATGGGAACCGTTATGCAGCCTAACGTTTTGTTACCATTCACAAAATACACATACAGAAGTGTCTGGTTAGCAAAGTTCGCTGTATAGCGAAAAAATCATATTTTAAATCAGTTCATTTATAATATTAATGCTCTGTAAATTTACATTGAGCACTATTGTGTAAAAATAAAAATATCTATAAGAACACTGGATTATATATCTTACTGTTCTTTTTATTTATACACACACACACACATATATATATATATATATATATATATATTACATGAAATTTTGTCTTAGCAATTCACTCCTGAGGATGATCTTGGAAGAAATGAAAAAACAACTACGGTGCCTTCCTTATAATAAATTTAATATCAGCACTAAGAATTGATCCGAGAATAGAAATAAAAATAAATAGACACGATATATCCAGATTATTCAACCGAACATGCTTGAATGAAGATATGGTGCCGATATATATATATATATATATATATATATATATATATATATATATATATATATATATATATATATATGTGTGTGTATGTATATGTGTGTGTGTGTGTGTGTGCGTGTGTGTTTATGTATGTGTGTGTGAGAGAGAGTGTGTACAGCCAGACGCTCTTGAGTCATGAGACGCATGAGACGGGAACGGCAGAAAAATAAGTGGCGCAATAAAAGTTTCAAACTTGAATTAGAAACGAATGAATTGGGGTGGACGATTTTTTATTGCAACAATGACGGATGAATATGTTGATATACATCTGTACAAAAAGTAAGATCTATTTTTGAGTTTATATATATATATATATATATATATATATATATATATATATATATATATATATATATATAGTATTTACATTAGTCGGACTATTGTCCTCATCTTTGTCGCCATATTTGTCACAACGTTTCGGCCGTTGTACGCACCGGCCTTCTTCAGGTGGTTGGAATTTCGAAACGAACCCTTTATTTCGATCACTGGGGTAGACTGTTCTAGTTCCACGTGCCATGTTTGATGGATGTCAGTAATCAGTTATCTCCTGCTAATTTCCCCTCTGAAAGTTCTCCACTGCCTTAACCGGGTATTGAACTCACATTCTTTGGGTCTGTCACTGGATCTAACCAACGCCTTTATCCACTGTGCCATGTGTCCTTGAGGACATATATATATATATATATATATATATATATATATATATATATATATATATATATATATATATATATATATATATATATATATATATATATATATATATATATATTGTGTGTATTTAGGCAGCATTTTTTCATTAATACATGTCTCATTAAATAATATAGATAAGCGTTGTCTATATATTTTATGTAAGTTTTTTTCATATAGTCTGATAATCTTAATAACATTATATATATATATATATATATATATATATATATATATATATATATATATATATATATATATTACATGAATCATTCATACAAAAAACAGATATTGAAGTTAATGATATAAATGCCGAGAATCCATCTTCGAAAACAAATTTAATAAATGACATTAACAACGAACCTGTAGATTAATGTTATGATCCCTGTTTATAAATTCCAGTTGCATAAGGTCTTTTTTTTAATTTTTTTACAAGCTTTCATCTGTGCATACAGACATCATCAGGTAAGAAAATATATTTGATTTTTACATCCAGGTAATAACAGGACAACGAAAGAATAGATGTAATCCGAAATATGTTTTTTAGAAATGTGTTATTGTTAATTGTAAAATATTTTGGAGCGTGCGGTCACAACGCTGAGGTTGAATTTTTAAATTTTAAGATTTTGCGTTTTTGAACTAATATGGTAATAGGAGAATTCTTTTGTACTGGTAGGTTTTTCAGTCGATGTGGCATGAACTAAATTGTTCAATAAATAGAGGAATGTCACAGTTATTATCCGAAAGTTGCACGTCGGATCAGTTCTTTTAATATCAAGTATGTCGTGCAGTTCAATTTACATTACATGAATCATTCATACAAAAACAGATATTGAAGTTAATGATATATATATATATATATATATAAGCCAAGACACAAATTTGCTTTCACTTGCACACTCTCCCTTTTCTTATTTATACACACTCCTTACATTACTCACACTTTCTCTTTTTCAAACTCTCCTTACCTTTATCTCTCTCTCTATCTATCTATCTATCTCTCTTCTCTTTCACACACATCTCTCTATTTAAGAGAAACAGTAGTAAAAGGAATGTGAAAGAAAGAGAGATAGGTAGGGAGGGTATGAAATAAAGAGAGAAAGGTAGGAAGATTTTGAAAGAGAGGTGAGAAATGTAAGGAGAGTTAGGGAAAGCAAGTGTGTGTCTTTGTGTGTGTGTGTCTCTATGTGTGTCTTTGTTAACAACAAAGACATTAAAACTTGTTTTCGCATTGTCGCTACACGATCTCTCTTAATATAAATATAAATGTACATGTATATAAATATATTTACATCTGTGTGCATACATGCATATGTGTATGCGCGTATGCGTGTGTGTGTATGTGTGTGTGATTTTGGTTGTCCAATATATATATATATATATATATATATATATATATATATACCCAAGTTTAGGATTGGTATATACGGAGTGAAATCCAATAACCAACAATTACTATTCTTTAAAGAGCGCTCAATACAGAGTAGAGCAGATATAATTATTTATTTGAATATTACAACATAAATATGTTATAAAATCACGACAAAAGTAGCCATTTTGTTTCAACACTTCTTGTGTCTTGTCAAGTGATGATATATCATCACTTGACAAGACA
>OZ038490.1:48006350-48118850 GCA_964036315.1 Acanthosepion esculentum
AACTGGTGGACTCTGTCAAGACTGGAAAGTGAGGACTGGACAACACCTGCCCCTATATATACCAGCATTAATTCATTTTTTACCTGATCTGGCTCTTGTAAAGGTAGAGGGTAGCAGGAGGGGGTCAGGTACTTAGTCGTGTGCGAGTCCTACTTGAGTTCTGAATTGAATTTGACAGTCGCTCGGTGCCGCCCTGACAAATATCCGTTCGTCGCGATTGGTGAAAGTTCTTGGTCCGATCGGTGATGATGTAACGTTACCAGTTTAGTCTTCGAGCCACTGACTGTAACCAGCTAAATCCCCCCCCCAAAAAAACACACACTGAGCTGTTAAAAAGGAGGCACGATGGACTAATGGATAGCGGCTCGGATTGAGGAATCGGAGTGCCGAGTTCGAATCCTAGTCGAATCCATTACATTCACTTACATGCTAATACCTTTGGGAAAGGTGTGAATCCTCTTCTTCTCCCCCCCCTCCCACCAGCTATCGGTAAATAGCAGGAGAGACCGGGTTCTATAGTCTTGGATGGCAAATGGTCTACCGCAGAAAGAAATCGCAAGCTACTGCAGGAAAAAAATCTGCCACGTCAGTCATGTATCGGCTATGAGTCTAGCCGAAATCCTTTCGGCTTGATGGTCGAACTCTCTGCGTCTGAGCAGAGAGGAACCCGGACGAGGCTCGGCCGAAGGGCAAAGTCTCGTTCGGGGAGGTTGACCAACCCGATCCCGTTATGCGGGTTCTACGGGCATTTTTTGGCTGATCTTACGGGCTCGGAAAACCCACGTTAAACCCGGCCTTTTCCCACATGCAACCCTCGTGGGGGGGGGGGGGTGCTAAATATCGTCAGTCATGTATCGAAAGACACACGGTCGCCTAAGCGTGTATCATGCATGGCACATAACTGACTGAAATGTGGTAAACCACTCATAAATCATCACTGGATTTCACCGAGGTAATCTCATGTTATTATATATATATATATATATATATATATATATATATATATATATATATAGTTTATTCTCTTCTTTTCTCCCCATTCAAGGCAAACTGGTCTACCGCAGAAAGTAATGGCAACTTACTGCAGGAAAAATCTGCCTGGTCAATCATGTATCGAAAGATACATGATCGCCTAAGCGTGTATCACGCATGACACATAACTGACTGAGCTGTTGAAGCTGGGTCAGCTAGATCAGCTAACAAACTTCAAATTTTGAAATCATAAATAGCTGAACTGATATATAATATCAATCCTCTTATATAGAAATGAAACCTGATGAATTTCCTTCCTCCAAGAGGGAGACATTGAGACGATAGAATATTGTTCTACAGAGGGATATTGATAATTCCATTGACGGAACATTTGAGAATTTGCAAGGACAAAACATCCACCGACGAAAGCTCATATAAAGAGAACCATTTTCCCTAAAGGAGATTGTCAGAAGAGACGAAAGTGAATTTTCCTACCAATTTTCGACTTTATTTCGTAGAACATGTTAACCCAGTTTATTTAAAATAAGTAAACTGCATGTTACAAGGAGAAAAATTGAAAATTTGGTAGAATTCAATATTCAACTGTAGCACAATCTGCCAACACAAACTATAAGGAAATCATTTGAAATGCATTGTTCGAGAAAATCAATCGCTATGCATCCTTATAGTAAAATGATTTACAATGCATTCTAATAATAAAATCCTTAATAATGCTGTCTTATAATAAAATTATTCGTAATGCATTCTTATAGTAAAATAATTTGCAATGCATTCTTATAAAAAACATTCGTAATGAATTCTTATAATAAAATCATTTGCAATGCACTCTTATAATAAAATCATTCGTAATGAATTCTTATAATAAAATCATTGCAATAATAAAATCATTTACAATGCATTCTTATAATAAAATCATTCGTAATGAATTCTTATAATAAAATCATTTGCAATGCACTCTTATAATAAAATCATTTACAATGCATTCTTATAATAAAATCATTCGTAATGAATTCTTATAATAAAATCATTTGCAATGCACTCTTATAATAAAATCATTTACAATGCATTCTTATAATAAAATCATTCGTAATGTATTCTTATATTAAAATCATTTGCAATGCATTCTCATAATAAAATCATTTGCAATGCATTCTTATAATAAAATCATTTACAATGCATTCTTATAATAAAATCATTCGTAATGAATTCTTATAATAAAATCATTTGCAATGCACTCTTATAATAAAATCATTTACAATGCATTCTTATAATAAAATCATTCGTAATGAATTCTTATAATAAAATCATTTGCAATGCACTCTTATAATAAAATCATTTACAATGCATTCTTATAATAAAATCATTCGTAATGTATTCTTATAGTAAAATCATTTGCAATGCATTCTCATAATAAAATCATTTGCAATGCATTCTTATAATAAAATCATTTACAATGCATTCTTATAATAAAATCATTCGTAATGTATTCTTATAGTAAAATCATATTGCAATGCATTCTTATAATAAAATCATTTGCAATGCATTCTTATAGTAAAATCATATTGCAATGCATTCTTATAATAAAATCATTTGCAATGCATTCTTATAGTAAAATCATATTGCAATGCATTCTTATAATAAAATCATTTGCAATTCATTCTTATAGTAAAATCATTCGTAATGCATTCTTATGATAAATTCATTTTAATGCATTCTCATAGTAAAACCATTCGTAATGCATTCTTATAGTAGAAATATTGACTTTAATACTTAAATCTTCATTTATGTGCCGTGTCCATACAGGACGTTGGCGACCATGGTTCTCCACAACCGCCTGACCTTTGCAATATTTGCCTTTTTGCTATCTCTTTTAATCTCTGTTCTGGCAAACATTTGCACAAGCTCGTTTGCTCTCAACTTGCCCTTTGGGTGTTAAATTTTTCGAGCCCTCTTTCCTCATTATGTGTCCTAGAAATTTCAGTTGTCTCGTTCTGATTCTATGTGTCTTTTTTGTTTACATTTTCTCTAAAACTTCGTCGTTGCTCACATTTTCCGTTTATGGTATTCTCAGCATCCTTCTGCAGAGCCATATCTCTGTTGCCGCAAGTTTCTTCTTCATCTGCATGTAAATCGTCCATTTTTCACTGACACATCGGACGATCGGTATTACATAAGAGTCCAGTACTCTTTTCTTTGTTTCTAGCGAACATTTCCTGTTTCTTAATACTTTGCTAAACTTTTGGAAGGCATCTTTCATTATTCAGATTTCGCTGTCGTATTTTCTGTTCTCTGTTACAACACTTCATAGTGTGTAATGTAGCGTGCGAGAAGGAGTGTGTAATGTAGCGTGCGAGAAGGATTGGCAAATGAGAGAACTCATCTGACAGGGACCGAGACAAGAACGCTCCTTCGGTGGTCCCCAAAGAAGTTTGGGAGCAGAAAACAGACCCACTCTACGGCTGTGAACCAAGGATAAACAGGCTCATGTCAAGACACAGCTTTCTACATTAAGTTGAACCACTAAACAACAGAACTCCTAGTCAGCGTCTGTCCCCATGGTGCAGACACCTTAACAACGTGGAACGCAGGCTTTATCTTTCAGGTCTACAGAATCCCTCTCCCCCTAGCTGTAGTGATGCCTGGACCTTCTGGTCCTGTCTGAATCGCACCCGAACAACTGTTGGTCGTTGTAGAGCCAACCTTCAGAAATGGGGATATGCCACCGATGATGATTCCAACTTCCAGTGCGGGCAATCACAAACTATAAAACATCTAGTTTGTCGTAATGTTGAAGATCCATGCACACTTAACGACCATGAAACACCCCAGGCAAGGCTTTGTGTACAACACTGGATTGATGTGGTGCAGCGACACAATAAGAAGAAGACAGCTTGCATATTAGTGGCGTTATTGCCTTGCTTGGGTTGAAATGATAAAATAATTAAACATGTCTTGCAGATGACTAAATTTATTGCTCAAGTTTCAGAAGAAAAAAAATGATTTTTAATGTTGATTCGAAACAGAAGTTTTAATTCTCCTAAGCTGGTTAATAGAACATCTGACACAATGTTACTGTTCCTTGTATCGTACTAACTTCTCAGCTAATAAGATCACATTGCTACACTGATCAACGGAGATCCTATCTCTCCCTGTGCTGCATCTACATTAACAACATAGAACAGTCTCTCTCTCTCTGTCTCTGTCTCTCTCTCTCTCTCTCTCTCTCTCTCTATATATATATATATATATATATATATATATATATATATATATATATATATATATATCCGGCTCCAGTGATGTCTTCAATCTTCAGAAATGGGGATATCACACCGATGAAGATCCCAAATGCCAATGCGGGCAATCACAAACTATGGAGCATCTTCTAGTTTGCCCCAGTCTTGAAGATTCGTGCACACTTAACGATCTTGACAGCTTAACACCCCAGGTAAGTTTCTAGATAACACGCTCTTTCCCAGAAACTGTAACTAAGGTCTGCTCAGCAGAGTTGCAGTATAAACCACAGGTTGGCTCTGTGGGTATTGAATAAACACAAATGCGCTTGAACAAGCATCTACAATAATGATTGGCTAGTCGCTCTACTAGACGGGTATCCTCGAATACGAGTGGCCAGCTATACATCAAAGACCTTCAAGGGCATCAGCAGCTGAAACGAGTAACACATGAAACTAGAATGGGGAAATAATGATATAATCAGCAGTTAACATTCCACACAACTTTAAACAAAAGGTTAGGAAGGAAACTCCCATCAATACAAGATAGACCGATAACAACCGACTCGAGAAGACTAATTTCCTGAAAAACTATTTTAAGAAAAAAAGATTTTATAAATTTCACTTGACAGTAATGCTAAGTGTTCGGTCAGTGAATGCCGAATGTTTCCTGTGTGGAAACGGCTAATTTCAGCGTTACTATTATCGTATTGTTATGCACTAAGATAACGTCTCTAGATAAGGTTAAATAAAACGAATGTTACAATCAGTTGTTGTTGTTGTTAATATCTGGTTTATTACGCGTTTCCGGTCGTTAAGGAATCAGCTACGCCTTTTAGGTGTCGCGCCTTTCCGTTTGCCTTTGTCGCATAGATCGAGAATCGTTTGGTAAGAAAGTAAATCTTTTTTTTCTTTTTTTTAGTCCTTCAGTGCAAAGAGAAATGTCTTGCACCCAAATATCAGTGTTTGATGCAAATGGTTTTAGCGTTTTTCAAACAATATCTTTTATTCATGTAAATCACCAACAACATTTTAATGGAGAACAGCTCAGATGAGAAATTGAAAACCCCAGTTCGAATCTGAGTCGGGTTCGAATCTGAGTCGGGTTCATTATAGTTATTTCTTTTTTTTAATCGAGTTCACCTCAAGCAAGTCAGTAAAGACACAAGGGGTAACTTGGCGTGGAAGAATTAAAGTGGTTTAGTTTGATTTGTATTACGGCATAACAACCTCAATGGGTTATTTAATGCCGACGAGATTTTCATTGCCGGTAATATTTTTTCCAAAAATGTATTGCTGGTAATATTTTTTTCTTTCAAAAATGGATAACTGGTAATATTCTGTTTTTCAAAAATGTATTGCTGGTAGTATTTTTTCCCGTCAAAAATGGATAGCTAGTAATATTCTGTTTTTTCAAAAATGTATTGCTGGTAATATTTTTTCTTCAAAAATGTATAGCTGGTAATATTTTGTTTTTTCAGAAATGTATTGCTGATTCTAAAACCTATTATTTCTTACACTTTCATAGTATTTTGACCCCAGTTTGGGATTAACTATTTGTCAATAGCGTGGACCCTAATAGGTGCTACCACCCCAAGTCAGGGTGGACCTGGGAACACCAGCAATTAAGAGGTGGTTCCACGCTCCTCGAAACCTCCTGATCAGAGGCCTTGCTGTCAGAGAAAATTTATCGTCTTACCCAGGACGCAGATGTAGTTTATAGTCTTACCCAGGCCACAAGAATTAGAAAATAGAAAGATTACCAAAGAGCGAGAACAAAAGAAGAGTAATCAGGAGGACAATAGATAGCCATTGACATTGCATTTAAATTTTTGCAGATTAAAGTTGACTGGAAAGCATGGAGCCGGAAGGGAGTTCCATAAGCGAGAAGTGCGAGAAAAGAAACTGTTAGCATAGAATTTACGGTTACATCAACTGTAAAATGGTGAGACCTTGTCGCCAATCTAGTACTTCGCTTAAATTCATAGTCTTGGTAACATAGCGAAGAAAAATTCAAAATTCTTTTTAAAATACTTGGAATCGCAAATTTGAAGTAAGTTTTTCAAATTATGATTAGTTTATATAGTTTTACTTAATAACAATATCACCTAATTGGTACAAATTAATACAGAATTTTAATAGATTTAAAACTTAATAAATTACTCGACTTAATATTTCTACAAAATAAAAATAATTCTTGTAAAAATTCATTATTCATCGATTTTTTTCTTATGACTATAGTGTCCATAATATATTTTATTTCTAAAAGTAATTCAAGGCTTTTCTAATTAAATAATATCTTGGTTTTATTGAATTTTTTATTTTACGATTCAGAGCAGATTTTATGTAACAAAAAATATATTGATGATTTAAATTCTCCAGAGACTTCTCCATATAACTAATGTTAGCATTAAGCCCTACATAAAGTCGGTGGTAGGGTTAACAGATGTAAAAATAAAATACTTATACTAAGATTTTATAAGTAAGGAATATTTCTAAAATAATTTCATTCATTTGTAAATAAGTTCTGAAAGTATCATATAAATTTGGCAACTATTTCATTTTTGCAAGAATTTCTAAATAAATGTATTTTTCGCTGTAAAAAGAGGCTAAAATTTCCGATACTAATTTATGGCCGTCCCCAGACTAAAAAAAAACCCATAATGTTTAAATTCTAAAAAGGATTAAAAATATAATTTAATAATCCAAAATAGCACTTTGGTATTTTCTCTTAATAACAGCATAAAGGTTTTGGCGATAAAACATTGTTTTTATTAAGTTCGGGTCATTTTATTCATCGTGGTATACTCAATTTTTTTAACGAATCTTTGGAGGTACCTATTTATAAGCAAGCGATTTACCTAATTTCTGAGTGTTTTTTCGGGCCTGTAAAAACTAGTAGAGCTGACCGATTGCAGAAGCAATAAAAAAACAGTAAAATTTTCAAAGACACTTCAAAGATTTCCCTAAGATTTGCAAAATAAAAAAAAATGATTTCACATCGAGTGCATAAATACAAGAGAAGTAGCCAGAGACCAATTTCGAAAAGGCTAAATTCGGCAATGAAATAAACCACCTTTTGAAGCATCAGTTTTCAGGCCAACGATTTTTTCTTCCCACAGTCTGTCAGAAATCCCACGTTTCTTTTTTTATTGCTCTGTTATTTCGAAAGTTCCGGTTGATAATATGATTTAAGAACTTTAAACCAGAGCAATGAAAGCTCGGGCCTCTTTCCTTCGAGAATTAAAAAGAAGAAAAAAAAATCATGCCATATTTCGTATGTTTAAATTTATTTTTTATTTTGTGACCCTACACACACACACACACACACACACACACACACACACACATATATATATATATATATATATATATATATGTGTGTGTGTGTGTATATATATATATATATATATATATATATGTGTGTGTGTGTATATATATATATATATATATATATATATATATACACACACACAGGGTGTCCATAAAGTTCGTGGGCACTTTAAAAAATTTATAACTTTATTTGTATTTGCGATAGACATAATCCGTAAAAAATGTTATAAAGTTTAATGTACCTAGTTGTAAGTATAGCTAAAATAACTAATGTGATTTCAGGCATTACTGTAAATCAGTTGGCAAATGTTTTCCGTGAACTGCAAAATCATATAACCCTTTGTATTGCTAATGATGGAGGACATGTGGAAACTTAAATAAAATTTCAATAAAACCTTAAAAAATATAGATTTACTTCTTTCTAATCCTTTTTACAAATTATTTCTATCGCAAATACAAATAAAGTTATAAAGTTTTTAAAGTGCACACGCACTTTATGGACATCCTGTATATATACAAACAAGTTTGATTAAATAGAACCGACAATTTCTGTCTACCAATTTTTTTTTATATTTATCCAATTTATCGGATAAGGTATTGTGCTTGAGGTGGTGGAAAACTAGTATGATAACATGTTTAACGGCTATTGAAAACGAGGCCACTGTTCTTATTCTGTTATTTTTGCTCAAGTACTTTCGACTTTCGCGGCCATTTTCAAGAACCAATGTAGTGGCTGTGTGATAGTTAGGATTCTTTTATCTGCATCTTGGCATTCTATGGGAAGCTGGACGTTTGAAATGGTCTAGCGTGACGTCATGTTCAACGGCTATTGAGAACGAGGCTGCACAAAATGTTATACGTATTTATTTTATTTTTTTTTTATTATTATTTGACAATAACAATATAATATATGTGCCGGTTAATTATATCATATGCACTTCAAGATACCATCTCCTGAGTTTTAATTCTATTTTATTTAACGTGGACTGTTTAATTTGTATGACAGTAGAGGTAATTCTGGAAGTTTGGGTCTTTCCTTGCATTGGATGCAGTAGAACATTTTGGTGTTATCTACTCATATTTATCTTATATTGATAGTTCCATTTTAGTCGTTTATGTGCTGTTTGATGTGAGTATGGATTGCATATATATATATATATATATATATATATATATATATATATATATATATATATATATACATATATATATATATATATATATATATATATATATAAGTAAAGAATTCTCTCTACTTCCTGCCAGTGGAAATCTTTAGAACTCGCAAGAAGTCACTCTTCTTGAAGTTAGCATTAGCTATGCTGATGGAAGACAGAAACGTGTATCTCAAGTGAGCATCTTTTTGTAAGTATTAACATTAACAAGCCATTCCTTGCCCCATTTAACAACAGATTGTAGTTTTTTTTTATATCCGGTACCAATTTGATCTTATCGAGCCGATTGGACTTACTATTAATACAGATGTACTTCTATAG
Organism: Acanthosepion esculentum; assembly: GCA_964036315.1. Lineage (NCBI taxonomy): Eukaryota > Metazoa > Mollusca > Cephalopoda > Sepiida > Sepiidae > Acanthosepion > Acanthosepion esculentum. Next base: position 48,015,406 of record OZ038490.1, read on the forward strand.
TAAACAATCCCGGAAAACACGTGCAACGACACAATTAAAAATTACTTATACTCTACAGTTGAAAAGTTTCAAGTCAACCCAGGTATTAGAATGGGATAAACTTGACAGAAGAGTGAAAAAAAATTAAAAAGGACTCTTATAGTCATTGAAAAAAGAATGAAATCAATTATCAAATTTATATATTGAAAAACTTTTGCAACAAATGCCAAAAATCTATGTTGCTTTAATCAAGGAGGATATTTTGACGAGAGCAAAATTTAATCATAAAATGCTTCCTTTTTTTTTCTTTTTGTCATAACAAAATTTCTAATAAAAAAAATCATGTCTTAAAATACGCAACAACTAGTTTTGGGGCTCAATTTTTAAAAAAATTAACAACGAGGTTCCTCGGACTTTTGAACTGTAATGTATGCAACTGCCATTTTTCCGAAAGTAAAAGTAAACTAGTTATATGTCTTGTAACTTTGGGAAATTTTTATAATGATTAATCTAAAAGTAATTTGTATATACAGTGCTGTTCGATAAAAGTGACTCACCTGATTTTTTTTTTACTTAAAAATTTTTTCGCCTATTGTTTTTGGGATCAAACTAATTTTTAATCTTACTAATATAAAGACCCCTTCCTGACCACCTAGTAAAAAAAGTTTACTCACCCTAAGGTATTCTATTGATAATTATAATTTTGGATATAAATGAGATTTAGGGAAAAACTCTGTGCAAAAAAAGTGACTCACTTATTTCCTGCCACTAGTAACCAGTAGAAACATAACCGAACAGCTTTAAATAAAGAATAATAGAGGTATAATTTATTTATAATAGGTAATATAGTTCGAAATATTTAATAATCTATGGGTCCTCCTTTATTTTGAATAATCTTTTCAACCCTTTTTGGCATTGACTTGATTAGGTTCTGGCAAATCTCATCTCCAAGCATTGAATTCCATTCGGATATGAAATTCACAATCAAATCCTCTTTGTCGCTCAACTGCTTTCACAAGAGCTTGTACTTTATAATGCTCCATAAGTTTTCTATGGGGTTGATGTCAGGAGATTGGGGCGGCCATGTCATAACACTCACCTGCTTCTCATCAAAGTATTTCTTCATCAATTTTGATTTGTGACAGGGAGCATTATCCTGCATAAAAATGAGCTTGGTGGGGTCGGTTTGCACCCTTTCAGCAGAAGGGAGCAGACAAGACTCTAAAATTTTTGTACTGCTCGCTCCTGAGGGTCTTTTCAATAGGTTTTAAGAAACCAGTTCCATGAAAAGAAAAGCATCCCCACAACATTATACTGAACGGATGCTTGACAGTACTTACTGCTAAATTCAAAGAGCTTTCAAAGCTTCTTCTTCTTCGGATTTTAGATCGCTTATCCTTTGAATTTAGCTCAACTTTCGTTTCATCGGAGAAGAGAACATTTAGTAAAAAAAATCATTTGTGTCACTTTTATCGAACAGCACTGTAGATAAATAATAGCAGCCTTGCGAATGATGAAATATTTTTCAACTTAAAACTCTTTTTTCCAAAGACGAAACGTTGCAAGCTTCTCACTACTCTATCGCTATTTCCATGGAAAATGTCCAGACGATTTATTCTAGTTCTAACCCTCCCAGCTAAGATCTGCCATGCTGCGTAATTTTGGGGTGGAACTCCCTCATTCCTTTTCGTATTCCATTACTAATTTCATTCGGATAGATTCTTCCCAAGAATTGCTGCTTTCGGGAACCGACTCCCAAGTTGATGCTTTCCCAACTACTACTATCTTAAGTCTCGGGTTAACCGTTTTCTTTCACACATATCCACATAAACCGGGTCCCTTACTCTTAACACTCACAAAACAAACACCTTAACAAACCATCTACCTTGAGTGATCCTTGGGCCTTATATACGGTGACCTTTGATAAAACAAACATTGCAATTTTTTTTTTTTAATACAGTCATCTTTTTTGATGGTAAGAATTATCCAGTACATATATTTAGACATGTACTGTAATGTTTGGGTTTGACACTTTGTTATCAGAATAAACAATTGGACACCGGTCAGGGTCATGTGGGACATATGTTATCTCAGGAAGTAAGTTCTAAATCTATGACTTCGATATCATAAGTGTAGTTGGGACCCATCACCATACTGGGATTATTTACTCATATCTCCAATTAAACAATTTTTTTCTGGCCCTTGAGTGATAAACGCGCTCTCGATAAGAACTTATCCCGCCCTCTAACTTCCCTTAAGTCAGCCATCTCCTTCTCATATATATATATATATATATATATATATATATATATATATATATATATCAATCTATCTATCTATCTCACACACACACGCAAGCACACACACTCTCTCTCTCTCTCTTTATTGTATTCCACTCTTATGTTCTCACAATGTCTTGAGTGATAAGCGTACCATACAAATTAAGCCATATATATATATATATATATATATATATATATATATATATATATATATATATATATACCTGACGATTGCGTCTAGCATGAAACAGTTATCGCCTGTGAGTGTTCACTTTTATATTTACACACGCTCTATCTCTGATATTGAGCACTTTATTCCATAAATATAGCACACCATAAAACTATATTTCTTCATATATATATATATATATATATATATATATATATATATATATATATAAGTAGCATTACGGCAGCAATAATTCTTTTAAACATGTTTGGTCAAATAATATCGCAAAGTTCTGTCTATCATTTTTTTATTAATTTAAAATAATTCCGAATTACGGTGTATACTCGTGTATCATACGACTTCTGAATACCTAATTTTGCAGCTAATTTTAAGAGGGTCGCATTATAATTAGCGTATGTACTTCTGGCCCTGGCTACACTGTTGACTAAACTATATATCCATTTACTGTAGTCAAATTTGCTTTAAAATTAGGTATTCAAATGTCACATGGAATGCGAGTATCTACGGTTATTGCTTTATGTTATCTGTAAATTTATATATATATATATATATATATATATATATATATATATATGCGTGTGTGTGTGTGTTTGAGTGCGTGTATGTGCGTGTGAGTGCGTATATAAATCCGAGTACTTTCGAATGTTGCTTAGTTTTTAATGATTGCTCTCTCTCTCTCTCTCTCTCTCTCTATATATATATATATATATATATATATATATATATATATATATATATATATATATATGAAAGTGAACATTGAAGTCAACACTCAGAGGCGACATGCTGTTTCCTCCTGGACGCAATCGTCAGGTCGTCTGACGATTGCGTTTCGCATGAAACACTCTGTCGCCTAAGAGTTTGACTTCAAGGTTTACTTTTATATTTACACACGCTCTATCTCTGATATTGAGCACTTTATCCTATAAATATAGCACACATTAAAACTATATTTCTTCATATATATATATATATATATATATATATATATATATATATATATATATATATATATGTATATATATATATAGTGCTGGGTGTAAGATAACAGATAAATATTAATTTTTTTCTCACTGGTAGCTCAATTCATGCACAAGGAAGTCTTTCGATTAATTGCGTTGTACCTGATCCTCAGACCTTTGCTACTGGTGTGAAAAGATGTGTACTTATTATTATTACAATGATTTTACCCTGTACAAGGCCCAAAGACCCACTTAAGGTAGGGGTTTACAGAGTAGGGGACACGACCCTAGAACTGAACAGCTTAAGATTGTAAAGACCCTGGAAGCATTTTTCTAGGGAATCTAGTATATATCTGATTGAACAAATGATTATCTTAAAAGACTTAAATAACCCGGGATTATTAAACAAGAGAAATGAACTGATGGTTACATGTACGCATAAAAACAAATATCTACTTAAACACATAAAATTAATTTTTAATACTAATCACGGTTTAGCTTTTTTTTGTATTTTACGGTTCATTATATATTATGATTAATTAATAATAATTAGTTTCATTTTATTTTTAATATTACTATTTTATAAATAAGATTAAGTAATTATTTCACTCCAAGTAATAAATCCGTTGAGGCGCAAGCCATTACTGAATATGAAAGGATATGAGAAAATCAAAACATTATTAAGAAGAGAGAACATTAATAAAAAAAAACACTTGAATTAAGTAAGAAAACATGAATTAAAAAGATAATGCGAGTTCGAATCTTGCAGGAGGGCGCATTTTTCTTTAATAAGTTTTCTCAAATATTCAGGCTGGTGGGCGAAATAAAATAAACGGGGCGTCAACTCAGATATGGGTACCCACTAATAATAACGTAAAAGTCCTATCTGCCGGCTCACGATAGGAATATCCTGCCATTGTTAAATGGAACACTTCTCAGTTAACTTACTACTACACGCGTTAAACGTCGAAGACAGGCGAGCCACAAATGTACACGAATGACAAATGTAACCTAGTCTATGTGGCAACACAGCACCATCTATCGCAAACTTTTTTTAAACTTAATAACTCAAAAACGAAGGATTTGCAGCCATATAGTTATATGGAATTTTGTCCTTGTTTTTCTATGAGAAACCCGCCCCAATATTTGTAAAAGTATTTTTGATACATCCTAAAAATATGTGTATATATATATATATATATATACAGTCATCCAAAGACAGTCAGCTTCACTGAATCAAAGATCCTTAGTATGGCTAGACGGCCGATTACTTCAAGCCAGGATCGAAACCCGACTGATCTGATATCACTCCGATAGCTTACGCCTAGGTCATCGTCACACGGTAGAAAGTAAGGGAATTTTAACATTTTTTTAAACTCTATACGAAATACGCCAGCGGTTCGGAGAACTCAATTCATACTTAAAGAATATATATATATATATATATATATATATATATATATATATATATATATAGAGAGAGAGAGAGAGAGAGAGAGAGAGAGAGAGAGAGAGAAAGAGAGAGAGAAATTATACTCGTTCGGAAAACCTTAGGTGCCTTGATTTGTAAATAAACAAACCAATACCAAAGGGAAAAAATGGTACAAAAAAAGAAAGAACAGCGAACATGTACGTCAGCCGAAAATAATCGTCTAGCATAGAAGTGGTAGGTATGTCTGGCTCTTTAGGTTTAATTTATTTATATATATATATATATATATATATATATATATATATATATATCTCGGTTTGGTTCATGTATATCTATCTGACACTGTATGTTTTTGTCTCAGTCTGTTCTTCACCTACTTATCTATATCGGTCTCTCTTTATATCTATAAATCTTTCTCTTCCATTTTCGCTCTCTCTTTCTCTTTCTCTCTCTGTATCTATCTATCTATCTATCTATCTATATATATATATATATATATATATATATATATATATATATATATATATATAATATGATATCTATCTGTCTCAGTTTGGTTCGTGTCTATCTGACACTGTTTATATGTTTTTGTCTTAGACTGTTCTTCATTTCCTTATCTATATCGGTCTCTCTTTATCTTTATATGTATAAATCTTTCTCTTTCACTCTCTCTTTCTCTCACTTTCTCTGTCTGTCTGTCTCTCTCTATCTATCTATCTCTCTCTCTCTCTCTCTCTCTCTCTATATATATATATATATATATATATATATATATATATATATAAGTTTTGTACGAACGTCTGTATTTTAACGGTTGGATAATTCAAAGCGACATGACGATAGACATAAAAGATTTCTGCATTTGTCCATAAAATAACGTGAAGTTAAAGAGGCAATAAGTTGTACGGCGACATCCATCTGTTGTGTTCTTTCATAATGGCTGACCGAGAAAAAGAAATAAGAATCAAGGGAGGCAATGGCTGCTGGCAGCAAAAATATTTCCCGGGAAAATTGAAGAAAGCAGACGTCACTGAAAATATGGCGGGGAGAAACGGATATGCATAATACGAAAAGTACAGAAAAACGTGTAACGAGAACTGATAATAGCAATAAAAAGAAATAAAGCTGAAGAATATTAAGGAATAAATGTTCATATAGTATAATTTAAAGCCGAAGAGCCACTCAAAGCAGAGGGTGACTGAATGAGATTGTCGTTTGAACGTGAGAGGTAGATGGATGTGCACATTTTAAGGGTATGTAAGAATGATAACGGTTGACCCTAGGCGTAAAGAGATTAAGAATGTACTAGTTGGGAAGCATCATCTCTGGAGTTTGTTTCACAACGTATCGGTCGTTGAAAAGAAGCTGTCTGAATGGAACTTCTTTGTATTAATGGAAGGGAATAAGGATGATTTGTCCCAGTATACTTGGCATTAGTGGGTCTGAGTTGTACAGGTTTAAACTAGTGGAACTAATGAATGTAGGTCGACAGAACATTTGACATGGAAATAGCGTTGGAGTAGCAAGAGGTTTGCGAGATTGTATCTGTAGGAAAGGAGCTGTTCGGTAGGAAATAGTTCATCAACCAGAAGAAGACTGGAGAGTGAGGACTGAGCAGCCCCAGCCGAGATACTCTATTTTTGGTCTGATCTGCTTCTTGTAAAGATAGATCATGACAGGAAGAGTTAAATGCTTTCTGCAGCGGTGCAAGTAACCAGATATTTTTCCAGCTTCTTCACCGATGGACCGTCGAAAACGGCGGAAGTGTATATTATAAACACACATTATATATATATATATATATATATATATATATATATATATATATATATATATATATATATATATATATATATATATATATATTAATAATCTTATAAATGTAAGCAGCTATACTCGTCCGGAAAAACCTTAGGTGACTTGATTTGTAAATGAACAAGCCGATACCCAAGGGAAAAAAGGAACAAAAAAGAAAGAACTGAGAACATGTACTTCAGATGAAAACAATCGTCGAGAATCCAAGTTCAGAGTCCAAAGAAAAAAAAAACCCCGATACGAGTAAGTAAAGTGTTCAATACGCTAAGTTGAGCAAACCTAATCAAGTATTCCCTGATGACCCGCGTAGGTGAAAACTGCGTAGGTTTGTCTGGCTCTATAGGTTTGATTATATATATATATATATATATTTATTTTCCTAACCGGTAAGAAAATTAATTTTTTTCCCTGTTCCCTCTTCTAGTTCGGTAATTTGTATCTTAATATCAGTTCTTCGTAATTTCAACTCAGTCAGTCAGTTCTGTGCCATGCGTGATACACGCGTAGGCGATCATGTAACTTTCAATACATGACTGACGAGGCAGATTTTTTTCCCGCAGTGTCCATCCAAGGGATAGAGCCCGTTATCTCCTGCTATTTACCCGTAGCTGGGGAGAAGATGATTCATAACTTTTCCAAGGGTATTAGCACGTAAATGAATGTAATGGATTCGAACTCCGCTCTCCGATTCCTCAATCCGAGCCGCTATCCATTATTCCACCGTTTTGTTTTATTCTGCCGACGATTATATTTTCTGAAGAACTGTTAGCCGAAAGGCGCCTTAAATTTTAAACGTGTGATATTTTGTATCCTATTTTAATATTAAACCATGATCGCTATCTATAAGATTATTTTATCCTGATGTGGCAACTGCGACCTCTTTATATATAGAGAGTGTATGTAAATATAAATATAAAAGTGAACATTGAAGTCAAAACTCAGAGGCGACAGGCTGTTTCATGAAACAGACTGTCGCCTCTGAGTGTTGACTTCAATGTTCACTTTTACATTTATATTTACATACGCTCTATGTCTGATATTGAGCACATTATACCATAAATATAGCACACCTTAAAACTATATTTCTGCATATATATATATATATATATATATATATATATATATATATATTGATAATATTAGTGGTAAATATAGACATACAGATGCAATTATATATCTAAAATATAAATATATATACATACATACATACATATACATACATATATGCATAAAAAATAATTCCAATCTTCTCTCGTCTGTTACCCTTAACCTTTCGCCCCACACTCTCATACATACACTATCACTAAATTTTATTTTTTATTCCCGGGGATGTTTTTTCTGTTTTCTTTTTGAATTTGTAGGTCTGATGAATTGGATCGTTTTTACGATTCCAATGGAATAAATTATGACCATGGAATATTAGTGTTTAAGTCTTTTTATTATATATATATATATATATATATATATATATATATATATATATATATATATATATAATGAAGAGGTTATAATGGTTCCAACGAGAGAAAAGTGTGTATATTAAAAAGAAGAGAGGTACCGCAAACTTTTTTGGTTGTAATGTGGGTTTTTAAAAAAATATTATTCTTTATTTTTCATAGTTTTACAACACGTGTTTCTGGTCTCACGACCGTCTTCAGGTAAAGGGTGGAGATTTCCACATATTATTAAAAATAATTATTAAAAATAATTAATTTTTTTCCTTTATGTTTTTCAATGTTAAATGTTCTCGATATGAGACATTCTCTGTTTTTGTGTTGGTCATTCCAATGTCTTTCTTTCAATGGTAGTGAAGAGTTCTGAGCGAAGGGTCATAAAACAATTAAGGTTGGTTTGAGAAGTGATGAATCGGTTGTCTTATCTTTTAATGTTTTAATAACCCCTGTGTGTTCTTAGATCTCTTAGATCTATTTTCGTTTTCGTGTGTTCCTGTCAGCATGCGTGTATATATGTGTGTGTACATTCCCCCTGAATACATACACTGTCTCACTACGAAGAATTAGTAAACACATTTGTACACATACACACACACACACACAAACATACACACACACACACACGCACACACGTACATTGCCCCACATCTAGGAATCCGTACACACGCACACACACTCACACACACATTTTTCCCAAGTTACATGGAACCAGCACGCACAGACACACACACACACACATACACATACATACGCATATACATACACACGTATTCCCTAAGTTGTGTGAGGTTTGTGTGAGTAGCTCCCCTGCTTTCGCCAATATGCGTGCATATACATGCATACATACATATACACACACACATATGCACACACATACACACATATATATATATATATATACATATATATATAGTCAAACCTAATGAGCCAGACACACCTACCAAGGTTTCACTTAGGCAGATCGTCTAAGTGAAACCTTGGTAGGTGTATCTGGCTCATTAGGTTTGACTAGGTTTGCTCTACGCTTGTATTGAGCTCTTTAGTTAGTTGTTTACTCGTATCGGGGTTTTTTCTTTGGGCCTTGAACCTGTATCTGTGCGATTATTTTCGACAGACTTTCATGTTCCTGGCTCTTTCTTTTTTTAAAACATTTTTTTCCTTCGTGATTGATTTGGCTGTTGTTAAATCAAGAGTTCGAAGGTTTTTCGACACGAGTATAGTTACCTATATTTATACATATATATATATATATATATATATATATATATATATAATACACATATGCGTACATATATACATTTTTCGTGTTCCACAGATACCCACATGTGAGCTTGCGTGCATGTATTAGACTGGTTTGATCACTGTATTTGGTCACCATGTGTGCATGCTGTGTGCTTTTGTGTGTGGGGTCATGATCTATTTAGTTCCGGTTTGAATTTATTTATGAAGTTTTTTTCTTGTATTTGTAGGTAGGAATAATTGTCTGTTTGGTATATCGGCATGATATTAAATTTACCCTGGTTACATTCAAAGATATGTTGTGAAACAAAAAGTTTTCTGTTGTCTGGCAACTTTATGTTGCTTTTGTGTAGGGAGACCCTGTTGTTCAGTTGTTGGCTGATGCCTATATATGACTTCCTGCATATATATATATATATATATATATATATATATATATATATATATATATATATATATATATATATATATATATACTACGAAGAACTGATATTAAGATACAAACGTGAGTTAATCTTTGAGATTATATTTTAAAAAGTGCTTCTTTTTTCCAGATAACAGATCTTAATTAAACTATATATTTATTAAGAAAAACCTTTATTAAACGAATTACAACGACTTTCCAAAATCTTTAGTAAGCTGGAATAGAAATATTAATTCAAAATTCAAAATTAAGTTCGGCAAAAGTATATGAGCCCTTAACTTTTACACTCTGCATTTTTGTTCTCTATGTTTGCCATTGCAAATAATTTAGTGCACATGTAAAAATTAAAATATTACGTGTTCAATGGTTTAGTAAGCTTTATATAGTACTGTCAACCAATATAATTCATTGTGTATGCAAAAATTTGCCGTTTGATACTAAATGAAAAAAATATACCATGATCAAAAGAAATTCCTGAAGCTTTAAAAATGGCGTATTTGAAGCCTATAATTATGGAGAAGGCTACAGAAAGCTATCAAAACGATTTTGATTGCACGTCTCGAACCGTGAGACAAATTATTTATGAATTAGTAGGCATCTATGCAGACAACACTACTATTGCTCCTGCCTCAATAGCAAATCCGGTATCGCTGACAAAACTAACATGGCCTTTGGTCTCGAAAAGGACCTCCAATCTGTTGTTAACTGGGGCAAGAAATGGCTGGTTAACTTTAATGCCTCGAAAACAAATCTGCTCCCTTTTACCCACCACAGAGAACACACCCTGCCTGATGCTCAACTCCACGAGAGTACCTCTCTACGACAGCTTGGTCTCACGCTGACATGAGATGGAACAAATACATTGAATCCATAGCTTCATCTACCGCAAGAAAAGTTGGTTCTCTGTGTCGCGCTAGAAAGTTTTTCTCCCCTGAGGTCATCCTTCAAATCTATAAATCAACCATTCGCCCTTGCATGGAATATTGCTGTCATATATCGTCTGGAGCCCCCGCTGTTCGACTTAAGGTCCTCGACAAAATCCAGAGACGGATATGCAACGCGATTGGCCCTAATCTGTCATCACGTTTACAGTCACTCTCTCACAGACGTGCCGTCGCTTCACTCTGTCTTTTCTACAAATACTTTCGCGGCAACTGCTCCCACCAGCTACTTTCGCTAGTTCCCAAACTGCATGGATTTAAACGTGCTACTAGGTTGGCATCTCAGTCCCACCCTTTCACTTCTACTCCAATAGCTTCATGTCTTGCACTACCTGTCTGTGGAACCCCCTTTCTCTAAACTTGCTTTTTTGGTAGCTAAAATTTCAAACTATTTAAATGCAATGTCAATCGACATTTCCAGATGCCTTGATCTCTTCCCCGTCCTTTTCTTCATCCTCTCCTCTATCACGCCTCTTTACTCTTGCTCCCACTCTCTGTAACCCCTTGCGTGCTAGTGGTACTCCCGCCTTGCTTGGGGTGAAAATCTTAAATAATGGAAGGCCTTTGATATGGCGGCATCGCAATTAAGTAGTGGCCGTTCGCCAGAAATTACGGCAAGAGCAATCAGACATCTAGTTCAGCAAGTTCGGGTGGGTCCTGCTCTGACCTCTGGCGGATTTCCGAAGCTCCCTGACTAATATCGAAATCAATGTGCATACGTCTACAGTGCGACGAAATCTGAACGATGTCGGTCTTCCTGGCAAAATGTCTAGAAAAAAGGCAACTGCTTATGGAAAGGCACAAAAAAGCTCGGCTCAGCTATTCCAGACACATATTTGTCATCTAGAAATGTTCTGGCAAAAGGTTTTATGGTTGGATGAGACCAAACTCGAGCTTTTGGGGAGGAACGATAGGTGGCATATCTGGCAAGCTCCTAATACAGCATTTGAAGAGAAGAATTTAGTGCCAACAATTAGATATGGCGGCGGCTGCATTATGATTTTGGGGGGGGGGGTGCTTTGCTGCACGATTGGCACACTGAACACTGAAAGACAACAACCAATTTTGAACGAAAGTCTCTTGCCCTCGGTTCGAAAATTGTATTTAGGTCGGGTTCGGTTCGGTTTGGTTTGTTTTACGGCATATCAACCTCAATAGGTTATTTAATGTCGACAAAATTTTTATTGCTGGTAATATTTTTTTTCCAAAATGTATTTCTGGTAATATTTTTTCTTCAAAAATCTATTTCTGTTAATAATTTTTCTTCAAAATTCTATTTCTGGTATTATTTCTTCTTCAAAAATGTATATCTGGTAATATTTTTTTTTCTAAAAATCTATTTCTGGTAATAATTTTTCTTCAAAATTCTATTTCTGGTATTATTTCTTCTTCAAAAATGTATATCTGGTAATATTTTTTTTTTCTAAAAATCTATTTCTGGTAATAATTTTTCTTCAAAATTCTATTTCTGGTATTATTTCTTCTTCAAAAATGTATATCTGGTAATATTTTTTTTTTCTAAAAATCTATTTCTGGTAACATTCTTTATGCAAAAATGTATTTTTGGTAATCATTCTTTCTTCAAAAAATCTATTCCCCAAATAGTATTTCTTCAAAAATGTATTGCTGTTAGTAATCTTTTACAAAATTGTATTGCTGGTATTAAACCTATTTTTACACTTTCATAGTGTTTTGACCCCAGGACACGGATGTAGTTTATCCTCATACCCAGGGCGAAGGTCGTGTTTGGATATTCCAACAGGAGAATGATCTGAAGCATCAAAGCAAATCCACAAAAGAATGGGTTAGAAAAAAGAAATTTCAAGTCTTGGAAAGTCATAAAGTCTAATCTAAATACAATTGAAGGTCTGGGCTTCAAATTAAAGAAGGTAATACATGCAAGAAACCCAACTAATATCGAGCAACTGTGGAAGTTTTACCAAAAAGAATGGTTCAAAATTGACCCTCACTACTGCCAGAAACGTCTTAAACATTAAAGAAAAAGTCTGATTGACGTCATGACCCCAAAAGAAGGAATCAACAATTATTAAATGTAAGGGATCACTTATTTTTGCATATCTTAACCTTTTTGTTAGTACAGTGTAACCCGGATATAAGAGAGTTGTCGGGACCGGAGAAGAAGTCTCTTATATCCGGGTTTATCTTATATCCGGGCCTCTTATATCCAGGTTACACTATATTTTTATTTCAGCTTGATATATTTTTTAAAATATTTGCAATTTGTTTAATAATGTTTTATTTTTTTTATTGAATATATAGTTGAATTAAATTATCTTGCTTATCTGAAAGAAGGAGACATTTTTTGAAAAATATTATTGGGGAGCGTTCGCTTATTTTTCCGTAGTATTGTATATGTACAAATTAAGATATAAATAAAATATATCTGTAATAAACCAATTTGAATAAAGACCAAATATTTCTTTACCGAAATAAAGTAAATATATATATATATATATATATATATATATATATATATATATATATATATATATATATATATATATATATATATATATATATAAAGAGTGCTCAATACATAATTATGTTATAATTTTTAAATAAACAATTATATATATATATATATATATATATATATAATTATATTCGGATATATATATATATATATATATATATATATATATATATATATATATAATTATATTCGGATATATATATATATATATATATATATATATATATATATATATATATAATTATTTATTTAAAAATTATAACATAAATATATATATATAGACAAATAAGAAAATGAAAAATTCAATAACAGCAATAACAAAACTTACTAACATTCATTTAATAGACATTAATTTACATCACTTAGCATCCTCCATAGTTTATCTTGACTTTAAATTACATCACTGAGCATCCTCCATAGTTTATCTTGACTTTAAATTACATCACTTAGAATACTCCATAGTTTATATTGACTTTAAATTACATCACTTAGCATCGTTCAAAGTTTTTCTTGACTTTAAATTACATTACATAGCATCTTCCATTGTTTATTTTCAATTTAAATTGCATTACTTAACACACTCGATACTTTACCTTGACTTTAAGTTACATCGCTTTGCATCCCCCGTCGTTTAACTTGACTTTAAATTACATCAATTAACATCCTCCATAGTTTATCTTGACTTTAAATTACATTACTTAGCATCCTCCATTGTTTATCTTGACTTTGAATTACATCAGTTGTCATCCTCCATAATTTACCTTGATTTTTCATTGCATTACTTTGCGTCCTCTGTAGTTAATTGTGACTTTAAATTAAAATCACTTAGCATCCTCCATAGTTTATCTTCGACTTTGAATTACATCACTTAATATCCTCCATAGTTTACATTGACTTTAAATTACATCACTTAGCATCCTCCATAATTTATATTGATTTAAATTATATCACTTAGCATCCTCCATAGTTTATCTTAACTTTCAATTACACCACTTAGCATCTTCCATAGTTTATCTTCAATGCTTTATCTTGACTTTAAATTACATCATTTAGCATGCTCCATAGTTTATCTTGGCTTTAAATTACATCTCTTTGAATCCTCCATATTTTATCTTAACTTTGAATTGCATCACTTAGCAACCTCCATAGTTTATCTTGACTTTAAATTGCATCACTTTACATCCTCCATAGTTTATCTTGACTTTAAATTACATCACTTAGAATCTTCAATGGTTTATCTTGACTTTAAATTACATCACTTAGCCTCATCCATAGTTTATCTTGACTATAAATTACATCACTTAGCATTTTACATAGTTTATCTTTACTTTAAATTACATCAGTTAGCAACCTCCACAGATTATCTTGATTTTAAATTACATTACTTAGCGTCCTCCATAGTTTATCTTGATTTTAATTTACATCACATGGCATCATCCATAGTTTCTCTTGACTTTAAATTACATTACTTAGCGTCCTCCATAGTTTATCTTGACTTTAAATTATATTACTTAGCGTCCTCCATAGTTTATCTTGACTTTATTTACATTACTTTGCGTCCTCTATAATTTACCTTGAATTTTTCAATTGGCCAGAAGAATATCCACGAATGTTCTTAAATTCATGAATTTTTGATTCTTTGAAATGCAAATATATTTGTACTTCTGTTTCTAAATACATGTTGCAAACTAAAATCATTACATTTGGTTGACGAAATCTATCTGGGAACGAAACGCGTTGGTAAAGAATGGTTTTTCTTTTGTTTATATATATATATATGTGTGTGTGTGTGTGTGTGTGTGTGTGTGTGTGTGTGTGTGTGTGTGTGTTTCGTGAGTATTTACGGTCCGGCGCTCCTGCTATATATTTAGAGATTCTTGATAAAAGGCAATTAGGAATCAGCAATATTATTGGCTCTAACTTGGCATCTCAGCTTCAGCCACTTTCCCATCATCGTGAACTTGCTTCCTTGTGCCTTTTCTATAATTACTTTCTTGCTAATCCTTCTGACGAGTTCTTCGCTATGTTTGTTGTTTTATCGCCCCTCACTGAATAGAATTGTACATACGGGGACTAGCTGGGACTTCATGGAGACTGTGAGGTATTATGGTGAATGTAGTAAGAATGGTAAGTAAGAATGTGTTGTTTTCGCGTAATGAATATTGTGGTATGTTTGAGTCAATAATTGTGGCTAGCAAAGTTTAATTATAAGACAAGAAAATCCTTTCCCCATTCCCTACTTTTTGCCTTGTGCGACATTTTTGTATTTATTATGGAATAAATATCACTCTTCGCTATGGCTCCTACGCCCGAACGCCACCAATAAGAACTACTGGGAGGGAGAGAGAACTCTTAGTCTTTGTTAGGTCCTCTCCCTGCGAGAAGGAAAACTCTGAGGTAACACCAGCGGCACAGTAGCAACCATTGATATTAATATCTTCTTTTCGTATCTTTCCTTGTGTTGCTCAGATGGTGGGATCGACCCTGTACGCAGTCTTTCTTCACTCTTTCAAAATATCATGCATTGTCCGATTTCTGCGGGGGGATCTTACTGGACGGTGCGCATAGCTCTGTGGAAAATAATGCAAATCGTTGGCCCGGCTTAAGAGTTATGTTCGTGCGTGGCACCGGTGAATCTTTCGGGATGTTGGGCGACGGCTATTCCCGCGAACGAGAAGGAGGCTATCATATATGCATGTCTGCAGGCGTTTAGGTGCGGCACATGAAACAGCTTCCTGGTGTTTCGCACTTGTAAAACACCGGTTGCATTCAGCTCTTAAAGGCGTTTTCATTACCCCCCCTATGGTATAACATTTTGAGAAAAGGTTCGCTTTGTATGTGGTTCTACGCCTTGCTTGCCTGATTGATGGAACAGGGACTTCGGTTAGCGCATTGTTATTCTTCGAAGGTATCTCTTAATTTGGGCTATTTTCTTTCATGAAAAGAACCAAATAGCAAGGCGCCTTTATATCTCCCAAACAACATATATATATATATATATATATATATATATATATATATATATATATATATATATATGCTCCTGAAAATTTATTTCGGTTGAACTCTCTGGGGAGGATGTGTGGGTTTGTAAACAGTGACTATTACGGCTAATAATGCAAGACTCTTCGGTAAATCGAATCGAGTTCTCTCAGTCACTGTGTGTTTATCTAAATATAAATACGCTTAAATTCACCTTCTTCTCTGCCGTGCGCCAACGGCTTCAGGGTAAATTTTCCGACTGACGCGAATTCAGCCGGTTTTCGATTCTAGCCAGAGGCAACCGAACGTCTAGCCACACTGATGAGCTGTGATACAGCGAAACAGTCTGTCTGTGGATGACAATATATATATATATATATATATATATATATATATATATATATATATATATGAGTAAAATGATAACACACACCCATAATAATATACACGCTTACACGCATCATACTCATTCACTCCCTAAGAACCAAATAACACACACACACACACACACACACACACACACACACACGCACTTAACAGAGACACATCCCCTTTCCAGGAACCAATAAATTTATAAAAATGACCAAGGGAATTCAGAGCAGCATGAATCTATTCAGCTCTTATCTTAAATAACAACTCAAAAGAGACTGTTCGACCAACACAACGACTGACCAAAATTCATGTTAAAAAAAATAAAAAAACAAATGAAAACTACAGACAAAAGTTCATTCTCTCCATCAAGACATTCATTTCTGTAGTTCAATGCTACCAGCAAGCAGAAGTTTTTTCTCCTGATGATGGCCATGTTGAGCGAAACTAGTCAAGGAATCTAAATGAAATATTAATAAAAACGAAAGAATATTAATATAAAACCCAGTGTGTCTGAAGATTATAATTTTTTAATATTTTTTATTGCTCAATATATATATATATATATATATATATATATATACATATATATATATATATATATATATATATATATATATATATATATATATATATATATATATATATATATATATATATATATACAGTAGCGGCCATAAAATAAGGAAAGGAAACAACAAAGACATAAATATGTGTATTACTTAAAAAGTAATGCATGAAATTTTTACCGAATAAAGATTAGGGTGTAATGCATAAATATTATACAAAGTTACAAAAATTTACATAATAGTTTTTTTTTCTTAGTCATTGCTGACGGGTTTCGTTAATCCGACTTTATCAAGAACGAGGCTTATACAGGGTCGTTCCCTTTTTAATATTTTGAATAACTACAAAACATTTCGCTTTTAAACTTGCCTTGATAAAGTCAGATTGACGAAATACATTGGCAATGATTAAGAAATACAGAGATGTAACGTGAGTCCTCTTCATAGGCATGTAGTGATATATCCAATATAATTATTCACGAATTTGCTTTGATCAAGAACTCATTTAGACACACTTTTACAAGTCTTACTATTTAACACATAGCAAGGGTATTTACGCTTAAGGGAATCTAAAGAACTGATTAGAATTCGAACTCGGCTCTCAAATTCCTCATTCCGAGCCGCTGGTTGCGTGGACATCACATGTATATTTCACGGCAGGTGTTTATTTTTTGAAATGCGAACTTTGTTTAAGAATGCATAAAAAATTCTGTATCATATCTCGACTGTTGGAAGTGAAATTATTATATTAAGTTATATCAATGGCAAGTGTTTGGATATTGCATTCTTTAAGTACTTTTTCGAATATTAGTGGCATAAAGGGAAGTATATGTTTATTGCCTGCTGGTTATATATAAGTATTCCTGCTATTCTCCGTAATAAGTTCGGTCCATTCTTTTTTTAAATTAACGGTAGCATTTTTAAATCGAAATTCTGGTCTACTTTGATTCGAAGACATTTAATGGATTATCCCAACGGATAAACTGAAAATAAGATTTTTTTTGTTCTTTATTCTATGTACTATATATATATATATATATATATATATATATATATATATATATATATAGTACATAGAGTAAAAATACAAAGTTACCTCATTCGAATAGTTATTTCGACCCACACGACATCTTTGTAGGCCTTGTCAACTCAGATTTATGAAGAAATAAGAACTTTAAAATTTAAACGTTTAAAGAAGAAGAAGAAGAAGAAGAAGAAGAAGAAGAAGAAGATAAATAGATAAATAACAGAAAAGAAGAAAAGAAGAAAAAGAGACGAATAAAAAGGAAGTAGCAGATGAGAATTTAAATAAACTCCTAATATTATGATAGTAGAGGTGGGAGTGTCCTCTCTAAGTCAAGAAGACAGTTATAGTAACCTTGACCTATATTTAAAATATTAACATCTTGTTTATAAAGGAAAATTACTTAAAAGATTTTTAAAGAAGACTTTTTAAGAAAGGGTAAGTAAAAAGGTAACATCTAAAATTAAAAATTATATTAAAACAATATATAATATACAAATAATAATACATTTAATATAATAAATAAAATAATAACAGAATAAAATAATTATTGAAAAAATACATAAAATAAAATAAAATTAATATATATATATATATATATATATATATATATATATATATATATATATATATATATATATATATATATATATATATAAAATAAAAAGAATTAAGCATAAATATTCTATGGTCATAATTTATTCCATTAGAATCGTGAAAACGATCCAATTCATCAGACCAACAAATTCAAAAAGAAAACAGAAAAATCAACTCCGGGAAAAATAAATAAATAAATAAAATTTTGTGAGAGTATATGTATGAGAGTGTGGGACGAACGCTAGAGAAAATGAGATCTATAGAGAGGGGTAACAGAGATGAGAGAAATAGAGGAGGTGGGTTGGGGTGGGGGAACAAAAATATATTTACCACTAATATTATCTATATAATAATATATATACCACTAATATATTTAGCACTAATATTATCTATCTATCTATCTATATATATATATATATATATATATATATATATATATATATATATATAATATATTTAGCACTAATATTATCTATATCTATCTATCTATTTCGGTTGAGCTCTGTGGGTTTGAGGTGTGAGTTTGTAAACAGTGACTATTTAAGCTAATATTGCATGACTCTTCGACAGAATTGAGTCACTGTCAGTCACTGTGTGTTTATCTAAAATCTAAAAATAAACACGCTAAAATTCACCATCATCCCTGCCGTGAGCCGACGGCTTAGTGGTAGAAGTTCCGACTGACGTCAATTCATATATATATATATATATATATATATATATATATATATATATATATATATATATATATTTGGCTGAATAATCTGGACATATGTCTATTTTTATTTTAAGCTTCTCAAATGGGCAGGTAGCGGAGTGGTTAGAACGTTCGCTTTCTGACCATGAGACCGGGTCTCGATTTGTTAATCGGTCCGGAGGAGGTGATCCCAGCGTGCGGCACTTTTGGGAAGTGCCTGTAAACCATACCACGGGTTAACCCAAGCCTTGAGATTGAAATTGGATAGCTGTCGATGGCTGTGCTAGTACGTTGTCAAAAGTCATCGTGACCGAGGGTTTGAGCGTGCTGGCCTTGTTCAAATTATTGATCACGCCAGATAATACGTTCTCTCTCAGAAACTGTAACTAAGGTCTGCTCAGTAGAATTGCAATATAAACCACAGGTGGCCTCTGTGAGTGTTGAACAAACACAAAATGTGCCTGCACGAGCGTCTGTAATAGGGATTAGCTCTTCGCCGTCGTAGACGGGTATCTTCGCATTACAAGTGTCCAGCCATAATCCTTTTAAATTCATGGATCACTTTCTTAATATTGTTATTAAACTCATTATGGAAGAAGCCTGAGTAATTTTCATTCTTTTTATTTTCCCAAGTATTCAAACTTTCAGGGTTAAAATAAATATATATGTTCGGATTATTCAATCAAACTTGCTTGAATGAAAAATATACTGCCTACACACACACACACACACACACACACACACACACACACACACACACACACACACACACACACACACAAGTCTGTGTTTTGATTGATTTGGGATTTACGGCTTATCAACCTTTTGCAGGTTATTTAAAGCCAGAAAATATTTTTACTTTGTAAGAATTTTTTTTTTTGGCGGGGGACTGATTTTTTGCTGATACAAGTCCTACACGCAAGCCGCTAGTGTTTACCGCTAGTGGCCCGCTGTCGGACCGCCGTCGTGTTCGTTTTGGCAATATTACCACTGGCCGACTGCTAGCACACCATTTTTCCCCCCATGGAGTTCGGGGGTTGGTTGTGAAGCTGTATCCTTGTCAATTCACTATCTTTTGCGTTAAACACTGTGATATGTTAGTGCACTCCAAATGTATTCTTAACTGCTACGTATGGTTATGTTCGTCATTACAACTGGTTCTTGTCGTCCTGGGTAAGACGATAAACTACATCCGGCAGAAAGGCGTCTGATCAGGAAGTTGTGAGGGGCATGGAACCACCTCTTAATTGCTGGTGTTCCCAGGTTCACCCTGACTAGAGATCTGTTAGGGTCCCAGTGAAAGTTTGGGTTAATAGCAAGAAAGATGAAGACACTAGTCGAAATAATATATGGAATAATGATAAGACTTCATCTCAGAACTTTAGAAAACAGTGTAAGTTTGGGTTAATGACGAGAAGGCAATCGTCGGAATAATATATGGAATAATGAAAAGACTTCATCTCAGAACTTCAGAAAACAGTGTAAGTTTGGTTTAATGACGAGAAGGCAATCGTCGGAATAATATAAGGAATAATGAAAAGACTTCATCTCAGAACTTCAGAAAACAGTGTAAGTTTGGGTTAATGACGAGAAGGCAATCGTCGGAATAATATATGGAATAATGAAAAGACTTCATCTCAGAACTTCAGAAAACAGTGTAAGTTTGGTTTAATGACGAAAAGGCAATCGTCGGAATAATATAAGGAATAATGAAAAGACTTCATCTCAGAACTTCAGAAAACAGTGTAAGTTTGGGTTAATGACAAAAAGGCAATCGTCGGAATAATATAAGGAATAATGAAAAGACTTCATCTCAGAACTTCAGAAAACAGTGTAAGTTTGGGTTAATAGCAAGAAAGATGAAGACACTAGTCGAAATAATATATGGAATGATAAGACTTCCTCTCAGGACTTCAGAAAACAGTGTAAGTTTGGGTTAATGAGAAGGCAATCGTCGGAATAATATATGAAATAATGAAAAGTTTTTATCTTAGAACTTCAGATAACAGTGAAAGGTTGTACTAATAAGAGGATGTTGTAGACAATATTTGGAATAATATTTCATTTCTGTCTTGCTTTTTCTTTTTTTATTTCCTCCTTTTGATCTTTAAACCAGACATGAGTTCTTTCATCGTTTCTTTAAATTCATTCTTTTTTATTTGTTTTTATTCTTTTATCAGTTCATTTTTCAATTATTTGCATTTCATTTAATTCATTCCACATTTCATTTTGTAATTCATTTGGTCCGTTTTTTCTTCTTTCCTTATTCGCATCTTTATTTCATTCTCATTTTTCATTCATATTTTTCATTCTTTTTTCATTATTATTTTTCATTCTTATTTTTCATTATTTTTCATTTTTTCATTATTATTTTTCATTATTATTTTTCATTCTTATTTTTTATTCTTTTTTTCATTCTCATTTTTCATTCTTTTTTCATTATTATTTTTCATTCTTATTTTAAATTTTACTTTTTTTTTCCTTTTAATTCGTTATTTCCATAGTTTGTTTTTCTTTTTTCACGGCCACTTTCAATTTCCCGTTCACTTCCTCGCAATGTCTTCCCCGGGTTCAACTGCAAGGGTTCAGATTTTGACGTAAGGTCTTCAGAACGAGAAACAAATAAAGAGATGTAAAAAGCAAATTGAAATCACATCTAAAATAAACAGTGAAAGACCTGTGAAATTTTTCGCCTCACGGAGGCCAATTAATCGTCGAACAGACAAACAACTCAGAACCTTGAACCAGAGCCGACGTTTGTTTATGTATTTTTATGGGAATGTTACTTAAACGAATACTGAATAATTCAATTTACACATTGTTTTACACACACACACACATATATATATATATATATATATATATATATATATATATATATATATATATATATAATGTATTTGTGAGTGTGAGTTGCCTGCCAATTGGTTATCAAGTATGACCAATAAAAATTATCATTGTAAGACGACATTGATTTTGAACATATATAGTTCTTTATATCGGACAAAGTTTTGAATATGAGACATAAATTTGACACACATGAGAAACACGTTTTTGTTCTCTCTCTCTCTCTCTCTCTCTCTCTCTCTCTCTCTCTCTCTCTCTCTGTCCATATATATATATATATATATATATATATATATATATATATATATATATACAGTGTAACCCGGATATAAGATAAACCCGGATATAAGAGAGATTTTATCTGGTCCCAAATTAGAGCCATACTTACCTAAACAAAATAGACCAAACACGGATATAAGAGCAACCCGGATATAAGAGACTTCTTCTCCGGTCCCTACAACTCTCTTATATCCGGGTTACACTGTATATATAATATAATATAATTTCTATATATATTATATATGCTCGGTACTTATTGGAAAGCGCTCAATATCAGTGATAGAGCTATGCATATGTTGTAGGGCCCAGACAGAAATATATGTGCACACGTATGCATGAGTGTATTAGCGTGTGAAGTGTTATTCCATTTGACGACACTGACGGTCGATTCGAATAGCGCCAAGAACAGCTTTGCTTACCCCTTCTTGAAAGAACTTCGCCACACACAGACTCAACACCGAAATAGGATTACAATTGCGCTCGAACGAAAGGATATATAACTGCGCATGCCTCGCATTGTTTACATATGCGTGTGCTTATCTGAAATATAATGCGTGCCCCTGTATAATGTCTGCGCATGAGTGTCACCCCAAAACAGACACAGTGTATATATGGCCCGACGATTGCGTCTAGCATGAAACAGACTGTCGCCTCTAAGTGTTGACTTCAATGTTCACTTTTACATTTACATATATATATATATATATATATGTATATATATATATATATATATATATATATAATCAAACCTAATGAGCCAGACAAACCTACCAAGGTTTCACTTAGGCAGATCGTCAGGCGATCTGCCTAAGTGAAACCTTGGTAGGTTTGTCTGGCTCATTAGGTTTGACTAGGTTTGCTCTACGTTTGTATTGAGCTCTTTAGTTAGTTGTTTACTCGTATCGGGGTTTTTTCTTTGGGTCTTGAACCTGTATCTGTGCGATTATTTTCGACAGACTTTCATGTTCCTGGCTCTTTCTTTTTTAAAACCTTTTTTCCCTTTGATTTGGCTATTGTTAAATCAAGAATTCGAAGGTTTTTCGACACGTGTATAGTTACCTATATATATATATATATATATATATATATATATATATATATATATATATATATGCACATTTCATTAAAAACGACTGACAAGGTGCTTTTATTTAGTTTTTTATATAATTTCTCGTGCGATCTAATAAAGTTTTTCTTTTCAGAGGATAAATTATATTAAAAAAAAAGGCTAAAAATAATGGAAGCGTTACTAATTAAAACAAACAAACCAACACTTAATAATATTAACTTTGAACATGGACATAATATCTTGACCGTGTTTTGAAACAAAAAAAATGAATCACTTTATAAAACATACATATAACAAACTATTTCTATTTCTAATTCTAACAGTTGAAATATAAGCCTTGAACATGGCTAAATGTATAGCCGAAAGCGCTCGGATAAAAAGAACATTCGGACAGTTTTTATATGAAATGTGCATGAAAGAAGGATTTCTGCCTAAATACACAAATATATATATATATATATATATATATATATATATATATATATATATATATGTATGTATGTATATTACTTAATTTTGATATATATATATATATATATATATATATATATATATAATCTACTTTTGAAATATATATATATATATATATATATATATAGTTATATATCAAGAACTGTATTGTGGGGAAACGTATGATAAAGTGGAAAAAGTGATTGAAAGAAAAAAAAAAGATTCTAAATGAAATAGTCTAGATAAAACAACAAATAATTTAATGTTTCCAGTATCCCTCTTTCTTGCGCATGCGTAGTCACACCAAAAAACAAATTTAGTCCGATGAAGTCCTAAAGAACGAAACGCGTCACAAGTAAACTTTTTCCACTTTGTCATACACTTTGTCCATATATATATATATATATATATATATATATATATATATATATATATATATATATATATATATATATACGTTCGAAGTTCAATTTAAAGTTTCGTGGTTCTACCAACTCTTCAGGCACGAAGCTTTAAATTGCACTTCGAACGTAGATATATGTATATATATTAATATATACTTCTTAGCACTGTCTAACCACAGTGAGCACTATTTTGTTTACACCTTTTATTAACTTAAGCAAATATTTATTCGCTTATCTATGTATGCGCGCTATCGCATCCATGTAATTATTTTGTTTATGACAACATTTACACACACACACGCGCATGTATATATATATATATATATATATATATATATATATATATAAATGGACTAAATTCGACCATTATTTAAATATATTTTTCTTGTATCTATAAAAAATAACGTATAAACAGGTAATATACTAAAATAATTGTCGGGCTTAGTCCATTTCTTAATATATGATGTCATTTGTTTACGTTAAGTTACGCTTCGAGCAGATATGAGTGTGCGAGAGTAATCATGAGAAATTTGTAGTTTAAAACAGTAATTTAACCTTGCTAACTAGACGCTTTTTCTGTAGCTAAATTGAATAGCACGTCAGGCTATATGACGGTCCCTGTAGGATACAGGTTCGATTCCTGTCGAAGGGCACATATTTTCTATGAAAATTTCTCGGACATTCATTTTCTGTCAGAAGACACATTTTTCTATGAAATTTCTCGGACATTCATCCCGGTAAATGTTGTTAATACTGTTTATTACAAAGGCTGAAACACTATTCTTCAATGGTTATAATTTATTACATTGGAATCGTAATTCATCAGACCTACAAATTCTTTGAATTTGTAGGTCTGATGAATTGGATCGTGATTACGATTCCAGTGTAATAAATTATAACCATAGAATATTAGTATTTGATCTTTTTATATTATATTCTTGCTTTTTATGTACATTGAGCTCTACCTGGATTTTATTCTCTTGGAAATATATACATATATATTTACCACTAATATTATATATATATATGTGTGTGTGTGTGTGTGTGTGTGTGTGTGTGTGTGTGTGTGTGTGTGTGTGTGTGTGTGTGTGTGTGTATTGCTCGTATTTATACTATAAAAATGTATTTTTATACTTTCATCGTGTTTGTTTTTGTTTGGGGGTTCACTATTTGGCCATAGCCGAGACCCTAACAGGTGCTATCACCCCGGATTAGGTTGGACCTGGGAACAATAGCAGTAAAGAGGTGGTTCTACGCACCTCAAAACCTGCAATTTGTCGATTGTAGGCCTTACCGCCAGATGTAGTTTATCGTCATACCCAAGACTAGAATGCCAAATAGAGTTACGTTCTAATGGAAGCGAGTATGCAAGAGGAACAGAAGAAAACAGAAACCGTACAAGACACACAGCAAAGACGTTAAAATTTGGTGATGGACACGTCATGGTGCGGGGGTTGCATCGTAGGCGGCTGCAGAAGAAAATTGTTAAAAGTTGCTAGAAGCCGAAACAGCCAAAACTGTATTATGGTGTTCCTTGCCATACATCATGTGCAACAAAAAAGTTTCTTTTTGATGAACATGTTCAACTTTCGAGAAACTAGCCAGCATAATATATCGAACCATTTTGATGGGAATTGAAGAAACAAGGGTTCCAATAAGAACCACGCAATTTCCTAAAGCTTTGAGATTACCACAAAGAAGAATGCGAAACAAAAATGGGAAAATCTGGACCTTGTTCCATTCAATGCCATTTTAAATTAATTCTTGGTTGGTTGTTTTTGTTTAGTGTGTGTAACAACATGAAGTCTTGTTAAATAGAAAACAGCTGGTCCTGTTGCAAAAAAGTTGATACGGAACATTTACTTTCAACCGATGTTTATCAGTAAGTGAAATCAACTTCAAAGTACAGAGCAAGAGGCTCAGACTGAGAGAAAGTCACGGAATGAAGATAAATTACTTTTTTAGTCAAAGATGACAAGACTAAGAAAAATGTTATATATAAAATTAGCCATCCCGCGAAAATTCACACAGAGGGACAAAGCGGGCCTCGGAGAACGGACAGGGAAGACAGCCGTTAGACTGTGCACTACTCATCTCTACTTTGCTCGCTTATAGCAGTAAGTTACAACCCAAAAATAAAATCTGGTTTACTGATAGAAATTGTTTTTTTTTACTCGTGGGTAACGATCTGATTGAAGGGTAATAGTTAAGCCACAAGCATTTGTCCGGAAGAAGCTGCACCCTGTCAAGGAACCTGGTGTCTGGTCTAAGGTGCAACGCAAAATGATATATCAATGACTTAGTTATTTAATGCCGAAATCTAAATATTTCATACGCATTTTTTTTAGTTAATGTTTTTAGTAATACGTCTTACATAGTTGGAGAAGAACTGGATTCACGCTTTTATAAGAGTATTTGCGCCTAAATGAATATAACTCGTCTGCACTCGCTCTCTCACAGACGCACCGTAGCCTCGCTCTGTCTTTTTTACAAATACGTTCACGGTAATTGCTCCGATGAGATGCTTTCGCTGGTTCCCAGGCTTCATGAATTCAAGCGTCCTACGAGGCTGGCACCCCGCTCCCATCCTTTCACTGTTGAAACTGTTAAATGTCTTTTCTACTTCAATAGCTTCATGTCTCGCCTGTGGAACTCCCTTTCTTATTCCTGTTTCCCTGACAACTATAATCTCTAACTATTCAAATGTAACGTCAATCGACATCTCCAGTTGCCTTCTCCACATCCTTTCACTCCTATCTGCTCTCGCTCCAAATCTTCTGTAACCCCTTGATTTGATCTATCCACTATCCTTCTCCACATCCTTTCCTCTAACACTCCTATCTGCTCTCGCTCCAAATCTTCTGTAACCCCTTGCGTGCTAGTGGCTTCCAGCCTTGCTTGGGGTGAAAAGCTTAAAAAAAAAAATAAAACACGAACCCAATTGGATTTCGAAAACGGTTCACCGATTAACAATTCTAAACCGTTGTCTATTATACAACCTGCACATCTAAACTTCAATTATTCCAAAATGCTCACCCATCTAGGTACTCACCAGGCTCGACATTGCTTAACTTAGCTGATCGTACGGAAATTGGTGTATCAACGTGACATAGTCGTAAGTCATACTAATCGTACATCGAAGCTTACAGCTCCTGATGTCACCTAGGGGTCATTCATTTAGGGACTAACAAGTTTCGAAGTTGCTTAACTGCGGTGATCTTACGGGGACCGATGTTTCAAAGTAATGTTACCATAAGCGACACATAATTAGGAAAGACACTCATGTGAATTTAACATTCACATGACATATTGAAGGCAGATAAGCAGGTGAAACAGCGAGTAAGCTACTTAACGAAACGAGTTTGTGCGAACAGATAGCAGAAATGGGACACAGAGGGACTATGAATGCGGCAAGTTGTGAAGTGTCATCTAGTGATGATCTATTGGCACATAAATGAACGATTGTACCTAACTGGCAACTAAGAGGAAGGAGATATTAACAAAACGGTTATAACATAAACTGAAGCAATTATTCGAGTCAAAGTCAGCATCACCAATTACTAACTTCATACTTTATGGTTTTGTACTTTCTGTAATGATAATGATTATTTTTAAACATTCTGTAATTATAAAGATTATTTTTAACCATTCTGTAATGATAAAGATTTTTTTTCATTAGTCTGTTATAAAGATTATTTTTTTAACGAATCCGTTATGATAAAGGTTATTTTTAACTATTCTGGGATTATTAAGATTATTTTTAACCATTCTGTAATGAAGAAGATTATTTTAACGAATACGTAATGATAAAGATTGTTTTAAACTATTCTGTAATTATAAAAATTATTTTTAACCATTCTGTAATGAAGAAGATTATTTTAACGAATACGTAATTATAAAGATTGTTTTAAACTATTCTGTAATTATAAAAATTATTTTTAACCATTCTGTAATGAAGAAGATTATTTTAACGAATACGTAATTATAAAGATTGTTTTAAACTATTCTGTAATTATAAAAATTATTTTTAACCATTCTGTAATGAAGAAGATTATTTTAACGAATACGTAATGATAAAGATTGTTTTAAACTATTCTGTAATTATGAAAATTATTTTTAACCATTCTGTAATGAAGAAATTTTATTTTTTTCAATATTCTGTTATTATAAACATTATTTTTAGTGATTCCGGAATGATAAAGACTATTTTTAACTATTCTGGAATGATAAATATTATTTTTAACTATTCTTTAATTATTAAGATTATTTTAACTATTCTGTAATTATAAAAAATATTTTTAAACATTCTGTAATGATAAGGATTATTTTTAATGATTCTGTAATGAAGAAGATTTTTGTTTTCACTATTCTGTTATTATAAAGATTATTTTTAACGATTCTGTAATTATGAAGATTATTTAAAAAGAAAAAAATGAAAATTAATTTTAATCCTAAGCAAAAAGGTGAAAGGCTAAATTGTCTCTGGTGCTCCCGTATTTTTTCCATGGCCCTTTTTAGCTTAATACTAACAGGACAAATTGAAGGAAAGAGGGACCGAGGAAAGCAACGCGTCGCATACTTTATGAAACTTGAGTAAATGGATGTCAGAGCA
The DNA here is from genome assembly GCA_964036315.1 of Acanthosepion esculentum. NCBI lineage: Eukaryota > Metazoa > Mollusca > Cephalopoda > Sepiida > Sepiidae > Acanthosepion > Acanthosepion esculentum. Next base: position 48,044,514 of record OZ038490.1, read on the forward strand.
GGGTTTGAGATAAATAACAAAAAAAAAAAAAAAACTTGTTCAGAGCTGCAAGTGACAGAATGATGTAGAACGCTATGATCGCTTACGTCTTGAACGGACAGGGCACATAAAAGAATATGGCCATGATGCTCTAGTATCCACTACACAGCATTAATGGAAATACAGTAACTTGTTTTCCGACCCTCAAAAATTAAAAAATGTACTGAGAAAAAACATACTGTTAATCCATCTTGATTTTGGGTGTATAATTAACAATAGTTATTAATTTACGAAGGTGACCAGAAAGTTTCGCAGACTTCTACACAATAATGTTTTCTGTGATAAAGAGCTTTCATGATGTTTTGTTCTGTATCAATAGCTTTTTTAGACATGACATACTTAAGTATGATACAATATTTTTTGCCTTTATATACTTACTGAAATGGGGGTTCATCTAATAAAATATGTGTGTAATTTAAGCCCTGGAATACGCTAGAGTTCAAAAGTTTGAGGTTACCTCTAATAATTTTATCAGTTGGCCCAAAAGGTTTTGTACTTTAAATAAGGGAAAATTATTATACGTATAAAAAAATTGAGTTATGAAATTTTATTAGAAATTTTATTATGAACAAAAAGAAAAAGTGACCTTTATCATTTTATGATTAAATTTTGCTCACGTCAAAATATCCTCCTTTTCGCCTTTGGCATTCGTTGGAAAAGTTTCTCAAAGTATAAGTTTGATAATTGATTCAATTCTTTTTTTTATTTGACTCTAAGAGCTTTTTTCCCATTTTTTTTTTTTTTTTTTTTTTTTTTTGTCAAGTTCATCCCATGGTAATTCTAGGGTTGACTTCAAACTTCTGAATGTAGTGTGCGTAATTTAAAAAAAAAATGTTTTATTATAAAATAACCTTTGATTGTGGCCGGGCTCTCCCAAAGTTGTATCCTTGTGCCTTACCTATTTGAAACATAGTAAACAACAAGAGCAGAAAAAAAAAAGATTCTGCTAAGTTCGAAACTGGAAGACGAAGAGAAATAACTGTGAAAGAAAAGGTAAAACGAAATTAAAAACCCAACGAAGTTTGTCTGGTTCCAGCGTACGGATAGAGACTGAGGAGGTCTTTGTTGAATAGGGAGTGAAAATGCGGGGATGACACGGGCGAGGTGAAGAGGAGAAGGGGGAGAAAAGGGCAGGAACCCTACCCCGCTCGAAAAGTCTATCGTGGGAACCGTTTCCTCGTTGTTAGAAGAAACGGTAACCTCAGCCCCTTACCCTGACGTGCATTCTGCTTTTTCTCTAATTTAACGTTTATGCTTGTTTTTATATATATATATATATATATATATATATATATATATATATATATATATATATATATATATATATATATATATATATATGTAATTTTAAGAGTTTTCTTTTTATTGGGAGGTGAAGATTACAGTTGGGATGGCTTGGGTCTACCAGTTCGTTGCATAGGCTTCGTAATATGCCGTAGCAGAGTCGACACACTGTTTATTTCAAATCTAATATCAGTGCCGTCACCCTGTTTCTTCAATTTGCCGCCTATCCACGTAACATTCTGCCCCCCCCCCACAAAAAAAAACACACATAGTGTACCTGCTAAAGGAAAGGAATAATTTTCGAAGATAAGGTTTGAATGTAAGTATAAACGCAGCTGTGATCAAACAATTAATCTCTTAATCGGTCAATTTTCAAAAGGATAAAGCCGCTTGCGAGCGGTCGGTATTCGAGCGAAGACTTCTGAACGCGGATTTCAATCGAGGTAAAAAGCTTTCCCGATTGGAAAATCGACGTAAGACGTTTTCTATGCCCGCAAAGTCCTAGCAGATATACAGGGTGCGATGGATAAATATTTCGTCAGAATGATGCAGAAATGAAACATTGACATTTTAACAGAAATACAGGGTGCGATGGATAAATTGTCGTCTAAATGACGCAGAAATTCAATACAACACTGGCACCTCATTCTAACAGAAGTACCGTGTGCGATGGATACATTGTCGTCTAAAATGACTCAAAAATGTAAATAACACTGGCATCTCATTCTAACAGAAGTACAGTGTGCAATGGATACATTGTCGTCTAAAATGACTCAAAAATGTAAATAACACTGGCATCTCATTCTAACAGAAATACAGGCTGCGATTGATAAATTGTCGTCTAAAATGGCGCAGAAATGAAAATAAAACTGGTATCTCATTCTAACAGAAATAGAGGGTGCGATTGATAAATTGTCGTCTAAAATGACGCAGAAATGAAAATAACACTGGCATCTCATTCTAACAGAAATACAGGGTACGAGGGATGAAATTGCCGTCTAAATGACTCAAACATGAAAATAACACTGACATCTCATGTTAACAGATATATTTACTAAAAATTACACAAAAAAATATCTTGAAATACGAAAGAGTTTATTTATTCATTAAAATCGCCATTGACTTCAACCATAGCATCCAGACGTCCAGAATCTCCTGCATCTCTTCTGCACGGTCTTCTTGTTTAAGTTGGTGAAAGCTGCCATAATCTTGGCCTTCAATTCATCTTTGGTGTTACAATGAGTTTTCTTGGTCTCTCTCTCAACTGCGCCCCACACATAATAATAAAGGCGGTTGCACTCTGTGGAGTTAAGTGGTCAAATATAACAGGTGATGTGGTCACAAGAATTGGTTGACAGCCATGACTGGGTTTTCCTCCTTGTGTGGGATGGTGCAGAGTCCTGTTTCCAGACATGGGGTCTTCTAGCAGTTACCCTCTTGACGCAGGGCAGGAATACCCCCTCAAGGCACTTGATGCAGGCCTCCGTGTTGAGTTTGAGGCCGTTTGGGAAAATGAATGGAGGCATAACGTCGACATCAGTAATGATCACGCCAAACACCTTCGTAATCACCATTAGACTCATCTAAATTCTGAAATGTTCGTATTGCAGCTTCCGATGCGAATGCCAAGCAGTAGAGCATGCCGTTTCCAAACTTCTAGCGAAGTTAATTGCGTCATAGTGGTCTCTTTCTCACGGACGGGTGCCCAGCTGACCCTACTATTCTGTGCAAACAAAATCAAAAGCAGACAACGCGCATGCGCGAAATTAAAAATATAAAATGGCGACAATTTACTCATCGCACTCTGTAGTTCTGATATTATTAGTAGTGCCTGTAGTTGTCGGAGCCATTTCTTGAAAAAACATTTCTAATGTCAATTTTCAAGATAATTATTGTCACCATATTTGGACGGACTTTATTATATTTTTTCATTATTAATACAAGGCTCAAGAGCCACTTGAGGTAGAGGGTGCGCGTTAAGGATGCAAAAGTAGGAAGTATGAATTATGTAGATATGTGTATTTAGATATGTGTACAGGTAACGATTAACTCTTGACCTGAAGAGATCAAATTGTAAGGTCGACTCTGCGCCATCTACATATCTTGTGTTGTTGAGAGTGTGACCGCCGATAATAAATCCTGAAAAGACTTCCAGTTCTCTTAGGAGCACCAGGATGACTATTTCTTAAATTTAACCGAGTATGCCACAAAGGAGTGAACCAAATGAAAATCCAAATCACTATCAATGCATAAGCAGTCGGGTCACAACCATCGCCCAAGGACAAAATTTAATTTGGTCTGTGAATGCAATACTACTTGTTTTTTTACGGTTTATCAACCTTTCGCAACTCCCTAAAGTACCCAAAAAACGTAAAAGTTGAGCAGGTGTGAAAGTGGAAGTTTAAGTATCTAGATAGTAAAACCTCATTTAGTATTTATGTAGGTAAAATGCCTTCCAAAAGCTAAGCAAAGTATTAAGAAACGTGTCCCTATATTTTCTTTTATAATCAGTTCACTCCAAGCAAGGCAATAATGCCACTAAGACGGAAGGGGGTTATTGGGAGTGAAAGAGAGGGAGAAGACGGGGAAAGGATAATAAAAGAACAGGTTTCAGGATGAGATGACAGCTGATGTTGCGTTTAAAAATAGAAATGAGTTTACAGCCAGATCACGTTGAAAGACCGGTTCCCGTACGATCTTTGAAGTTAAACAACGAGGCGCCTAGTCAGTACTTAGATGGGTGACTGTTTGATCATACTAAGTACTGTAAGCTTGGATGTGTGGGTGGTGTAATGGATTATGTCTTCGAATTGTTAATCGGAGAGCCGAGTTCCAATTTCAGTCAGCTTTGTTATGCTCACTTACGCGTAAATACTCTGGAGAAAGGTATGAATCCACTTTTTCTCCCTCCAGCTATGGGTTAACTAGTAAAACTTGTATCACTAATCATTATTATCTCCAAAAAAAAAGTTCTTACAATCATATTGTCCTGGGTAAGACGTTAAACTACACCAACGTCCTGGGTAAGACGATAAACTACGTCCAGCAGCAAGGCCTCTGATCAGGAGGTTATGAAGAGCGTGGAACCACCTCTTAATTGCTGGTGTTCCAAGTTCCACCCTGACCCTGGGTGGTAGCACCTGTTGGTGTCCCAGCTATGGACAAATAGTTAACTATTACCAGCAATACTTTTTTGAAAAAAATTATTACCAGCAATACAATTTTGAAGGAAAAATATTACTAGAAAGAGATTTTTGACAAAACAAAATATTACCAGCAATAAAAATTTTATTGGTATTAAATAACCCATTGAGGTTGATATGCTGTAAAACAAAATAAACCAAACCAATCTAAACCAAAGGATACATATTCTATTCATACGAATCTATCCTAAAAATGTTGTCGGCATTAAATAACTCACTGAGGTTAATATGCCGTAAAACAAAATAAACCAAACCAATCTAAACCGAAGAATACATATTCTATTCATGCGAATCTCTCCTAAAAACCTTGTCGACATTAAATAGCCCATTGAGGTTGATATGCCGTAAAACAAAATAAACCAAACCAAGCAAAGCTTTTGCGTAGCAGGGGTTTTTAATATCTTTTTTTCTTTGGATCTATTTCCAAAGGTTCTGTGAACTTTCTTTTTCGGGACGATTTTCTTGGTTCTGGCATTGTTTGCGGTCTTTTTATGTCAAATGTTTCGAAATCACCTCTTCCTGGGGTGGACCTTTAGCATCCTATAACGGTCTCTTCCTTATTTGGTTTACGTGTCTTCTATGTGATAATTTTTGTCCCTGTACTATGTAAACCATATTGCCGATTCTTTTCTCAATTGTCCCTTGCTCCCAGTAAGATGTATTCTTTTTATATGCATTAAAAAAACCTTTTCTCCTGGGAGGAATTTTCTTTTTGGTGCGTAGGACTGTGTTACTTGTTTCGTTTTACCTGGTAGCAATTTATCAAAAGCTGATCTGATTTTTCTAGCAAACATCACTTCTGCGGGTGATAATGTTGATGGTGTAGCATTATTTGGCGTAATTCGATATACCTGAAGAAATTGTTGTAATGCTTTCTCCTTAGGCACATCGTATGCTTTTCGTAACGCTCTTTTGAGGGTATCAACAAATCTCTCCGCCTGCCCATTTGATCTTGGGTGATAAGGCGGGGATTTTATATGTTTGACTTGATGAATTTCGCAAAACTTTTGGAAGTCTGCTGACGTGAATTGCGTTCCATTATCTGTGACTAGGCAATCCACTACACCAAACCGAGCGAATAGCTTGTGGAGGCAATTTATTGTAGTTTCTGTAGTAGGATTTTTGCAACGAAACACCACCGGCCATTTACTATAGCTATCCACTATGATTAAATAGTAGAAACCGTCTATTGGTCCTGCATAATCTGCGTGTATTCTTGACCACGGACGATCAATCTCTGGCCATGGCTTATGTATGATTGGCGGTGCTTTGGCTGCTAAATTACAACCCTTGCACATTTCCACCGTCTGAGTAATATCCTGGTCCATATTCTTCCAATATACATAGCTTCGCATTAGCGACTTCATTCTATTTTTTCCAGGATGTCCCCTGTGGAAATCCTTTAAGATTCGCTTTTGTAATGTTGTGAGAATTACAACCCTTTCGTTGTAAAGTAGCACATTATCGCATAGAGAAAAGCTGTCCGAAATTTGCTCATTTTTCTGCTATTTTTGCTTTTGTTTCATTTATAAATTCGTCGTTTTTTGCTTCATTTTTATGTCTTGCAGTGTGACTGGGAGGTTTCTAACTGTACCTAGTACTGTTCTGATATCTTCTTCATTTTTAAGGCTGCAATTACCGTATCTTCCAATGGTTCTGTTTTGGTTGGTATAAGTCTCGACTGACCATCCGCATTCCCGATCTATTTCGTTGGTAAATATTCCAATCTGAAATTGTAGTTCAGAAGAATTATTACCCATCTTAGTAACCTATTTGCAGTGTAAACCGGTAGACCTTTTTTCGAACCAAAAATTGTTAGTAACGGTTTGTGATCCGTCTGTAGAGTAAAATATCTACCATAGATGTACCTATGACACCTTGTGACTGCGAAGATAATTTCCAGATCTTCTTTCTCTATTTGTGAGTAATTTTTCTCCGCTGGTAGTAGATTTCGAGAAGCATGTGCGATGGGTTTTATTGTCCCATCCGGAATTTTATGTAATATACACGCGCCGACTCCGTAGGCGCTCGCGTCACTTGCTACAATAATTTCTAGTTTAGGATCGTAGTGTGCCAAAAATAAATCTGAAGTTAACGTTTTAATTATTTTTTCAAATGTTTCCTGGCATTGATCTGTCCACTGCCAAACTTTTTTCTTTCTTTAGCAGCTCGTTCAGTGGTGCGCGAAGTTTATGCATGTGAGGTATGAATTCCTGGTAGTAACTCACTAAGCCTAAAAGACTTTGTAGTTCTGTTATGTTCTTAGGAACTGACATTTTTTTTTATTGCTGTTGACCTTTCAGGGTCTGGTCGTCTACCTTCTTGATCTATGATATGGCCAAGGTTTTTAATTTCCTTCATGAAAAAATCGCACTTGTTTTCTTTTACTTTAAATCCATAGCTTTGTATTCTCTTAAACACTTCCTGTACATATTCCCAATGTTGTTCAACGCTTTTGCTATTAATCAATACGTCATCCAGGTATGCAATTGTGTACTCTAGTCCGACAAGCATCGTATCCATTGTCTGTTGGAATATAGCCGGCGCGACCTTAATCCCAAAAGGTAGTCTTTGGTATCTGTACAATCCTTTGTGTGTGTTTATGCATAGTCGTTTTGAACTTTCCTCATCGACTGGAATTTGCAAGTACGCTTCACTTAAATCAATTTTCGAAAAAAATTTTCCGCCATTTAATTTAGTGAATACTTCTTCTGGACTGGGTAGAGGATAGTGGCAGTCCTTTATTGCTGCGTTCAAACCTGTAGAAGAATCAGCGCAAACTCGAATTTCTCCTGATTTCTTTTTGACGTAGACCGTCGTGTGGCCCATTTACTGTATTCTGCTTTTGTCAATATGCCAGTGTTTTCAAGTCTAGGCAATTCTTGATCAATTTTTACTATTGACGCAAACGGTACGCTCCTTTTTTTCTTGAAGATAGGTTGAACGTTTTCTTTTATTTCGATATTAGCTGCCATTTTCTTACATCTTCCGAGACCTGCTGAAAATACTTCGGGGAAACTCGTTTTTAGTTTCTCTTTTAATTTGTCTGCCTCGGTTGATAAGATTTTTATATTTTGGCAGTACGTACTTATAGGTAAATCCCACAGTTCGAATTTTTGCATCCAGTCCGTTCCGAATAGGTGTTCTGTATTTCTTAAGACGTACATTTTTAGTATTTTCGTCATTCCATTAAATGTTACATTTGTAATTACTTCACCCTCAAATTTTATCTTTCTCCCCGTAACTGATCTAGCAATTTTATCCGTTTTTAACATGGTAGGTTTGTTCAGTTTTTTTAACATGGTAGGTTTGTAGGTTTATAATAGTTAAGTCTGAGCCAGAATTCAGCTGTAGCCTGACTTTTCTGTTTTGCATTTCAACTTGTACGTATTTTCTTATGTTAGTCTCATCTGCTTGGTCAGTCCTCGTAATTCTTATTCTGCTTTTGCTTTCTCTTCTATTCCAACAATGAGAACTTTTATATCCTATTTTTTTACATGATAGACAAGTTTTTAAACGATATGTACAGTCTTTAAACCAATGCCAAGTCCCACGACGATAGCATGGACTGGGTGGTAGTTTTTTCTGATATTGATTTTTATAGTTAGAAAAATTTGTTTTACGTGTTCTTGAGGGGGGGAAATCGGTTTAGTTTGTTTGTGAGGAGGAAAGTTGGTTTGTCTTCGTACTTTATGTATGTGCGCGGTGCTAGCTTCTTCTGTCTTTTGAGTCTTTCTTCACACTGATGCATCTCTGGCAGTCTTCGGCTAGTTTTTGAAGTGTCAAATCTTGTTCACTCTCCAATTTAGTAAGGATTCTGCGTCTCATTTCCGTGTCTTTGGTTGAAACCAGACCTTGGACGTAAATTAAGCATTTGAAATTGTCTGCGCTGAGTTCCGATAATTTGAAGTCGTCACAATATTTGTTGACAATGGACGCGAAAGTTATGTAATCTTCGTTGTCCTTTTTTGTAAGGTTCAGACATTTCCATCTTTTGTGGAATAGTCAGGTATTATGACTGAAAAGTTCTGTTAATAGTTTTATGGCTTCTTTGAAAGTTAGCTCACTTGTTTTTCTTGGAAGGATATAATCTACGAATTTGGTATATTCGCATGTGCCTAATTTTCTTAGTAATAGTCGTACTTTACGTGCGTCTGACCAATCTTTGCAGTCAAATTCATATAGATCTTCGTACCTTCGGAAGTAGTTTGCAAAAGTTTTGTCTTCGTCGGGTGCATACGTGAAATCTTCGATAGTTCACCAAATAGCGTCTTGTGAGAGAACTGTTTTGTTTTCGGAGATTTGCTCTTTATTTGACATTACACGTAGCAATAATTCTTGTAATTCCAGATGTTTCTGTTCGTACTTTTGCTGCTGTTCAAACTGGATTTTGATAAGTTCCACAATGGTTGACTTAAAATCTTCCATGTTGACGTAATTTTGTATAACCTGATATTCTGAAACCTATGTACGCAAAAAAAAAAATTCCTTTTTTGCCAGTGAAATTGATATCCAAAAAAAATATTATTTTCTTTTTTTTTTATGTGTTCGCGTAGAACTCGTTTTTTGTTTTGTTTTTAGAAATCTCGCGTAGAACTTGTTTTTTTAGAGTTTACTCGTCGACCACTGATAGCAACAAATGTATGTCTTCCGCGTAGAAAGTTCGTTTTTCTTTTGGGGTTTTCCAGGTCGCCACTTGTTATGTGTGACGGATAGCAAAAAAGTATGTCCTCCGCGTAGAAAGTTAGTTTTTCCTTTGGGTTACCTCGTCGCCACTTGTTATGGTCCAAGTTCCTTGTACCACGGTCATGGTCCAAGGTAGAACCAATGAAGAATAACTCGAACACATGTATGGAATAACACAGATATATATTACAAATAGAAATATGTACAAAAGAAATAGAAGTGTTAGTAATAACAATCAGGTTAGGTTAGAGAGAACTATGTTGTCTCGACCAGTATCACTATTCCAATGTCTTACAGTAATCGTCTGACGCGACTCTGTCTCTGACTCTGACTGACTGTGAACCTGAACTGTGAACTCTGACTGCTCCCTCTTGAGGCGCAGTATTTATGATGTACGGAAATAGTCCATTATTATTATGGGTAAGTTTCCATAACAATAACCCATTGAGGTTGATATGCCATAAAACATAATAAACCAAACCAAACCTTACAATCTTAAAAATAATTTTTGCCTTTCAATAATCTTCAAAGGGTTGATAAACGAATCAATCAATTAATCAATCAATTTTTTTTAAAAAATACGTATGTGCCGAGGAAGCAAGAAACTGGAATTAAGCTCCACAGGCGAGAAGTGCGAGAAAAGAAACTATTAGAATAGAACATGCGGTTAGAACAGCAAAAGGATTAGACAAATCTAGTAATAGGCTTAAAAAAACAGGAAATGTTCGTTAAAATTAAAATAATTCTCAACTGCTATACAGTATCACAATAAATGCTGGATGACTTCCTCACAGAGGAAACTGGAGTCAACAGAGATATGCTTCTACAGAAGGATGATGAGTATATCTTAGGAGGGACATAGGCTCAACAGACAAGACCAAAAGACAACTATTAACATGAAGCAAATATTGGTGCATAATGTATATATAGCTGGCCACTAGTATTCGAGGATACCCGCCTACTAGGACGGCTAGGCAATCCCTATTACAGACGCTTGCTCAGGCGTATTTGTGTTTATTCAACACCCAGAGAGCCCACCTGTGGTTTATACTGCAACTATACTGAGCAGGCCTTAGTTACAGTTTCTGGGAGAGACCGTGTTATCTGGCATGATCAACAATTTGAACAAGGCCAGCACGCTCATGCCCTCGGCCACGATGACGTCTTCCTTCGTGCTAGCATAGCTATCGACGGCCCCAAGGGTTCCGTCGACCCAATTTCACTCACAAGGCGTGGTATGGTTTTCAGGCACTTTCCAAAGGTGCCGCACGCTAGGATCGACCTCTGCAGACTGATGACATCAAGAAGTCACTTTTCTGACAAATCGACCATGGTGAGATTCGAACCCGTGTCTCATGGTCAGAATGCGAACGCTATAACCACGTGCATAAGAGCAAAATATTATTCAGCACTCACTGCAAGGAAAGACCCAACATACTGGAAGCTATCATTATACAAAATAAACAGACCATATTATATCTGATACATAATTTCTGGTGCCGTCTCGCTCTCGTTAACCGTTACACATGACATCATTTTGAATTGTTTCAAATTTTCAGCTGTCTACAAAATATCAGGATGTAACCAACGGAATCTTCTCTACAACACTAACAGCACAGGGTTCTTCATAATGACTGAAACGATCGAAAGAATTTGAGCCTGGCGCAGAGTTGAGAGCAATATATATACAGGGTGTCCATAAAGTTCGTGTGCACTTTTAAAAATTTATAACTTTATTTGTATTTGCGATAGAAATAATTTGTAAAAAGGATTAGAAAGAAGTAAATCTATATTTTTTTAGGTTTTATTGAAATTTTATTTAAGTTTCCACATGTCCTCCATCATTAGCAATACAAAGGGTAATACGATTTTGCAGTTCACGGAAAACATTTGCCAACTGATTTACAGTAATGCCTGAAATCACAAACATTTTTACAGATTATTTCTATCGCAAATACAGATAAAGTTATAATTTTTTTTAAAGTGCACATAAACTTTATGGACACCCTGTATATATATATATATATATATATATATATATATATATATATATATATATATATATATATATATATATTTATTTATTTATCAAATGTAATGAGAACAAAAAGAATATAAATTTAAACGTTCGTAGCATTAATTTAAAAGAGGGCTCAATACCAAGAGTAGATCATTAGTTATTTATTTATTATAAAGATATTACATATGGACAAACTCGCGACAAAGATGCATTTTTGTTTCGATGCGAACGCATCTCGACAAGTGAGGAACAAAGATGGTTATAAACGATTTTATTTAAAAATGCTACTTATGAAAAATCACTTTCTTTTTTTTTTCATTATTAAATTTTTTTAAAAAGACATAAAGAGAAACAACATAATTGGACAAGGAATATATAAAGGGTTTCCATAAAAGGAAAAAAAAATAATAATAATAATAGTAATAATAATAATAATAATCATAAGAAGAAGAAGAAGAAGAAGAAGAAGAAGAAGAAGAAGAAGAAGAAGAAGGGGAAGCAAAGAAGAAGAAGAAGGGGAAGCAAAGAAGAAGAAGAAGAAGGAGGAGGAGGAGGAGGAGGAGGAGAAGAAGAAGGAGGAGGAGAAGAAGAAGAAGAAGAAGAAGAAGAAGAAGAAGAAGAAGAGGAAGAAGAACGATGAGGAGGAGATGAAGAAGAAGAAGAAGAAGAAGAAGAAGAAGAAGAAGAAGAAGAAGAAGAAGAAGAAGAAGGGGAAGCGAAGAAGAAGAAGAAGAAGAAGAAGAAGAAGAAGAAGAAGAAGAAGAAGAAGAAGAAGAAGGAGGAGGAGGAGGAGGAGGAGAAGAAGAAGAAGAAGAAGAAGAAGAAGAAGAAGAAGAAGAAGAAGAAGAAGGAAAAAAGAAGAAGAGGAAGAAGAAGGAGGAGGAGGAAGAGAAGAAGAAGAAGAGGTAAAAGCAAAGAGAATAGGATAAAAGATAATAAGAGGAAAAGAAAGTGGAAGAAGAAAGAGTAATATAAGAGTTAAGAAAAATTAAAAGACAACACGTCATTAACTCCAAAGAAAAAGAAGAAGAAAAAAATAGCAGAGAATAGAATAGAAAAAACGAATAGGAGAAAGATTCTACATGAATACGAGAAAAAACGGAAAAAAGGAGAAAGAAAAAAGAAAGAAAGAACAAAGGAAGATAATATGAGTTGTTGATAACAATTCAACCAATGAAAGAACGTTAATATTAAGATAAAAAATTATCCCTAAAGATTTAAAATTCAATCGGAAATGGCTGCTACATTGGATAACTCTTGAAACTGTGCAACGATCAAAGCTTGACATTATTTAAAGAATCAGACATATCATTTAATAGAATTAAACATAGTATGTAAATAAAAGACCCTTTTAAAAAGTAAAAGATTAGACATGCAAAATAAACTATTTAAAATATTATATTAAAAATTTAAATTCAAAATTTAAAATATGAATAAAAGGACATATAAAATATAGTATACTAATATATTTTTTTTTTTAAATTAAAGCCTATTACCAAACTATATGACTAGTAATATAATACAGGTGTAAAAGTATTTTTATATAATATTGTTACTAGTAGGATACATGTACAAATCAATTTAGAACCTTAATTTAAGATAGACCAGTAAAAATGACAGTGATATCTATATAAGAAGGTAAAATAATATAAGTGAGTTATAAAATTAAAGGTTCAGCAAGATTACCTTGCTTCCCTATTAATTACGATCTTCAAGAATTTAAATGCAAGGACAATCGCCATCTTCTGTCTTCTTGAATCTCCTCCATCTTCTGTCCATTCCTCAATCCTCACTAATTTTTTAAATGATTAAAAAAACAACAGATAATGCAATAGATAGATAGATAGATAGATAGATAGATAGATAGATAGATAGATAGATAGATAGATAGATATGAACAGACTGGGATAGATAGATAGATAGATAGATAGATAGATAGATAGATAGATAGATAGATAGATAGATAGATAGGAAGAGATGAGGATAGAGAAAGAGAGGTCAAATAAAGGGAGGAGATAGATAGATAGATAGATAGATAGATAGATAGATAGATAGATAGATATGAACAGACTGGGATAGATAGATAGATAGATAGATAGATAGATAGATAGATAGATAGATAGATAGATAGATAGATTAGAATGACAATTGGAAAAAATCTTAGTTTTTTGCCGACGCGTCTTCCGACTTTATCAAGGCAAACAATGTAAGCGAAATACTTTTGTTGTCATATTTACATTAAATCCATAATTTTAAAAAGTGAGACACTCCTGCGTCAGCCTCTTTCTGGATAATGGTAACTTTCTTTATACTAAGAGTTCGTTTGTTTTGTTTTTGTTTTTGTTTTTTTTTTTTTTGTTTTCCATGTCGACAATATGGTAAAATTATTCTGGGAAATTCCCAACCTCCCCAGTTTGTTTTTGTTCCCTTTTTTTCATCCCGACTTTTTCAGCCTACTTCTTTCCCCATGGCCGTATTCATTTTATCCTTTCCCTCTCCTTTAGTGAGAGAGCCTCTTCATTTTGTCTAAAGTCAGAATACAGCGGACGCTTTGAATTCTTCTGAGGGTTTGACGACTCCAATTAACATCAGTTATCCTTTTATTTTGTGTATGTTTTGATATTTTACTTTGTTTTGGGGTTCATTCCCTCCCCGCTCATTACGTATCATCCACAGATTTTTATATATAGAATTTTATGATCGTTAATTTTTATGTCATACGATGTTTTTGTAAGTCTCTTGAGAGTATTGCGGTATCGTGATATATGGAGGATTGAATGATGATGGATAAGTTCTTTTGGTGGATGTACAAATTGTAATGAGTGAATGGGCCGTGAATCTGATTAGCTAGGTATAAGATTGTAAGTGATGACCCGTCTTAGACCAACGACACCCCATTTTCAGCCTTGTGCCACTCTTGTATTTTATATACACTAAATCTAAAACATTTCGCTTTCATTGTTTGCCTTGATAAAGTCGGAAGACGAAAAGCGTCGGCAAAAACTAAGATGTTTTCCAAATGTCATTCTTATGCCAATGTATCATATCCACAGAATAGTTCTGGGAATTTTACTATAGATAGGTAAGTAGATAGGTAAATAAGGGATTAAATTATATTTATATACAAGGGAAATTTAAAAATATCTTCACACTTGTCTAAATATATGTTATGGCAAAAGAGCGGATAATTTTTTTTACTTACCTTCATATATATATATATATATATATATATATATATATATATATATATATATATATATATATATATATATGTTTTTCGACAAATATTGTTTTTGTCAAATTTTGATATTTTGAACAAAATTAAATATATATATATATATATATATAATTCAATTCAAAATATCATGTGTTACCGCAACTTCTGCCAACTGGGAATAGACTGGCAGTAATATTTACTGCCTAACGATTTCTACCTGAAAGAAACCACGGTAACAGGAAGGTCAATTTTCTAAAAAAAATTCTAAAATAATAATAATAATAATAATAATAATATATATATATATATATATATATATATATATATATATATATATATATATATATATATATATATATGTATGTATGTATGTATGTATGTATATATATATATATATATATATATATATATATATATATATATATATATATATATATAGGAACAGATAGAGATAGATGTAAGCAAAATGGTTTAGATAGATAGATAGATAGATAGATAGATTTAAACAGAATGGGGCAGATAGATAAGTAGATACATAGATGTGAACCGAATGAGATATATAGATTGATTGATAGATACTGAAGATAGATAGATAGATATATAGATAGATAGATAGATAGATAGATAGATAGATAGATAGATAGATAGATGTATAGAGAATAGGATAAATAGATGGATAGCAAGGTGTAAACAGGATAGATAGATAGATAGATAGATAGATAGATAGATAGATAGATGTAAAGAGAATAGGATAAATAGATAGATAGCAAGGTGTAAACAGGATAGATAGATAGATAGATAGATAGATAGATAGATAGATAGATAGATGCCTGTGCACACGCAGACACTGACAGAGTGAGAGGGCGTAAAAGACCCACCTGCAAACACACATAATGGATGTGCGAAACGATCACCTGTATAATTTACCAATTAAACGTTTTTACATCTCTTGTTAAATTATTTATTTAGTTATTTATTTAAATAGCCGTTCACCGTTGCTTTTCAATGTGCCGGGCTCTTCCCATGCTTCCAGTTTTGTTTCGTCTTCTTTCCACTTTCAAAGCAATTCCATTCTGCTCGTTTCAATAAAACCTTCTTTACAGCTTCTCGTATTTTGTCTTCCCCTAATCGCATCTCCTTCGTCCACTTCGCATTCATTCTCGACGCTCATCTGGACTTCGCCCCGGCGCTCACATCCTTTCACATTGAAACTATTCATTGCAAATTCTTTCCTTTCTTTGCTTTCTTTCATTCTTTCTTTCTTACTTTTTTCTTACCTGTTCTTTTTAAGAGAAGGGGGGCGCTTTTTACCTCAAGGGATTTAGAGAGGTGCGACCTTCTATTCAAGATTTTTTTTCTTCTTAAGTTGAGGCAGGTGTTAAGCTTCCAGGTGACTGTGGGTTTGGTAGATAGATAGATAGATAGATAGATAGATAGATAGATAGATAGATATAAACAGACTGAAATAGATAGATAGATAGATAGATAGATAGATAGATAGATAGATAGATAGATAGATATAAAAAGACTGAGATAGATAGATAGATAGATAGATAGATAGATAGATAGATAGATAGATAGATAGATAGATAAATAGATATAAACAGAGAGGTGCAGATAACAGGATAGATAGATAGATAGATAGATAGATAGATAGATAGATAGATAGATAGATAGATAGATAGATATGAGGAGGCTGAGAGAGATCGATAGATAGATGGTTATGAATAAATTTAGATAGATAGATAGACACGAACAGTCTGAGATAGATAGATAGATAGATAGATAGATAGATAGAAACAGACTGAGATAAATAGATAGATAGATAGATAGATAGATAGGTATGAACAGACATAGATAGATAGATAGATAGATAGATAGATAGATAGATAGATAGATATGAACAGACTGAGATAGATAGATAGATAGATAGATAGATAGATAGATAGATAGATATGAACACTGAGATAGATAGAGAGATATATTTATGAACAGACTGAGATAGATAGATAGATAGATAGATAGATAATAAACTGAGATAAATATGATGAGAGATAGATAAGAACACAGAGATAGAAAAGAACAGTGTAATACACAGATAGCTAGATAGATATATAAAAGTGAGACAGATAGATAGATACTTAGATGGATAGAGGGATATATATATATATATATGTGTGTGTGTATGTGTGTGTGTGTGTGTGCGTGTGTGTGTGTGTGTGTGATAAAAATAGGTATCCTATATTTATGAGTAAAAGTGTTCAAATCAACAGACCATGTGTAAACATAAGAGTGACTACTGATGTCAGCACAGTTGGGCGACAATTTCATTTATATATATATATATATATATATATATATATATATATATATATATATATATATATATATATATATATACAGTGTAATCCGGATATAAGAGAGTTGTCGGGACCGGAGAAGAAGTATCTTATATCCGGGTTTCTCTTATATCAGGGTTTGGTCTATTATATATACATTAACACAGGCTCTAATGAAAATCTCTCTTATATCCGGGTCTCTTATATCAGGGTTACACTATATATATATATATATATATATATATATATATATATATATATATATATATATATTGCATATATATATTTATATATATATATATATTAAAGACATTTATAATATGTTTAACGTTCTTTTTATAGATACAAGTAATTAAGCAAATACTCTGTTTTATAATAAACAGTATTAAATAATATTTACCGGCCTGAATGTCCGAGAAATTTCTCGGACATTCAGGCCGGTAAATGTTATTTAATACTGTTGCAATATAAATGATAGTTGCAATATAAAGTGTGAGCGTTGAACAAAGCCAAACGTGCCCGAACAGCAGTCTGCAACAGGGATTGTCTAGCCGCCTCAGTAGACATGTATTCACGGATACGAGTGGCCAGCCATTATATATACATACATGCATATATACAGGATGGTCCTAAAGTCTTTTAAATATATATATATATATATATATATATATATATATATATATATATATATATATATATATATATATATATATATATATATTGTCATCCACTGACAGACTAATTCGTTGTATCACAGCTCATCAGTGTGGCTAGACGTCCGGTTGCCTCTAGCTAGGATCGAAACCCGGCTGAAATGGCCTCAATCGGAGAATCTTCCCCTAAGCCGTTGGAGCACGGCAGGGATGAAAGTAAATTTAAGCCTATTTATTTTAGATAATACACACACATATATATATATATATATATATATATATATATATATATATATATATATATATATATATATATATATATATATATATATATATATATATATATATATATATATATATATATATATATATATATATATATATATATATATATATATATATATATATATATATATATATATATATATATATATATATATATATATATATATATATATATATATATTACTCGCTAGAAAAACCTCGGATGACTAAACTCGTAGACACCTGAGGGCAAATTGGTACCGGAGGAAAAAACTGGAAGTAAAAAAAGAATGAACTAAAACCATCAGATCAATGCGAAACAAATCGTCAAGTGTCTGATATATACATATATATATATATATATATATATATAATATATACATATAATGATAATATATATATATATATATATATATATATATATATATATATATATATATATATATGTAAATAATTGTACCGACAGAAAAAGAAAAAAGATTTAATTAAAATGGACGTCATTATTTTGCCTTCAGGGCCCTTTCGGCCAACACTTTGTCAAAAGGTAATCGTTGGCGAAGCAGGAAACAGTTGAAGACACATTAATAAATAACGAATGAGGAGGAAAAATTGGATAAATTAACGATTAAAAAAATTGCGAAGTTCCAAAAAGATTATAAAATGGGAAAATGTCACCCATCATCCCTCGATCAAATGTAACGAACGAATAAAATGTTCCTTTTGTTTACTTAAGCTCGGTTGATTAAACTTAATGTTTAACAGCCTCAAGGACCTTGGAGAGGGTGAACCGAATGAGCATTATTTAAGATCGAAAAAATGCGTCATTATATATATATATATATATATATATATATATATATATATATATATAATATATATAATACCCAAGTCCCTATGATCGATTTGTCATCGGTCTGGCGAGATGATGCCAGCATCCAGCGTCTTTGGAAAGGACCTGAAAGCCATACAACGGTTGCATAGTTGTAGTGTCTGCCCCAAATGTGCCTGAGCATGCGTCTGCAACAAGGATTAGCTAGCCGCCCTAGTCGACAGGCAGAACAATATTCGCTATTTTAATAATAGTACCAACATAACGTTTTACTCTGACATGAAGTGAAAAGATCGTATTGAACCAATTGCTAGGTCTGCTGCTACGAAAGCTCACTGTGTCGTGCTAAACAGGTTTTCTAGCTATATTGTATTTGAGATGTTTATCAGTCTACCATTATTCCATGCTTTGAATCTTGCTGCCACATCTAGTCTGGTGCTCCTGCTATATATTTAGAAATCCTTGATAAAATCCAAAGAAGAATCTGCAAAGTCATTGGCATCTGGTATGTCAGCTTCACTCCATTTTTTCCAACCGCCGTAACGTAGTTTCCCTGTGTCTTTTTTTTTTTTTACTAAAGATTAGGTTAATTGTTCTGAAGAATTCTCCTCTATGGACCCTAGAATCTATGAATTTAAGCGCAGTACTGGATTGGCGGCAAGGTCCCATCATTTTACAGTTGAAATGCCTAGATGTAACCGTAAGTTCTATGCTAACAGTTTGTTCTCTCCCACTTCTCGATTGTGAAACTCTCTTCTGGCTTCATTCATTCTAGTCAACATTGACCTTGAAAATTTAAATTCAATTTCAATCGTTATCTTCTGCCTTCTTGGTTTCTGTTCTTTCCCAAGGGTGAATATAACGAACCCGACTGGAATTGAAACTCTGCTCTCCGATTTCCAGTTCAGATCCGTCTTCCATTACACCAGGCACACATCCAAGATCACAGCACCCGATGCTCCCAAGCGTTCACCGATATAGGTACTGACAAGGTTCACCGATATAGGTACTGGGTCGACGTTGCTTAACTTCGGTGATCGTACGGGAACTGGTGTTTCAACATGATATGGCCGTAGGCTTAATGAAGACAAGAAAGAGCACTTGGTAATCTGCGAATCATTTTCGGTAAATTTTATTCTTTAAATTCTCACAATTCTTTAATTCAAGCTTATTTTAATCTGTCTTTCATATATATATATATATATATATATATATATATATATATATATATATATATGTATATATAATATAATATATAATATAATATAAAAGGGACAAACAATTCCATGGTTATAATTTATTACATTGGAATCGTAATCACGATCCAATTAATCAGACCTACAAATTTAAAATAGTAGTCTAAATGGAATCATATTTTTTTAAAATAATTATAATATATATATATATATATATATATATATATATATATATATATATATATATATATATATTATAATAATTTAAAAAAAAATGGAATCATATTTTTAAAATATAATTATAAAATATATATATATATAAAGAGAGAAATATATATATATATATATATATATATATATGTATTGTAATTTCTTTTTCCTAAATGGAATCACATTCTTAAAATATAATTATAATATATATATATATATATATATATATATATATATATATATATATATATATGTATTATAATTATTTTTAAAAAAATGGAATCATATTTTAAAAATATAATTGTAATATATATATATGTATATATATATATATATACATATATATATATGTATAGAAATATATATATATATATATATATATATTATAACTATTTTTTAAAAATATGATTCTATTTAGGCTCTACTTGTGTATCGACCAGTTTTTTTTAAATAAAAGCAGAAATACTAAAGAACTTAGGATCATCAATCTAACAGTTCTTTCCTAGTATATCAATATATACACACACACATATATATATACATAAAAATATATATACGCATACATTCATACACCTATATATGAATGCACGCACGCACACACACACACACGCACATATATATACATGTGTGTGTATGACTGTCGAAATAAATTTATAACCGATTATTATATGGTGACTAATTTTTTCCTTATTATATATATATATATGTGTGTGTGTGTGTGTGTGTGTGTGTGTGTGTGTGTGTATGTGTCTGTTAATATTAGGCGTCTCCCTATAAAGAAATATTTGGCATTCGTTGACCAATCAGCCAGTGCTTTTTACGGTTGAAATTTATAAAATCATTCTTTTAAAACACTTTTTTGTGAATACTTAGTTGGATTGATGTGGGTTTGTGACCCTGGGTTTCACGCTCTTGTGATATCAATGCAACCAAATATGTTAGCTCTATCACTCATATTGAACATTTTCCAATAAGTACCGCGCATATATAAAATATAAATAATATATATATATATATATATATATATATATATATATATATATATATATATATATATATATATATATATATGGAGTAGATAGATCTGCTTGTAGGTCTTTTTAGTATGTATGTCTTTTCGGATCCAATCATTTTTGCCGTCTTTCTAACCTTAAATCTCAGAATAGACCAATTGGCGAAGAGCGCGCGAATTCGTAACGCTCCACTCCCTTCTTGGCCTCCCGTCCTCTCTCACAACAATCAAAACACGCATTCAGCCCACGCCTTCACCACAAAATGACAACAACATTGGTAAGCAGCGGTAGGCGGCCTTTGCTTTCGCATCGGCCGCTCGACACCGGCTCACTGCTGCGTGCCACCTCATGTCGGTAAGTTTTTCCCACGCTCTAACGTGGCGACTTTCTAACGAGTGTGCCTGCCTGACCCTGGCATCTGCTAGAAGGGGTGGGGTCGCCTGAGGCTGGAGGGACAGGTCGGTCGTTGAATCAGTCGAGGTTGTGATCGTCATACCGCTTGGTTGAATGTGGTGCCTCGAAATATATTTATTATAATAGCAACACATGTCTTCGCTTGGAAACAATTTATTGGATAGCAAGATCTTTTTTCTCCCTGTTTAATCTATTGGCTTAGGGGAGAATATAAAAAGAATGAAAACCATGAAAGCAAGGAAAGGAAAGATGTGTGGAAGTTTACCAGGAAGCAAAAAAAAAAAAGAAATGGAGAGGATTTTGAATAAACGGATCATGGCTCGCCACAACTTCCCATCCCATGTAGCGCTTAATAAATGTTGTTCTGTTTCTCCTAAACCCTGTTCCGCATTCAATTTCAAGCTATGTTATGCGTTGTTTTCCTCTGTCACTCTTGTCTTCAATCTGACCTGTGAGTATCAGATTTTCCAAGCCGTCTTTCTTCATGATCTGCCTAAGAAACCTCAAGTGTCTCTTCCAGATGTTAAGTTAAATATAATCGCCTCTTCTACTCCAACAGCTTCTTATCTCGCACTTCCCACCAGTGGAGCTCCTTTCCTCCTACCTGCTTCCCTGATAGTATAATCATCGAATATTCAAATGTAATGTCAATCGACATCTTCTGATGCCTTGATCCTGATTCCCGTCCTTCTCTATATCCTTTCCTCAAACAACCCTCTTATTCTTGCTCTCACTCTCGGTTATCTCTTGCGTGCTAGTGGCACTCCCGCCTTGCTTGGGGTGAAAAGCTTAAAAATAAAAGCAAGAAGAAAGGACAAACCATCAACTCAAGAAGAGTATGGTTATCTATTGTAAGAAGCCAATATGTTTATCTACTATAAGAAAAGGTATGGCTATCAAATGAAAGAAGACTGTATGTTTTTCAACTGTAAGACGGTATGGTTATCGACTCTAAGAAGACGGTTTGGTTATCAACTGTAAGAAGACGGTATTGTTATCGACTCTAAGAAGACGGTATGGTTATCAACTGTAAGAAGACGGTATGGTTATCAACTCTAAGAAGACGGTTTGGTTATCAACTCTAAGAAGACGGTTTGGTTATCAACTGTAAGAAGACGGTATGGTTATCAACTCTAAGAAGACGGTATGGTTATCAACTCTAAGAAGACGGTTTGGTTATCAACTGTAAGAAGACGGTATGGTTATCAACTGTAAGAAGACGGTATGGTTATCGAATCAAAGAAAACGGTATGGTTATCAACTCTAAGAAGACGGTATGGTTATCAACTGTAAGAAGACGGTATGGTTATCAACTCTAAGAAGACGGTATGGTTATCAACTGTAAGAAGACGGTATTGTTATCGACTCTAAGAAGACGGTATGGTTATCAACTCTAAGAAGACGGTATGGTTATCAACTCTAAGAAGACGGTATGGTTATCAACTGTAAGAAGACGGTATGGTTATCGACTCTAAGAAGACGGTATGGCTATCAACTCTAAGAAGACGGTATGGTTATCAACTGTAAGAAGACGGTATGGTTATCAACTCTAAGAAGACGGTATGGTTATCAACTGTAAGAAGACGGTATGGTTATCAACTCTAAGAAGACGGTATGGTTATCAACTGTAAGAAGACGGTATGGTTATCAACTGTAAGAAGACGGTATGGTTATCAACTCTAAGAAGACGGTATGGTTATCAACTGTAAGAAGACGGTATGGTTATCAACTCAAAGAAGACGGTATGGTTATCAACTGTAAGAAGACGGTATGGTTATCAACTGTAAGAAGACGGTATGGTTATCAACTGTAAGAAGACGGTATGGTTATCAACTCTAAGAAGACGGTATGGTTATCAACTGTAAGAAGACGGTATGGTTATCGACTCTAAGAAGACGGTATGGTTATCAACTGTAAGAAGACGGTATGGTTATCAACTCTAAGAAGACGGTATGGTTATCAACTCTAAGAAGACGGTATGGCTATCAACTCTAAGAAGACGGTATGGTTATCAACTGTAAGAAGACGGTATGGTTATCGACTCTAAGAAGACGGTTTGGTTATCAACTCTAAGAAGACGGTTTGGTTATCAACTGTAAGAAGACGGTATGGTTATCAACTTTAAGAAGACGGTATGGTTATCAACTGTAAGAAGACGGTATGGTTATCAACTCTAAGAAGACGGTTTGGTTATCAACTGTAAGAAGACGGTATGGTTATCAACTCTAAGAAGACAGTATGGTTATCAACTGTAAGAAGACGGTATGGTTATCAACTCTAAGAAGGCGGTTTGGTTATCAACTCTAAGAAGACGGTATGGTTATCAACTCTAAGAATACGGTTTGGTTATCAACTGTAAGAAGACGGTATGGTTATCAACTCTAAGAAGACGGTATGGTTATCATCTCTAAGAAGACGGTTTGGTTATCAACTGTAAGAAGACGGTATGGTTATCAACTCTAAGAAGACGGTATGGTTATCAACTCTAAGAAGACGGTATGGTTATCAACTCTAAGAAGACGGTATGGTTATCAACTGTAAGAAGACGGTATGGCTATCAACTCTAAGAAGACGGTATGGCTATCAACTCTAAGAAGACGGTATGGTTATCAAATCTAAGAAGACGGTATGGTTATCAACTCTAAGAAGACGGTATGGTTATCAACTGTAAGAAGACGGTATGGTTATCGACTCTAAGAAGACGGTATGGCTATCAACTCTAAGAAGACGGTATGGTTATCAACTGTAAGAAGACGGTATGGTTATCGACTCTAAGAAGACGGTTTGGTTATCAACTCTAAGAAGACGGTATGGTTATCAACTCTAAGAATACGGTTTGGTTATCAACTGTAAGAAGACGGTATGGTTATCAACTCTAAGAAGACGGTATGGTTATCATCTCTAAGAAGACGGTTTGGTTATCAACTGTAAGAAGACGGTATGGTTATCAACTCTAAGAAGACGGTATGGTTATCAACTATAAGAAGACGGTATGGTTATCAACTCTAAGAAGACGGTATGGTTATCAACTGTAAGAAGACGGTATGGCTATCAACTCTAAGAAGACGGTATGGCTATCAACTCTAAGAAGACGGTATGGTTATCAAATCTAAGAAGACGGTATGGTTATCAACTCTAAGAAGACGGTATGGTTATCAACTCTAAGACGGTATGGTTCTCAACTGTAAGACAACGGTATGGTTATCAACTGTAAGAAGACGGTATGGTTATCAACTGTATGACAACGGTATGGTTATCAACTGTAAGAAGACGGTATGGTTATCAACTTTAAGACAACGGTATGGTTATCAACTGTAAGAAGACGGTATGGTTATCAACTCTAAGAAGACGGTATGGTTATCAACTGTAAGAAGACGTTATGGATATCAACTGTAAGAAGACGGTATGGTTATCAACTGTAAGAAGACGGTATGGTTATCAACTCTAAGAAGACGGTATGGTTATCAACTGTAAGAAGACGGTATGGTTATCAACTGTAAGAAGACGGTATGGCTATCAACTCTAAGAAGACGGTATGGTTATCAACTGTAAGAAGACGGTATGGTTATCAACTCTAAGAAGACGGTATGGTTATCAACTGTAAGAAGAGGGTATGGTTATCAAATCTAAGAAGACGGTATGGTTATCGACTCTAAGAAGACGGTTTGGTTATCAACTCTAAGAAGACGGTTTGGTTATCAACTGTAAGAAGACGGTATGGTTATCAACTGTAAGAAGACGGTATGGTTATCAACTGTAAGAAGACGGTATGGTTATCAACTCTAAGAAGACGGTTTGGTTATCAACTGTAAGAAGACGGTATGGTTATCAACTCTAAGAAGACAGTATGGTTATCAACTGTAAGAAGACGGTATGGTTATCAACTCTAAGAAGGCGGTTTGGTTATCAACTCTAAGAAGACGGTATGGTTATCAACTCTAAGAAGACGGTTTGGTTATCAACTGTAAGAAGACGGTATGGTTATCAACTCTAAGAAGACGGTATGGTTATCATCTCTAAGAAGACGGTTTGGTTATCAACTGTAAGAAGACGGTATGGCTATCAACTCTAAGAAGACGGTATGGTTATCAACTCTAAGAAGACGGTATGGTTATCAACTGTAAGAAGACGGTATGGTTATCAACTCTAAGACGGTATGGTTCTCAACTGTAAGACAACGGTATGGTTATCAACTGTAAAAAGACGATATGGTTATCAACTGTATGACAACGGTATGGTTATCAACTGTAAGAAGACGGTATGGTTATCAACTTTAAGACAACGGTATGGTTATCAACTGTAAGAAGACGGTATGGTTATCAACTCTAAGAAGACGGTATGGTTATCAACTGTAAGAAGACGGTATGGATATCAACTGTAAGAAGACGGTATGGTTATCAACTCTAAGAAGACGGTATGGTTATCAACTGTAAGAAGACGGTATGGTTATCAACTCTAAGAAGACGGTATGGTTATGAACTGTAAGAAGACGGTATGGTTATCAACTCTAAGAAGACGGTTTGGTTATCAACTCTAAAAAGACGGTTTGGTTATCAACTGTAAGAAGACGGTATGGTTATCAACTCTAAGAAGACCGTATGGTTATCAACTGTAAGAAGACGGTATGGTTTTCAACTGTAAGAAGACGGTTTGGTTATCAACTGTAAGAAGACGGTATGGTTATCAACTCTAAGAAGACGGTTTGGTTATCAAATCTAAGAAGACGGTATGTTTATCAAATCTAAGAAGACGGTATGGTTATCAACTCTAAGACGGTATGGTTCTCAACTGTAAGACAACGGTATGGTTATCAACTGTAAGAAGACGGTATGGTTATCAACTGTAAGAAGACGGTATGGTTATCGACTCTAAGAAGACGGTATGGCTATCAACTCTAAGAAGACGGTATGGTTATCAACTGTAAGAAGACGGTATGGTTATCAACTCTAAGAAGACGGTAAGGTTATCAACTCTAAGAAGACGGTATGGTTATCAACTCTAAGAAGACGGTATGGTTATCAACTCTAAGAAGACGGTATGGTTATCAACTGTAAGAAGACGGTATGGTTATCAACTCTAAGAAGACGGTATGGTTATCAACTCTAAGAAGACGGTATGGTTATCAACTCTAAGAAGACGGTATGGTTATCAACTCTAAGAAGACGGTATGGTTATCAACTCTAAGACGGTATGGTTCTCAACTGTAAGACAACGGTATGGTTATCAACTGTAAGAAGACGGTATGGTTATCGACTCTAAGAAGACGGTTTGGTTATCAACTGTAAGAAGACGGTATGGTTATCAACTGTAAGAAGACGGTATGGTTATCGACTCTAAGAAGACGGTATGGCTATCTACTCTAAGAAGACGGTATGGTTATCAACTGTAAGAAGACGGTATGGTTATCAACTCTAAGAAGACGGTATGGTTATCACCTCTAAGAAGACGGTATGGTTATCAACTGTAAGAAGACGGTTTGGCTATCAACTCTAAGAAGACGGTATGGTTATCAACTCTAAGAAGACGGTATGGTTATCAACTCTAAGAAGACGGTATGGTTATCAACTCTAAGACGGTATGGTTCTCAACTGTAAGACAACGGTATGGTTATCAACTGTAAAAAGACGATATGGTTATCAACTGTATGACAACGGTATGGTTATCAACTGTAAGAAGACGGTATGGTTATCAACTTTAAGACAACGGTGTGGTTTTCAACTGTATGACGACGGCATGGTTATCAACTCGAAGAAAATGGTATGGTTGTCAACTTTAAAAAGACGGTATGGTTACATATTGCTGTAGATAAAAAGATCATATAAATTCTCATCTTATATACAAGAAAACATGAATTGACATACATCCTTTGAAAACTACAATCACATTTGAAATGAATTTTCATCACTTGCTTCCCTGATAGCTATAATCTTCAAATATTCAAATGTAATGTCAATCGACATCCTCTGACGCCTTGATTCTGATCCCCTTCCTTCTCTGTATCCTTTCCTCAAACACCCCTCTTTACTCTTGCTCTCAATCTCTGTAACCCTTTGTGAGCTAGTGGCAATCCCACCGTGCTTGGGGTGAAATGCTTTAAAAAAAGTGCAAGTTTCCTTTTTGTTTCTACTTTTTCTAAAACTTCGTCGTTGCTCACATGTTCGCTCAGCATCCTTCTGTAGAACTACAATTCTGTTGCTTCAAGTTTTTCTTCATCTTTGAGTAGATTGTCCAGTATTCACTGCCATGCAGGGGTGACTGATATCACGTAACAGTTTAGTACTCTTTTTTTTTTTTGTTTCTAACAAAGTTTTTCTGTTACTTAGTACTCTGCTTAGCTTTTGAAAGGCATCTTTTGCTATCTCAATGCCCCTTCGGATTTCAGTGTCACACTTTCCGTCCTCTGTTAAAACGCTTACCATGTATTTAAATTTCCGTACTTGTTTGATTTTGATATACACGAAAAAAAACTTTAAAGAGTCGATCAGAAACGCATTCAATTAAACGTTCGTTTGATTCTGAGTCAAATCTCCTTAACAAATCAAGATTTTGTTTTGTTTTGTTTAGAGTGAGGTTCACTCTGTACAGGGCCCAGTTACAGTAAATTATGGTGTACAAAAGTCGAATTTTCATGCCCCCCCCAAAAAAGCTTTCCAAAAATGGGACTCGACTTATAATGGCGGGTATAAAATGCGAACCATTACCACCGATATATGTCTATATTTCTGAGATGAGGTAGTGTAATCATTTACATTGTTCGGATTGTTGTCCTCACCTTTGTTGCCATATTCATGACGTTTCAGCCGTAGTACACTCCATCCTTCTTCAGGAACGATTTGGAATTTCGAACTTAACTCTTTATTTTGTTCTAGCTCCACGCCTCTTCCTGATGTCTCAGTTACCTCCCTTTAACGCAACTCTCCACGTTTTTGTTCACCTCTGCAGTTTCCAGGTATTGAACTCACAGCTCTTTGAGCCAATATCACTGGATCAAACCAACGCTTTCATCCACTGGTCCATGTGCCCTGGACTTGTAATCATGCGTGACAGCATCCTAGCAATTATTGTACACCACTTACCGTGCCTCCAGCAAGCTGACACAAATGTATCCCTATAAACTTGTATTTGGTGAACCTATTTGGCATATTAACATAGGAATTAATATAAAATAATAATACAAATTCAGTATTCGATTAATGCTACAGTACAGTAGCGTCGAACATCTGATACACTGAGTGTAAACGCTGACCGAAGCGATGTTTAACTGTGTTTTGCAATAACATATGATATGTAGCAGTAATATTAAAATTATACCTGATATGATGTGTACGTTGTTTGCTATACAACGCAGATAGAAAGATTACAGCTAGTGTCTTAATATAAATGTAAGTGGTGTGATCTTATGCAATTTTGGCACAGGTTATTTTATACTGGGTGTTGTTTTAAGCATTTCACCCCAAGCACACATCGGGTCTAACAGCTGATACACTAAGTGAAAACACTGACCATAGCACCGTTTACATCACTGATGCAAATTTTTTTTTTTTAAATAACAACAATCAATTAAATTTTTTTTTTCTGAAATAGTCTTGTAGAAGAACTGCATTTACCGTAAACTGCGTTGTACAAAAGTCGAGTTTTCAAGCCTAAAAAAGAAAATCTTTCCAAAATTAGGCGTCGACTTATACGGCGTGTATTAAGTGCAAACCTTTACCACCGAACTATAATGAAAAGGGACAGCACTCCTAACAATTAATGCACAACAAAACCGTACCTTCAGCAGGCTGCCACGAATGTATTCTACAAAATCTTTCGTTTGATCATATTTGGTATCATAACACAGAAATTAATATGAAATAGTAATACAAATCCAGTATTTTATTAATGCAAGAGCACATATCACTCCCAACAGCTGATACACTAAGTGATGGCATCCCAGGTTTTTTCACATTAGGAATGCAAATGGCGGATGAGAGATACTGTTTTTTACAATAACATACGATACGTAGCAGTCCTATCCAAAGACTACCTGGTATGACGTGTAATCTACGGTATTAATATTTTATAGCAGTTGATTTTAAAGTGTTTATCATTAGACTTGACGAATTTCAAATGTTCACAAAGTTACACCGATGAAATATACGGTACCCAACGGTGTGTGTTGAAGATTGTTTGCTATACGACACATATAGAAATATATTTCGGTTAATGTCTTAATATAAATTTAAGTGGTGTGATCTTAAGTAATTTTGGCACTGGTTATTTTAAACTGGGTGTTTTTTTAAGCATTTCACCCCAAGCACACATCTAGCCTAACAACTGATACACTAAGTGAAAACACTGACCGGAGCAACGTTTACATCATTGATGCAAATGGCGGATGGGTGATACTGGGTTTTACAATAAAATACAATACGTAGCAGTCTTATCCAAAAACTACATTGTATTAACATTTAATAGCAGTTGATTTTAAGGTGTTTATTGACGAATTTCAAATGTTCGCTAAGTTATACCGATAAAATATACGGTACCTAATGGTGTGCGTTGTAGGTTGTTTGCTATACAACGCATATAGAAAAATATCACGGTTTGTGTCTCAATATACAGGTAATGGGCGTTACCTTATGTAGCTTTGGCACAGGCTATCGTATACTGTAACCTAACTTCATTTGCCGATAGGCCTAAGTTTCGGGCCACTGGTAGCCTACCCTATGTTTGGAGGTCGACCTATACGGTCGACCTAACTCACAATTTTGAGCTAAAACGCTTGAGGTGGACTCGTACGCTGCAATTTAACGTACAAAGTATTTCCCAATAACTACCACCTCGTTGGACAACTCACCGATTCGGTGCTTCCCTGAACACTTCAATCTTGACCTCTTCAAGTCAAGGGTCAGTCATCATCTTCTTATTTTCTTTTCCATTCATATCGCACAACCTCTTCAGTATTACCATAAACACCCTGTGCATAGATCAGACGATTATCTTTTGACTTTGCTAACATGAAGTGGCCTCGCCACATCACATATGATTTATATCGGTCGCTGGAATCTATGTGTTTATGACCGTATGAACGTTATTAGGGTCCCTGCATAACCATCTGTCATTTTTCGGTTGACTAAAGTTTTTCTCATCAGGTTATAAAAAAAACATTCCAAGCCCTTGATTTCTTACTCCTGAGCATGCAACATACAACCTTGTGCAAATTAATTGGAACAAAACGAATAATTCCATTACTATTTACTTTTTTTCGTATTTTTCCAATGGAACATGACCCAGTGCACATGCTTGTACTTCGTATGTCCATTCCACGAAGTCGTTCTTTACAGATTCACCACAGATTATCGATTGGATTTAAATCAGGAGCTAGTCGATAGTACTTTGATTTTCTCACTGGTAAGGTTTGCCAGTGTTTTCGTGCAGCGTTACAATTTTCGTACGCTTCCCTGGAGTAACATCCATCGCAGACAATGGCCGTAGGACAACTAATCAATAGTTGAGACAATAGTATCTGGGCATGATAAAAATCTGAAGCAATCTCTGATGATGCAATATTTTTCAAGGCCAAACAAATTTCGTCATAAATCCCGAAAATAGATTCATATTACTGCACACCACTGCAAATGACCTAATCTGATGAAAAAATAGAAATTGATTACACCCTGTCACTCCAGTGGGTCTAAAACTGACAGTATGATGAAAGAAAAGAAACCAAAACAGTTGTTTCAATTAATTTGTACCAGGGTGGATGTAGATGCTGAAAAAATGATAGGTTCTCTGTACCGTTCCAGTATGTATCTGACTACTCCTGCCATGCCTTAACTTTACAAAAACAATATCAGTCCGAAAATTATCTGGGCTGGAGCTGCCCAGTCTTCACTTACCGATATATCCGGCGTGTAGATGCATTCTTCACGGCCTTGTGGGTGAGGAATTGTCTTCCACACTACAGCTCCTATCCGACAGACAAAACGATGAAAGCCTCTATCGCTATTTCCATGGAAAATGTTCAGACGAGTCGCATTCCCTAACTCTAACCCGTCACGCCGCGTACACTGAGGCGAACCGCCATCATTCCCTTTGTATTCCATTAGTAAGGAGTAAGTACCATTCGAACAGCTTTTGCCCACGAACTGCTACTTTGGGAAACCGACTCCCAAGGGAGTGCCTTCCCAACCACTACAATCTTAACCTGTTCAAGTTTAGGGTTAACCGTTGTCTTCCTTGCCTGTTACTCTTATCAATAGCACAACAATTTCCTGCTAGCTTGAGTGGCTCTTGTGAACAGTGGCCTTTAGTTTTTTTAAAATGAAAAATTTCCTAAATATAATCACCTTTTTGGCGGCTTGAATAAACAAGTATATATATATTTATATAATTTGTAAACTATAATTTTTTTGTAAATCGTACATTGTTTTTGTCTATATGTAATATTATCATAAATAATTGTTGCTCTCGGTATTGAGCCCTCTTTTGAAGTAATGCTGTGAACGTTAGAATTTATATATTATTTTCGTTCTCATTACATTCGGATATATATATAAATATATATATAGAGAGAGAGAGACATTTTTATGTTTAACATTGTTTTTATAGATACAAGTATTTAAGTAAATGCTCTGTTTATAATAAACAGTATTAAATAACATTTACCGGCCTGAATGTCCGAGAAATTTTCATAGAAAATATTCGTCCACGACAGGATTCGAACCTGTATCCTCTACGGAACTGTCATATAGCCTGACGTGCCTTAACTGTTTCGGCCACTAAGGATCGATCGGTAGGTAAGGTCGAATTTACTGCTTATAAAAGTCAATATAATAATATATATATATATATATGTATAATTTGTTTTTTTAAACTATAATTGTTTTGTAAATCGTAAATTGAAATTTGTCTATATGTAATATTATCATAAATAATGATTGTTCTCGGTATTGAGCCCTCTTTTGAAGTAATGCTGTGAACGTTAGAATTTATATATTATTTTCGTTCTCATTACATTCGTTTATATATATATATATATATATATATATATATATATATATATATATATATATATATATATATATATATATAAAGTGTAGGGGTCGAAACTTTGTTGACATGATAAAAAATTTAGTCACGGCCAGGCTCACGTGGGACACATATATGTCAGGAAGCAATTTCTAAATAATTTGCTTCGATATCATAATTGCATTTGGGACTCGTCACTGTTCTTGGATTAATTACTCACATTTACAACAACAAAAACAGCTCTACCTTGAGTGACTCTCGAGCCATTTATTGGGTGAAATTTATTATACAGTGTGTCCATAAAGTTCGTGTGCACTTTAAAAAATTTATAAATTTATTTGTATTTGCGATAGAAATAATCTGTAAAAAATGTTATAAAGTTTAATGTACCTAGTTTTAAGTCTAGCTAAAATAACTAATGTGATTTCAGGCATTACTGTAAATCAGTTGGCAAATGTTTTCCGTGAACTGCAAAATCGTATTACCCTTTGTATTGCTAATGATGGAGGACATGTGGAAACTTAAATAAAATTTCAATAAAATCTTAGAAAATATAGATTTACTTCTTTCTAATCATTTTTACAAATTATTTCACAGATACAAATAAAGTTATAAATTTTTTAAAGTGCACACGAACTTCATTGACAGCCTGTATAAAAAAAGTACTTGATAAGACCAAATAGGATAATAAATTCGGTTCGATTATTGTATTACACGAACCATTTAAATAAGGGAAGCTTGCTTGCCTCGAAAATCAGCATCCACAAATTTGGTTTTTATATGAGTTTGAACACTGATTTCTAGCACGCTGAGAAAACAAACTAGCGTGCCAAACCTTAAACAGGGTCAAGTAATGGTTACACCTATACTAGACTTCAAAAGTTTGAGGCGACCCTTTTTTAAATTGGCCCCCAAAAGTAGTTTTTTTGTATTATAAATAAGAGAAAGTTATTATACGTGATTAAAAAAAAGTGAGACATCATTTTTTATTAGAAATTTTATTATAAGAAAAAGAAAAAAAAGCGTTTTATGATTAAATTTTGCTCTCGTCAAAATATCCTCCTTTAACCTTGATTACTGCAGTACAAATCTTTGGCATTCGTTGCAAAAGTTTCTCAAAGTATAAGTTTGATAATTGATTCCATTCTTTTTTCAATGACTAAGAGTTCTTTCATTTTTGCGATGGAAAGGTTTCACTCTTCTGCCAATTATGGAGGTGGTTTCAAACTTTTGAACTGTAGTGTAGCTTAACTTGGCGGGGGCCTGCTGATGGGAATACACACAGTAAGTACCCAGAATCATAAAAAAAAAACGAACTATCAAAGAGGAAGATTTTGTCCATATGACATTTCACGAAAACGGTCGGAGAATGTACCGGCTTAAACGATCGTGAACGCAACAAGAAACGATGAAGAAAAATCGCCATATGACAATGCTTTGCGCAGGAACTTCACCTTAATATGCTGGATGCAATCATATTTTAATTATTTATAACAACGTAAATTTCATTATGGTGTCAACCGGTGCAAATGTGCCAAACGGGGCTCTTTTACATATATATCTTAACCATATTTTCATTTGCAATCATAATTCCATCATTTCTGCTCATATATATTTCTATTTTGAGGTCATCAGAGTTCGTGTGTATCAAATAGAAGTTGTTTTTTTTTTAATATTTCAAAATGATTTGATTTATAATCATAAATTAATTATTTCTAAATGTATATATGTCGTTCTGGGGGTCATCAGGGGATTAATGTACCAAACAGATTTTTTTTATATATATATTTTAACATTATTTTGACTTGCTATCAAAGTGGAATCATTTATAATTACAAATATTCAAATTCTGAGTTCATCCGGGGACCAGTATGCGAAAGAGGATTTTTAAAAGAATTCAACATTAGTATCTGTCTATATTTCTGAGATGAGGTATTATGTACACTATTTACATTATTCGGACTATTGCCCTCATCTTTGTCGCCATATTTATTGCAACGTTTCGGACTTTCAATATCTGTCTATATTTCTGAGATGAGGTATTATGTACACTATTGACACTATTCGGGTTATTGTCCTCATCTTTATCGCCATATTTATTACAACGTTTCGGCCTTTCAGTATCTGTCTATATTTCTGAGATGAAGTATTATGCACACTATTTACATTATTCGGACTATTTTCTCCATCTTTGTCCCCATATTTATTACAACGTTTCGGCCGTTGTACGTTCCAGCCTTCTTAAACTTAAGGAATCAGCACATATGCTAGGCCACAAAAATCTGAGCCGATCAAGAATAGAAATGAATACAAAATGGGAACCAGTAATAAGGAGTGCTAGAGAAAAGCGATAATAACAACAAAAATTGCAGTATGAGCTCTGGTAAAAACATGATGTGATAACAGCAAAAATTGCAATAGGAGCACTGGTAAAAAATGATTGCTGAAGACATTAGGTTTATAATACCTAGAAATTCATATACAGATGTCCTCAAGGTCACATGGCACAGTGGATAAAGGCGTTGGTTAGATCCAAAAAGTGTGAGTTCAATACCCGGTTAAGGCAGTTGAGAACTTGGAAAGGGAAATTAACAGGAGATAACTGATAAATGACGTCCATTAAACATGGCACGTGGAACTAGAACAGTCTACCCCAGTGAGCAAAATAAAGGGTTCAGTTCGACATTCCAACCACCTGAAGAAGGCCGGAGCGTACAACGGCCGAAACGTTGTAATAAATATGGCGACAAAGATGAGGACAATGGTCCGAATAATGTAAATTCAACATCATTTTAATTTCTAATCATAATTTAACTGCTAAAACGGGGGTCGTTCAAAAAGTTCTAAGTTTCAACTGAAGGATTTAGAGCAACAAGACAGCTTTTCACTATTTTTCAATACAGTACCCCAACCCACCCTAGACATTAACGCACTTCGTCCAACGACGTTTAAGCATTGCAATCCCATCAGGTCCTCGTCCTCCAAAACCTCCTCCGCAGCAGATATGTTGTTTCCAAAATGGTGGGATTTGAATTTAGGAAACAGGAAGAAGTCAGATGGAGCTAAGTCTGATGAGTAAGGGGGTTGTGGTGGCAATTCGAAGCCACAACTACTGCAACCCGAGCAGTGTGAACGGGTGCGTTATCTTGGAGCAAGAGCACACCTACTCCCAGCTTCCCTCTCCGTTCCGACTTGATTGCTTCCTTCAGTTGCCAATTCTGATCCATAGTACTGTCCATTAATAGTTTTTCCCTTTTCCAGTTAGTCTATAATGATTCGGCCTTCAGAATAAATAAAAGAAACTGAAGCGATCGCCTTGCCAACAGACGCCGCTTGCTTGAACTTCTTCGCGGGTGGAGGACCAGAGTGTTTCCACTGCTTGCTTTGAATTTTTGATTCAAGTTCCAAGTGGTGAAGCCAGATTTTATCTTGAGTTACTAATATGCGGTCGAAATAATCAGGGTCAGCCTGGAAGCGAGTCAAAAAGTGTCAACCTTTTTAGCTTATGCTCTGGGGTCAGAATACTTATTGCAGGCAGCTTGCTCATCCTCAAGATCTCGAATAAAACAGTCTACCGAACTAGAACTAATGCCCATGGACTTAGCTCTCTACTGAATAGTAAGACGTCTGTCATTCAAAACCATACGGTGAATGTCATCAACTTGTTCATCAGTGGTTGAGATTTGTGGACGACTTGGTCGATGGTCACATTCCATGCAGACCCTGCCTCGATTAAATTCCGCAGTCCACTTGCACAGGAAGGGTAACCCTCAGCAAGTGTCTGCACCATGTCATCATGGATTTCCTTGAGTATCATACCTATCTTTTGTAGATACTTTATGAATGCTCGGGCCTCTGCTTTATCAATTTTTAGATTTGTCGCGCATCTCTCACCTTTGTATGGGTTTCACCTGCTCAGAAATTAAAGACAGAAATCCAAATTTTTTTTTTTTCAGTTTTGAGGCAGCTGAAGTTTCTGGGACACATAATGAGGAGGAAGGGCCTGGAGAATCTGAAACTCACGGGTCAAATCGTGGGAAAGAGACAAGGGAAAGCAGCGCGTGACATACCTGACGAGCTTGAGCAGGTGGATGACAAAACGTGGCCTGCGGGAGGAAGCAAAGGGAAGGAGCTTGCTGAGAGCTGAAAGGGATAGAGGGAGGTGGAGAGCCATGATCGCTTACGTCCTGAAAGGGCATGGCACATTAAAAGAAAAGAAGTGTATTGCCACAACAAAATGTTCAGCTATGGCCCTTTTTTTCTGGGCGGGGCTTAGCACTTTTTGAACAACCCTCGAAAAATATGTAGTTAAGTTTGGGGTCATCAGATGACGAGTGAATCAAAAATGTCATTATATATATATATACATATATATATATATATATATATATATATATATATATAAAGACATTTTTATGATAATACATTCTTTTTATAGATACAAATATTTAAGTAAATGCTCTGTTTTATAATAAACAGTATTAATAACATTTACCTGCCTGAATGTCCGAAAAATTTTCATAGAAAATATTCTTCCTCCGACGGGAATCGAACCTGTATCCTATACGGAACCGTCATTTAGCCTGACGTGCTTTAGCCGTTATATATATATATATATATATATATATATATATATATATATATATATATATATATATATATATATATATATATATATATATATATATATATATATATATATATATATATATATATATATATATATATATATATATATATATATATATATATATATATATATATAAATTATTTCAACACAGCCCTTTTAAAGGACGGCGGATCATCAGACTTTTCTTCCAAAGGTTGAAACGAAAAATGAAGAGGAATTTACACATTTTTGACGGGCAGTACTAAGCATATGTAAATTAACGGAGTGAGGAAGTGAGGGGGAGAGACATGATTGAGTTAGATGTAATTTAAAATTTCAATTCTTTCATATTTAATATTGTTTGAGGAGGTCCAGACATTGACACATTTAATCGCTCAACTTAACGGAAGTTATATATTGATATAGAAGGGGGAGAGGAGAAAAAAGACCTAAAAAGAAAAAGAGAGAAGGAAGTCATGAGAGAATGTGTCACTAACTTTCTTTGGAATGAAAGGCTCGAAACAGACGCTGTTGTTTTGGTTTACATTGAGAGTGTTATTTCGGGGGTTCATAAATATTATAATGTTTGATATAAATTTGAATGTTTAAACAGTCTATAAGGAATTTAATTTGATGTTTGCTAACGATTTAATTTTTTTTTTTTTTAAACTTTATTACAAAAATTTTGGGGATTTAATATGAAATAGTCGATTAGTACTGCCCGTCAAAAATGTGTAAATTTTTTTTCATTTTTCGTTTCAACCTTTGGAAATAAAGTCTGATGATCAGCGGTCCTTTAAAAGGGCTGTGGTGAAATAATTTATTACATTGAACCTTAAAGTGGTCTGTTTTTATTTAAATTATTAGCTCTGTAGTTACATTGAGCTCTCTGGATTTTATCCTCCTTGGGTCTACCCATACGAATTACCTAGTTTTTCGTAAACTAAATATATATATATATATATATATATATATATATATATATATATATATATATATATATATTATAATTTTATCATATAGACAAAACCATTTTACTCACAACAAAGATGCAACTTGGTTTCAGTGCATTTTAACTGCACATCTACGGGTGAGGATCGGAAATTGTTATGAACGATCCTGTTTGTAGTCAAGCCCGGATGTAAAACGTCACTTCCTTTTTTCCTGTATCGAGCTCTTTTTTTAATTAACGCTGCGAACGTTGGAATTTATATATTACTTTCGTTCTCATCGCATCGGATATATATATATATATATATATATATATATATATATATATATATATATATATATGATAAATTTTGTTAAAGATAAGGTTCGATTCCTGTTTACTTAAATATGTGTATCTATAAAAAGAATGTATAAACATAAAAATGCCTTAAAATAATTGTCGGACTTTGTCCATTTCATAATATATATATATATATATATATATATATATATATATATATATATATATATATATATATATATATATATATAATCAAAATAGAATAATTTATAATCCTCTGTACTTCATTTTAGAGTCATCAGAGCACATATGAATCAAACGTGAATTTTTTTTAAATATTTTTAAATTATTTGATTTGTCGTAAAAGTTTTATTATTTAAAATTATATATATTTCATTCTGTCATCAGGGGACTTATACATCAAACTAGATCTTTTTTATATATTTTAATATTATTCTTATTATAATGATAAATTAATGACAGTAGAATCCCTGACAACTGAACTAAGAAGGCCTTCCGGATATGAGGAATTGGTTACAAAGTCCGGATATGAGGGGTTATATTTAGATTAAAATAAAAGAACTGAATTTAACATTTATTTTCAATGTTTCATAGTAAACAAAATAATCTAATGGTGAGTGAAATATAACGGAACTGATTTTAAGGAAAAAGAAAGAAATTATGTAATGTTAATGAAAATTCATTAAATTAATTACGCCACGTATGCAAAACAAATAACGTAACGAGGATTTTTTAATCGCTGTTGCATGATGATTCTTTCTCTTCTAATGTCATTCTCAACTATTTATGCATTTCGTTTTGCTTTTGTTCATGAAATTTTTTAAACGAAAGAGACTTTTAACTCTGCCTGCGTTATTGCAATCGTCATAGTTGAATGCTGGCTTTCTTTCCATAAAATTGACAACCTTTTCAATAGATTTTTCAATTTCAGTCCAGGTTTCATCACAATAATGTTTTTTATTTCCTTGTTCATTGTGACTGTGTGAACGCCGGAGAATAGTTTCTTTGGAAGATTTTATATCATACAATGTTGCCTTTCCTATGTTGAACTCAGCCATTAGTTACAATGAACTTTTAGCAGAGTCTAGTCCGTTTAAAATTTCCACTTTTTGCGATATCTCTAAAGTTGTTCTTTTCCTCTTTTTCCCATCATCTTTTGCACCAATACATGCCATTAGGGTGAAATAAACATAAGCAATTATCCAAAGTAAATTTCCTGAAAAACAGAAATTTCAAATCAGTTACATATCACCCAAATAGTTTAAATATACACATCAAAATCAAGTTCGGATATGCGGGATTCCGGATATGAAGAACTTCGGATATGAGGGATTCTGGATATGAGGGATTTTACTGTATTTTAAATATGTATATTTTATTTTTAGAGGTGGCACGGTGGAGTAATGAATAGCGGCTCGCATTAAGAAATCGGAGAGCCGAGTTCGAATTCCAGTCGAATCCCTTACATTCGCATACGTGCAAATACCCTTGGGAAAGATATGCATCCTCTTCTTCTCCACCCAGTCATGGGTAAAATAGCAGGACAGACCGGTTTCTATAGCAATGGATGGCAACTGGTCTACCGCAAAAAGAAATGGCAACCTACTGCGGGTAAAAAATCTTTCCTCGTCAGTCATGTATCGAAAGATGGATGATCGCCTAAACGTGTATCAGGTATGGCACATAACTCACTGATATTTTATTTTGGGCTCATCAGGGAGCGGTATATATATATATATATATATATATATATATATATATGGAAAATATTGTAGTGATCCCAACTACAATATACGTATTTTGCTATTAGTGTCTATAATTCATGGAAAACTCCGCTTTTGTTGATGGAAAATCCGTTACTGGTCCTAACAACAATATGTCGATATCCGTCTCTATACTTCATTGAACAATGACACTACTTTAGATCTTCAAATATTTTCATGTTTCTCTTCCGGTGTTTCTTTGTCCAAAGATTCATTAAATATTATACTTCCGTTTTAGAATATGTCCGCCATACAAAAAGAATTTCAACTTTCAATACACCAAAATCTCCTCAATTTACCCACTTAAATCCTTACAGCTGTCTGCGTTCAACCCAAACCTGTGCGTATGACGTTGAAAGATATTTTTCTTACAATTTGTGCCGCTTATCTATTTTATTCCTTGTTATTTTTCGCAGTTCATTTCCAGACAACCGAATTCTTACTAATATTTTCTTCCCTTTCTTCTACAAATAATGAGGTTTCGGGCGTGTACTTGAATAAATAGTTTCTTTTCTTACCACGGCCCGGTTTTATGCTCACGAGTAAGTGTCTCGTTAGTAGCAATTAGGGTGAGAGCATGAAAACTGTAGCACATAGATAGATAGATAGATAGATAGATAGATAGATAGATAGATAGATAGAGACAGACAGACAGAGAGAGATGTTAAAACAGAATTAGATAGATATATAGATAGATAGATGTGAACAGAATTATTATACATATATACAGTGCTGTTCGATAAAAGTGACTCACCTGATTTTTTTAATAAATCTTCTCTTCTCCGATGAAACGAAAGTTGAGCTAAATTCAAAGGATAAGCGATCTAAAATCCGAAGAAGAAGCTTTGAAAGCTCTTTGAATTTAGCAGTAAGTACTGTCAAGCATCCGTTCAGTATAATGTTCTGGGGATGCTTTTCTTTTCATGGAACTGGTTTCTTAAAACCTATTGAAAAGACCCTCAGGAGCGAGCAGTACAAGAGAATTTTAGAGTCTTGTCTGCTCCCTTCTGCTGAAAGGGTGCAAATCGACCGCACCAAGCTCATTTTTATTCAGGATAATGCTACCTGTCACAAATCAAAATTGATGAAGGAATACTTTGATGAGAAGCAGGTGAGTGTTATGACATGGCCGCCCCAATCTCCTGACCTCAACCCCATAGAAAACTTATGAAGCATTATAAAGTACAGGCTCACGAGAAAACAGTTGAGCAACAAAGAGGATTTGAATGTGAATTTCATATCCGAATGGAATTCAATACTTGGAGATGAGATTTGCCAGAACCTAATCAAGTCAATGCCAAAAAGGGTTGAAAAGGTTATTCAAAATAAAGGAGGACCCATAGATTATTAAATATTTCGAACTATATTACCTATTATAAATAAATTATACCTCTATTATTCTTTATTTAAAGCTATTCGGTTATGTTTCTATTGATTACTAGTTGCAGGAAATAAGTGAGTCACTTTTTTTGCACAGTTTTTTCCCCTAAATCTCATTTATATCCAAAATTATAATTATCAATTGAATACCTTATGGTGAGTAAACTTTTTATTAGGTGGTCGGGAAGGGTTCTTTATATTAGTAAGATTAAAAATTAGTTTGAACCCAAAAACAATAGGCGAAAAAATATTTAAGTAAAAAAAATCAGGTGAGTCACTTTTATCGAACAACACTCTATATATATATATATATATATATATATATATAGAGAGAGAGAGAGAGAGAGATTGATGTGAACAGAATTATATATATATATATATATATATATATATATATATATATATATATATATATATATATATACAGATAGATAGATAGATAGATAGATAGATAGATGTGAACGGAATTATATTGTGTCTATAATTTACGGAAAAGTCCCTCTTTGTTGATGGAAAATACTCTAGTGATCCTAACAACAATATGCATAAGTATGTATATATATATCAAATATGTAGTGCAGTTTAATTTATATTCATACAAAAAGTAAATAGTAAATTTAATTTCGCCATTTTATATATCTTTACTAATTCACATTTTGTATGAATGATTCAATATATATATATATATATATATATATATATATATATATATATAGAGAGAGAGAGAGAGAGATAGATAGATAGATAGATAGATAGATAGATAGATAGATAGATAGATAGATGTGAACAGAATGATCTTTACTAATTTACATTTTGTATGAATGATTCAATATATATATTTATATATATATATTTATATATATATATATATAGATAGATAGATAGATAGATAGATAGATAGATAGATAGATAGATAGATAGATAGATAGATAGAAAAATAAATGTGAACAGAATGATGTAGATAGATAGATAGATAGATAGATAGATAGATAGATAATGAAAGTAAATTAAAATTTAAAGAGTTATAGACAATCAACCGCGTCATCTTCGTTTACAGCCAGACAAAAAGAAAGAGTCGAAGAGCTAATGATTGACTCTATTTATGGAACCTGTCCAGCTTGGTCTCTCCGAATAGAAGCGAGACGAGACTTTGATGAGATAACAACGCGCCAAACGTGATATGCCACAGACACGACAGCAAATTTACAAAATCATTACCCGCGCGTTTATTGAGTATTTTAAGAGGTTAAAAAAACACGAACAATTTAGTTTTTGTTGTTAAATCAATTTAGATCTAAGAAATGGATTTTCCTCTGCGATCCGGAAAGAAAGAGTTGAAAAGACCAAAAGAAAGGAAAACAACATTGACGCCAAAAATAAAGCTTGATGTCAAAGTTAATTTTGTAAGAATATGGCAGCTTCAAAAATATTCTTGGTAGGTGGTCGGTCACATAAGATGAGGCTTAGATTCTGAAGGGAAATGTTATAGATTTTAGAAGCAAATCACACTGAATATATATACATATATATATATATATATATGTATATATATATATATATATATATATATATATATATATATATATATTTTATCGCTCTCGCGTCGAACTCGACGTATGAGGGTCAGACAGATCAGTTCCCAGAAACTGAAAGCCCGACAGCCACACAGGATTTGATTATAGTGGTGAAGGCCTTGTGCAGGGCCATCCACACTTTTTGGAGGGACGAATACAGGGACCTGGTGCAACGGATGCCACAAGGTCCCCAAACGACCCTCCGCAGGTTTTGAATTCAGAGTTGTCCTTCTCCTAGACCAGTTGCCATCCAAGGCTATAGAACCCAGTCTGTCCTGCTATTTACCCATAGTTGGAGGGAGAAGAAGAGGATTCACACCTTTCCCAAGGGTATTAGCACGTAAGGGAATGTAATGGATTCGACTGGAATTCGAACTCGGCTCTCCGATTCCTCAAATTAAAACATCTCTATCAGTTTGCATCTCATTCATATATATATATATATATATATATATATATATATATATATATATGAAAAAAGATTACCCATCTAAAAATAGTCACAAATTACATTCATGAATTAGATTCAAACTGATAGAGATGTTACCTTAACAATCAATTACAAATATTAAAAGATTACTATCAGTAAACTGTTATATTTTAAATAAATTTATTTTAATGTACTTTCTATGAATGTGTTTTTAAATA
Organism: Acanthosepion esculentum; assembly: GCA_964036315.1. Lineage (NCBI taxonomy): Eukaryota > Metazoa > Mollusca > Cephalopoda > Sepiida > Sepiidae > Acanthosepion > Acanthosepion esculentum. The sequence continues at coordinate 48,088,120 of OZ038490.1, forward strand.
TACTTTTTAACTCATATTAAATCCCTAAATTATTTGTAAAAGAGTTAAATATTTAAAGTGCTAGCAAACTTCAAATTAATTTCTTCGGTGATTTAAAAAAATTAAATTACTATCAAACATTAAAATCACTTTTTTGACATAAATTGCTATAAATTACCACTCCTCCTATCCCTTCGTAAAGCCTAATTACAACTTCTTTCTCTTTACTTCCCCCTTCTTTCTTTCTTTTTCTTTTTTTCTCTCTTCACTCCCTTCCCTTTCAATATATCACTTCCGTTAAGTTCACCGATTAAATAAGTCAATGTCTGGTCCCTCCTCCCCTAATACTAAGTATGATAGATAGAAATATTAAAATAGACCCTCTCTAAACTCGATCATGTCTCTCACACCACTCCTCACTACCCTCTCTGTTAAATTACATAAACTTAATACTACCCGTCAAAAGTGTAAATGTTCACTTCTTTTTTCTTTTCAGCTTTTAGAAGTGTAGTCTGATGATCCAGCGACATTTAAAAGGGCTATGGTGAAATAAATTATTACATGGAGCCTTACAGTGGTCTGTTTTTCTTTAAATTATTAACTCTGAATTTACATTGAGCTCTCAGAATTTCATCCTCCTTGGGACTACCTATACGGATTACCAAATTTTTCGTAACTTAAATATATATATATATATATATATATATATATATATATATATATATATATATATATATATATATATATCCTCTAGCTAATATGCTTTTAACAAGTAGTTTTCATGCTGGATACTTTTTCGCGCGACGAAAAGCGTTGCACAGGACAAATAATCCTACCACAACCACAGTAGCATGTAAACCGCCCGACCCCCAAAAAAGAAAAAAGAACTAGTCCAGACATCATTGGATGCAATCGAAGTTACAAGAGTTACAAGAGTTCTTACTCCAAAATGGATACACTAAGAATACCAAAGGCCTCTGTGATATATATATATATATATATATATATATATATATATATATATATATATATATATATATATATATATATATATAGTTGGAATGATGTAAGTTTGTTATGTTAGCTCTTAACCAAAGGCCTCAAATACCAAAGGCCTCTGTGATATATATATATATATAATATATATATAAAATTGCATATATATATATATTTATATTTATATACATACACATTTCACACACACACACACACACACACACGTGTGTGCGTGTGTGCAAATATATAGAAAAATAGGAAAGAACTCGTGAGGTAAATAATCCGAAGTTCTTTAGTATTTTTGTTTTCATTTTTAAAAAACAGTGCTCGATACAAAGTAGAGCCTAAATTATAATTATAATTATATTTTTAAAAATAGGATTCCATCGCTACATAAGAGTTCTCATGTTTCAACAGAGCTTGATACTTTAATTCCATTTAATTTTAATAATTATTTTGAAGTTTTGGCTCTTGTTTTTATTTCTTGTTTCTCGGACATTCAGGCCGGTAAATGTTATTTAATACTGTTTATTATAAACAGAACATTTACTTAAATACTTTATCTATAAAAACAATGTTAAACATAAAAATGTCTTTAAATATATATATATATATATATATATATATATATTTATATATATATAAAATCCCTCGCCGGTAGCACGACTCTGGGTGTGATGCATAACGCAACTTTTAGGTGGTAGGTAGAGACTGACATTTTCAGAATTTTAATTTTAATAAATAATTTTTCAATAAAAAGTATATATCTGGTTAACGCAATGCGGGCACAGTCCATATATTATACAGCAGAGATACAGGTTTTATATAATTTTAATAATATATATTGCATTTAAAATAGACAATAGTGTCTGTGTGTATTTCAGTTAAATGACAATATCAATAAAGAGAAAGGTTACCTTTATAAATTCCTTCAGTGGACGAAACCCGTCGGTAAAGATAAATTGCTTTTGTTTATATATATATATATATATATATATATATATATATATATATATATATATATATATATATAGAGAGAGAGAGAGAGAGAGAGAGAGAGCGATAGATAGATATTCATATATATATATATAAATATATATATATATATTATGAAATGGACAAAGTTCGACAATTATTTAAAGACATTTTTAATTTTAAGATTCTTTTTATAGATACAAGTATTTTAAGTAAATGCTCTGTTTATAATAAACAGTATTAAATAACATTTACCGGCCTGAATGTCCGAGAAATTTTCATAGAAAACATTCGTCCTCCGATATATTCGACCTTGTCAAACGAACGATCCTCTGGGGCCAAATCGGTAAAGGCACGTCAAGCTAAAGGACGGTTCCGTATAGTATACAGGTTCGAATCCTGTCGGAGGACCAATATTTTCTATGAAAATTTCTCGGACATTCAGGCCGGCAAATGTTATTTAATACTGTTTATTATAAACAGAGCATTTACTTAAATACTTGTATCTATAAAAAGAAAAATATAAATATATATATATATGGTGCAATGGATAGATTTTCACCATATTATATTTTTAATTTCGCGCATGCGCGTTGTTTGTTTTTGATTTTGTCGACTGCAGGATCAGTTGGGCACCGACTGTATGAAAAAGAGCAGAATGACGCAATTCACTCCGCCGGAAATTTGGAAACAGCTTGCGTTCTGCTTGGCATTCGCGCCGGAAGCTCCAATACGAACATTTCGGAGTTTTTGGTTGTCAATCTGAGAACAGTATCAAGGATTCGGAAAGAGTTGTATGAGTCTAATGGTGATTACAAAGATACGACAGCTCGGAAAACTCACTCTGATCGTTCTGATAAGAAACGAATTTCCAGATTTGTTGGTGAGAGCCTCAGAATCAACACGGAGGCCTACATCATGTACCATGAGGAGATGGTCAAGAGGTTGGCTGCTCGAAGACCCTATATCTAATAACAGGAATCTGCACCATTCCACACAAGCAGGAGTACCCAGTCAGGGCTGTCAGACAATTTCTGTCCACCTAATTTCTCAGACTACAAACCCCATTAATTATTATGTGTGGAGCGTATTTGAACGAGAGACCAACAAAACTCCTTGTAACACCAAAGATGAACTGAAGGCAAGGATTATGGCAGCATTCACCAAAATAAACAAAGAGACCGCCAGGAAGAGTTGCAGTAAATTCCGAAGTCGTCAGGAGGCCGTAGTTGAAACCAATGGTGATTTTATTGAAAAAAATTTACTCTTTAGTATTTCAAGATATTTTGTGTAATTTTTACTAAATACATCTGTTAAAATGAGATGTCATTATTATTTTCATTTCTGCGTCATTTAGACGAAAATTTATTCATCGCACCCTGTATATGAGCTCGCCAATTTTATGAATGTTTGCTGAGTTGATTGTTCCGAGGAGTGGAGTTAAGATTTTTGCTATGCTTTTTGCTAATTTGTGCGGCGCCTTATTTATCCCTGACACGATAGGACGCATTGGGGTTCCTGGTTTGTGTGTCTTGGGTAGGCAGTAATGCTTGGGAATGGTTGGCTGGTTCAGCTAAGTGCACATTAAAAATTCCATCAAAACACTAAAACCCTTACACCTAGCGCGCATGCACACACACACACACAAAAAGACACACACACACAAACACACACACACACACACATATATATATATATATATATATATATATATATATATATATATATATATATATATATATATCGTTTCTAGACGTGGGCGATCATGGGTCTCCATGAATTCCTGATTTTGTTACTAAAAAATTTTTTTAATCCTTTACGATCCCTTATAGTTTTTACACTGCTAGCTTCACCATCCATTCATTCAAACCTGCCAAGTCCGTTCCATTTACTCAAACCTGCCAAGTCCGTTCCATTCATTTACTCAAACCTGCCAAGTTCGTTCCATTCATTCACTCAAACCTGACAAGTCCGTTCCATTCATTCACTCAAACCTGACAAGTCCGTTCCATTCATTCACTCAAACCTGCCAAGTCCGTTCCATTCATTCACTCAAACCTGCCAAGTCCGTTCCATTCATTCACTCAAACCTGCCAAGTCCGTTCCATTCATTTACTCAAACCTGCCAAGTCCGTTCCATTCATTTACTCAAACCTGCCACGTCCGTTCCATTCATTCACTCAAACCTGCCACGTCCATTCCATTCATTCACTCAAACCTGCAAAGTCCGTTCCATTCATTTACTCAAACCTGCCAAGTCCGTTCCATTCATTCACTCAAACCTGCAAAGTCCATTCCATTCATTTACTCAAACCTGCAAAGTCCATTCCATTCATTTACTCAAACCTGCAAAGTCCGTTCCATTCATTTACTCAAACCTGCCAAGTCTGTTTCATTCATTTACTCAAACCTGCCACGTCCATTCCATTCATTCACTCAAACCTGCCACGTCCGTTCCATTCATTTACTCAAACCTGCCACGTCCATTCCATTCATTCACTCAAACCTGCCACGTCCGTTCCATTCATTTACTCAAACCTGCCAAGTCCGTTCCATTCATTCACTCAAACCTGCCACGTCCATTCCATTCATTCACTCAAACCTGCAAAGTCCGTTCCATTCATTTACTCAAACCTGCCAAGTCCGTTCCATTCATTCACTCAAACCTGCAAAGTCCATTCCATTCATTTACTCAAACCTGCAAAGTCCATTCCATTCATTTACTCAAACCTGCAAAGTCCGTTCCATTCATTTACTCAAACCTGCCAAGTCTGTTTCATTCATTTACTCAAACCTGCCACGTCCATTCCATTCATTCACTCAAACCTGCCACGTCCGTTCCATTCATTTACTCAAACCTGCCACGTCCATTCCATTCATTCACTCAAACCTGCCACGTCCGTTCCATTCATTTACTCAAACCTGCCAAGTCCGTTCCATTCATTTACTCAAACCTGCCACGTCCGTTCCATTCATTTACTCAAACCTGCCACGTCCGTTCCATTCATTCACTCAAACCTGCCACGTCCGTTCCATTCATTCACTCAAACCTGCCACGTCCATTCCATTCATTCACTCAAACCTGCCACGTCCATTCCATTCATTCACTCAAACCTGCCACGTCCGTTCCATTCATTTACTCAAACCTGCCACGTCCATTCCATTCATTCACTCAAACCTGCCACGTCCGTTCCATTCATTTACTCAAACCTGACAAGTCCGTTCCATTCATTTACTCAAACCTGCCACGTCCGTTCCATTCATTTACTCAAACCTGCCAAGTCCGTTCCATTCATTCACTCAAACCTGCCACGTCCGTTCCATTCATTTACTCAAACCTGCCACGTCCGTTCCATTCATTTACTCAAACCTGCCAAGTCTGTTACAGCCTTTTTCAACCTCTACTACACCCCGTAGATATGCGGGTGGTATAAAGGATAGTGGTATGGACTGAGAAAATAGAGGACCGTTCGTTACATTTGCATTCATGTCAATAGCTTTGAGAATGGTATGAATCCATCTCCCTAGTATGGGTTAAATATTAGAACTAAAAAAAAATCGTTTATGCAATATTCACTCGCAAAAACAGAATTATTTTTACAATCCAAAATATATGTCAAAGCGTTGATAAGCTGTGAAAAATTAAACCAATCAATCAATGTCCCTCCCCTTCGTTTCCTTATGTATAATGCGCTCTGTGGTTTTTAAATTTTCCGAGACTTCTATCTTCATTATGTTTTCCCCAAAATTTTAGTTGCCTGTTATCACCATTTTCATTTCGAATGTTATTTTTCAAACTTCCTCAATACAGTGAGTCTCCCGTATTCGTGGGGGGGGGGACAGAAACGGCCACAAAGAGTTAAAATCCGCGAATACTTGTAATCCCCCCCTACAAAGTGCTTATAAGTACCTATTTTGATTGTTAAAACCCCATATACCTTAAACTTTCATCCTAAATACTTTAGAAACATTTCAAACCCTTTTTAAAACATTCTTGAAAAATATTATTGGTGACTATACACTTACGTCCTGGGTAAGACGTTAAACTACATCCGTGTCCTGGGTAAGACAATAAACTTCATCCAGCAGCAAGGCCTCTGATCAGGAGGTTTTGAGGAGCATGGAACCACATCTTAATTGCTGGTGTTCCCAGGTCCACCCTGACCCGGGATGGTAGCACCTGTTAGGGTCTCATCTATGGGCGAATAGTTAACTATTACCAGCAATACGTATTTGAAAAAAAATTATTACCAGAAATACAATTTTGAAGGAAAAATATTACCAAAAACTGATTTTTGACAAAACAAAATATTACCAGCAATAAAAAAAAAATTGTCGGCATTAAATGATCCATTGAGATTGATATGCCGTAAAACAAAATAAACCAAACGAAACCATACACTTAGCGTAAATTTTCTTTCATACGTCCAATAACCATTTTTAATTACGCATAGATTTATACAACCATTGAAAATACTGTATAAAATATGTGTAACAAGACATAAAATAGAAATTTTAAAACATTTTCTAAAAAAAGAACTGTGATGATGCCCCCAGACTTAGCATAAGCCACTTTTAAGACCCCAGCCGCTGCCCTTAACAAAAATCACATCACAAACACTACGCATGTTTTTGCGTTTATTTTTTACAATGAAGATGTACAATATTATTTACATTATTCGGACTATTGTCCTCATCTTTGTCACTATGTTTATTACAACGTTTCGGCCGTTGTACGCTCTGGCCTTCTTCGGGTGGTTGGAACATCGAACTGAACCCTTTATTTCGCTCACTGGGGTAGACTGTTCTAGTTCCACGTGACATGTTTAATGGATGTCAGTTATCAGTTATCTCCTGTAAATTTCCCACTGAAAGTTCTCCACTGCCTTAACCGGGTATTGAACTCACACTCTTTGGGTCCTGTCACTGGATCTAAGCAACGCTTTTATCTACTGTGTCATGTGTCCTTGAGGACACATGGCGAAATAAAGGGTTCAGTTGAGCGAAATAAAGGTTTCAGTTCAGACGCTTTCATGTTTCAATACCATCATTGTACTTCTTCAGGCGATGGTAAGTAACCCTAAGGTTTTTATTATAATCTCTTATAATATATATATATATATATATATATATATATATATATATATATATATATATATATATATATATATATATATATCAGTCTACTCATATCTATCTATCTTAGTCTGTTCATATCTATCTATTCATCTATTTTTTGGTTGATAGTATGTATTGATTTATCTATATACACAAGCACACATACCCGCACGCCCGCAAACACATATATAATATTTATCTAACACACTTCAAACTTATCTATATATTTACATCTATCTCTTTATTTCCGACTGATGACACCTATCGATCAATCTATTCGAATACATATATATATATATATATATATATATATATATAAATGAGAGAAATAACAGATGGAGTAAAAATCTACAGTTCGCAGCATTTACTTTTAAAAAGTGCTCAATACAAAGTAGAACAAAATATTATTATTATATTTTTATTATAACATATTATAATAAAAACATTTTTGGAATCGCTACACAAAAGCTTTCATGTTTCAATGGTTTAATCACCAGTTACATACTATCATCTGAAGAAATACAATCATAGTATTCAAGCTTGAAATATTTTGTATAGCGATTTCAAAAATGTTTTTATTATAATATTTTTCTACTTTGTATTGAGCACTTCTTTAAAAGTAAATGCTACGAACTGTAGATTTTTACTCCATCTGTTCTTTCTCTCATTTGGACATAAAGCTCTTCAGTAAAATGAATGGAGCACTTTGGCTGCTTGGCGTTTGTTTACGTTTGTAAAAACAATACGCTAGATTTGGCTGATTCGTTCTGTTGAGTGAAGAACGAGAGACCAACTTAGAGAGGTTGCAAACAAGAGGAGGCTGATATTTAATATCAGGAAGAGGCAGCTGAAGATTCTGGGACACATAATGAGGAAGGAGGGTTTGTAGAATCTGATACTCACGGGTCGAATAGAAGGGAAAGAGAGACAAGGGAAAACAACGTGTGACATACCTAGCAGCGTAGTCTGGGGTAGGAAGCAGAGGGAAGGAACTTGTTGAGAGCTGCAAGGGATAGAGAGAGGTGGAGAGCCATGATCGCCTACATCCTGAAAGGACATGGCTCATAAAAAGAAAAGAAAAGTAATCAGAACTCATCCTGGACTGGTGGAAGAATGTTCCTTTGATTAAGGGCTAATAAAACAATTAGGATTGGTCAGAGAAAGGACGAAGGGAGGAGGTCTTCGTTCTTATCTTTTTATGCCCTTGTGTATCTCTTCAGACCTTCTTCCATTCTTGTGTGTGTTTATATATATTTTTTGCTAGTATATGTATATCCGACGAATGGGTGTCTTAAAATTACCCCTCGTCCCGTTTCGTAATTTTTTCTTTTTATAATCTAAATTTAAAATTTTATTTTCGATAGATTAAAGGTTTTTTTTTTTTTAACTTGTCAATCTGTTTTAAACATTTTATTAATTATTAATTATATCTATTTGTACTCTCGGTTTAACTCGTTGTAATTTATTTTATTCGTAAATAAGTTTTTAAAGTCCTTTTAAGGTCGAATTCCCTTTTATTTTTGTAAAAAGCAATATATTAGATGTACTAAGTATCTTACTGGGATGTGGGTAAAACAGAAAACATAATTACCTTCTAAGTATCCGATGAAAGGGTGTCCACCTGAAAAAAAAAAAAAATTCCCCGCAAACAACTTAAATAGAGCACACACCATTGTGATTGGCTATTGATCAACTACCAATCAAATGCGTGATGACGGGGTATATTATAGAAGTTAGTGTCTGTAAGCATTTTTAGAGGGCGTATCAGAGTCCGATCAGCTCTGATGGGGTCGACTTGGTGAGGTCAGTATGATGTTTGAAAGACCCGAAACTGCCCAATGATCCAATTCAGAACATCACTGACGACGCCCTCTAGAGATAAAGAGCGTATATTCAAAGTATATATTCTTTTTCCATACATATATATTGTTTTATTACAAGGAAATAGAGTGTATATATATATATATATATATATATATATATATATATATATATATATATATATATATATATATATATATATATATATATAAGCTCATCAGTAAAATGAATGGAGCACTCTGGCTGCTTGGCGTTTGTTTACGTTTGTAAAAACAATATACTAGATTTGGCTGACTCATTCTGTCGAGTGAAGATAGCTCAGTGGTAGAAACTCTGACAGACACCAAATCAGTAGGGTTTCGATCTGCGAATTATATATATATATATATATATATATATATATATATATATATAAACTGGGAAGTTCTGAAATTCCTTGCGCGAGATGTGGGACGACATGTGACTTAAACCGTTAACTTTTAAATTTTATTCCCCACCTTCACCTTAAGGCCTTTCCTGTTCTTCTTCCTTCCGTCACACCTCTCTCTAGAGCTTTCATACGTTTCCCTCTCATACTTGTTTCCCACTCCCACACATACACTATCACTAAAATTTTGTTTTTTTATACCCGGAGTTGTATTTTCCGATTTCTTCTTGAATTTGTAGGTCTGATGAATTGGATCCTGATTACGATTCAAATGTAATAAATTATAACCATGGAATATTAGGGTTTGAGCCTTTTATATTATATTCTTATTCTGTCCTGGGCATTGAGTTCTACCTGGATTCTATCCTCTTCGAAATTTATACACACACACACAGACACACACACACACATATATATATATATATATATATATATATATATATATATATATATATATATAGGCAGCGATGGATAAATTACACAAAAATGAAAATAACGCTGACGTCTCATTTTAACAGATATATTTACACAAAAATAACATGAAACCCTAAAAAGTAAATTTATTCAGTAAAATTGCCATTGGCTTCAACCACGGCCTCCAGACGACTTCGGAATCTCCTGCAACTCTTCTGGGCGGTCTCCTTCTTTAAGTTAGTGAATGCTGCCATAATCCTTGTCTTCAGTTCATCTTCGTTATTTCAAGGAGTTTGTTGGTCTAATACTAATCTGGGGAGTTAGGTAGCCAGATTTAAGGGGTGATGTGATCGCAGAAATCTCACACGTCCATTTTCTTTGATGTGTAACAATCTACTCTTAAAAGACCCTTCCACACTGGGTGGGGCTGCACAAGAGCAATCGAACACGTCTAGCTGGCTTGACGTCCAAACAGCAACTCCCCAAAGAACCTTAATCTATAACTCACTCCCACGTTCTGCTCAGCCAATCAAAATCGACTTCCCTATTTTGTCTACTATCTGACCTCAAAGGTCAGCCAAAGTACGTTGCTACTAAAAAATAATAATTTGAAATTATTATTTAACACTCCTTACTTAATTAATTTATGAATTTTATTTCAACTATATTCTATTTAACATCTTTAGTATTTTAAAATTATATTACAAAAGCCTATTGATGATATAGTGGGATTTCGTTTTTGAAAGCGGTTCCCAAATAGGGGTTGTAGTAACCCCCACTTAATAAGACATGTATCCGTCGACGTGGTTAATAAAATAATAGTTAAGTTAAAAGTTCTCTTTGTTGACGTTTTTCGTCTCTGAACCCAAAGAACATTTCGCGACATCGACTAAGGGAAGGGGATTGAACTATAACAACCTGCGGTCACCGGTCAGACGAGATGAGACTAACCAAAAACGCCTCCCCACCAATGAAGCGTATACAACATTACTGCCTAATTCTCACTTTTCAGGCTAAGTTTAATTATTTTCCACCCTACAACTCCTTTCCCCACAGACGAAAAGTTATTTGCCATTCTATCGTTATTTTCGTGGCAAATGTTTATTTGAGCTACATTCCTTAGTTCCCCCCAGTTCAGATCTTCACAGATAGGACCCAGCATCTCAAACAATGTTAAGGAAGTAGTAACCCCCCACACACACACACTTAATAGAATGTACGTTGGCGACACTAATAAAATAAATTAAAAATTCACTTTGTCGATGCTTTTCATCTCTGGAGCCAAAGAACATGTCACGGTGCCTACCAAGGGAATAAGAGGACTGAACTAAAGCGGCCAGACGAGATGAGACTAACCAACATTTATTGGTAAAGTGATAAAACATCATATGACGATTATGATTATCGACACACATTCTATCACTTGAAAATAAAATAATATTTTTATTTAAAAAAGTAAAAAAAAAAACCAGCAATTTTCATTAACGTAGACCTTCTTAGTTTTGACGTTTCTCAAAAGAAGTCATGATTCATTTCCAGTGACAAGATTCTTCAGAAACGGATCTTGCTCGTTTCGTTGCAGCCAATTAGTGAAAATTCGGACACGTTCGGCTTTATTGTGGCCGGAGAGTTCTTGAGGGACCCTTCCAGCCAATTTCCATACCTTTTTGCGAATGTTGAATTATCAACATTGAAGTCTTCGGCCAGCATTCGAGTTGTCAAGTTTTTGTCCTCTTCCACGGCTGCCAAAAGTGTCTGGTCGTAGAAATTCGATAGTCGACCTCTTCCTGGCTTATCTTCCAAGCTAGCGTCGCCAGATTTGAAACGGGCAAACCATTCCCTGCATCGACTTTCTTTGATTGTTCCTTCACCAGAAAGTTCGTTGAGATCGCAAAATGACTTTCCATCCTCTTTCGAAGTGGTAAAGCATAATATGACAAATAGAAGTATGATTAGCGACATGCATTTTTACAACTTGGAAATAAAATAATATTTTTATTAAAAAAGAATAAACAAAACAGCAGTTTTCTTTAACGGAGACCTTCTTTATTTTGGCGTTTCTCAAGAGAAGTCACGATTCATTTCCAGTGACAAGATTCTCTAGAAACGGATCTTGTTCGTTTCGTTGCAGCAAATTAGTGAAAATTCGAGCACGTTCGGCTTTATTGTTGTCGAAGAGTTCTATACACGAAATCTTTAAAATAACCCCATAGAAATAAGTCTTGACAGTAGCTCTCTCATAAACAGGACAACTGAAATACACAAAGGCAATGGGATTAAAGACTTTGATAACTACTGAGTACATAATGATTAAGATATATCATCAATTGGCTTGCGGCACCTCGAGGCGGTGTAATGGTTAGCAAGCTTGTCTCGCTAGAACAATTCCGACTGAGTAGTGAGTTCGATAGTCACTGGGTGCCCCCTACTTTTGGCCTTGTGCCACATCTAAGCTACGCTTGGGAAACTATTATCGGCACATCGACGTGGTGTAATGGTTACAAAGCTTGTCCTGCTAGATCAATTATGAGTGAGTTCGATTCTCACTGGGTGCCCCATACTTTTGGCCACATCTAAGCTGTGCTTAGAAAATCGCTATCATCAATTGGCTTTTGTAATGTATTTGCTTTATATTACCAACAAAGGGTATGCAACAAAGAGACTTTATGGACATGCTGTCTGTATTATTTCAATTATAATAATCGCGTGATATTAGTTATTTATGTTTGTTGTGTGTGTGTGTGTGTGTGTGTGTGTGTGTGTGTGTGTGTGTGTGTTTATAGATTTTTTTTTTTTGAATGAATCTTATCAAGTCGCAATATGATATTTTTGGCATTGTCAATAAATTTGACAAAAAATGGGTTTATATTTTCCTTAAACAGGTTATCCGAAAAACATATATTATGTTTACCATGTTAACTACGATAAAAAAAAATAAAAGAGATAAATATTAATAACGGAATATAATAATTTTTATGCATAGGTTTTCAGAGACATGAGAACTATTTCAAAGGCAAGAAACGCCGTTCTAGATCGTATCTGCTTATATCAACAAACGCTGTTGTGGATTTTCTAAGCAAGGTTAGATGTGGCACAAGGTCGAAAGTATACGGCACCCAGTGAGGATCGAACTTACTACTCAGTCATAATTGGTTTCACCGAGATAAGTTTGTTAACCATTACACCACATCGAGGTACACAATCACCCGGACCTATGCTTACGATATTTATAACTCTTGTCAGATTACTCACACATTAGGGCAGGTCGATTTTGGAACCGTGGTGTTGCACTTCATTTGAAAGATGGGGATTTGACATGACAATGTTACAAAATATTTTTTCACAAGTCATTAACATTTTAGGAGGAAACGAGTTTAAAGATTAAGTTTAGGTTCAAAATCGTAGCGTTGGAATTTCATTCCGGTGATAGCGCAGCCTTATAAAATTTATAATTTACAGAACCTTTACAAATTGTATATGGACAAAATGCAAGGCACAAGCACATTATTACTAAATCATTGTGCCATCAATTAAGACCTTTATTTACTTCAAAGGGAAATTATACTGAACAATTTAGCTATATTACGGTGTAATATTTTAATTTTCAGTAGTTTTAAGGTGATTTTCAATAAACAAAGCAAATTTAAAACATTTTGTCTTATAATTTGTCTTCAGTACTATTATGGTGTTATATACACTTTGATATATTTTTTGTTTTTATTAATTATGATCTAACAAAGGATCTAATAAGTCTTCTTCATTTCTAAGACGTTTTTGTAATCTTTTACATTTTTTACACACTTATTACAGTACAAAAAATGTATATTTTCCTTGTGGTGATTCATAATTAGAATTCAGGTTTGAATATATATTCGATTCAATCTAATAGACAAGATAACAACTTTATTTGGATTTATTGTTGGGATGGTAAAATTATGAGCTAATTTGTAAGCAAAATCCTACGGAAATTAGGTATTTCTTTATAATTTTCCAGGTGATATTTAAACCTGAATGCTCAAAAGTTATTAAAAGCTATGAATCTGCTTTTTGGTGTCTGTAATTATCATATCAAAAGCCAGCTTTCTCATCAAGTGCAATGTTGATTTTCTCAAAAATGTGAAAAATCAACCTGACCTACCCACACATATGTTTTGATTATAGTGGAGAAAGGCACGTGTCGAAATATCCAAGCTTTTCGGAAGACATAAAAACAAAGAAATAATGGAGAGTGAAACACGAAATGTCCGAAAAGTCCTCCTGATGCGATATTGCCACGGAATTTAACGTTTCTGTAATTAATTCAAAGCCAAAAGTAGCTACTCATACTTAAATATGACCATTCCCTAAAAGATACGGTCTACATTCATAATACGTCTACGCGGTTTGTGAGTTATGAATTAGTTTCCACCCTACAAGCCCTTTCCTCACAGACGAAACATTACAAGCCTCTCGTTATTCTATCACAATTTACATGGAAAATTTTCAGACGAGCCATATTCGTTAATTCTCCTAGCCCTTAATACGTCAAAGAAATGGCTATTGGCATCGCCTAATACGCCAAGGAAATGGCTATTGGCATCGCCTAATACGTCAAGGAAATGGCTATTGGCATCGCTTAATACCTCAAGGAAATGGCTATTGGCATCACTTAATACGCCAAGGAAATGGCTATTGGCGTCGCTTAATACGTCATGGAAAGGGTTATTGGCATCGCCTAATACGTTGTAACCTAGGAAAGGTTACTGAATTTAATAATCGCACGAAGGCTGGTAATGAACGATAATACTTAGAACAAGAACAACACGTATAAGATTCGGCAGCTTCGCGTAGAAGTAGTCAACTGCTAGAAGTGAGTCAAGTGAATTCCACAATGAATCGCCAACTACAGGATGTCTAACAACCGCCCCACGCGGTCAGATGGCCGAATTTAATGTGAAGTATCCGAGCCCGTAGGCTCGGCCAAAATATCCTCGTATAAAACGGGGTCGGGTAGCTGTTTCCCGAGACACGCCCTTGCCCTTCGACATAGCCTCGTCTGGCGATCCTCTCTGCCCGAGGCAGAGAGTTTGACCAGCACAACTGGAGACGAATCTCCAACTGCAGACCAACATACAGTATTTACTAATGTATTTATGTGAATGGAGACATACCCCTTGTCGTCCGTAGGTATGATAAAATACTAGCACACCACGCCGCTTGCATTTTAAACGAAACGCCCTAATTCTCGTCGTATTTTTTTTTTTTTTTTAGTAATTTCCACCCGGATAGAGTCTTCCTAAAAACCGCTAATTCGTGGAATCGACTCCCAAGTGAATGCTTCCCAGATTGCTATAATATTAACCTGTTCAAATTTAGGATTAACCGTTATTTTCCTCTTCTATCCGCATAAACTGTGCTTGAGTTGCCCCTGGGCCTTGTACAGGGGCAATCTTACTGCAAGAAAAAAAAGGAGGTGACCTATTGATAATATCGGTCTTATAAACGGCACCTCTTACCTCTTCCTCTTATCGTTCACATAACAGCCTACTTTGTGGTACAGTATCCCAAGCGGGTGCTTTCCCGACCGCTGCAATCTTAACCACGTCTAGTCTGGAGTAAACAGTTGTCTTTCCCACATATCCTCATCAACTGCGTCCCTTACTCTTACTGCCCCCACAGCAACGGCCTTGATTAACGTTCTATCTTCAGTGGCTCTTAGGCCTTGTATAGGATGAACATTAATTAAAAAATATATATCTAGAGGAAAATCGATCCGCGCCTTTTTCAAAAACGGGAAGACATATTTTGAAGTCATAGCTATTTATTAAGATTTGTTAAGTGAGGCACAAGGTCTTTACTAACGAATGCTCCAATGAGTATGAAAATCATAATATCGAAATGCTGTGCTAAACGAGCTAGCTACGATGGGCATATTAAGTGGTCAGAATGCTCAGAAAGGTTTATCTTGCAGACACGTCGCTTTTTGAATACCAGAATGCCTCGCTCGATTTGAGAGTGTATGTATTCAAGAAACTTTATTTCTTTTCAAGCCATAAAACGGGGGACACAGCTCTCTACTACGATTATACAAATCACGCTGTTACCGGGCGTGATTATTTGCACTCACAAAACAAAAATCCACAAAATAAACAAGCTCATTGCCTGCCATTATTTTTATGACTGCTGCCTTGTTTCCGAAGATTATCCGACCTTTCGCACCTGAGAATTTGGCTTTGTTGAAGAAAAGAAAGACCAACTCTTGATCCTTCGAAATAACTGGCATTCTTTCTATGGGCAAAAATGAAAACTCAGACACACACACAAACTCACACGCATCCAAAATATATGTTTTCCGCCAGGTGTATAAATAGCGGTGTCAGGCTACTGACTGCAGTGATTATTGAGTGACTATTGAGTGGAACTATCCAGTCGAATTAGTGTGCGCCGATGAGTTTGGGTTTTGATTTAGGATCTACCGGAAGTTACGCCGAACCGCGTTACTAAGAAGGTATTCACTGAAATGGTTAATTATCTTTCGTTGACTTTTACTTCTTTGTTCTTGTTACGTATTTGCGGTTGTAATTAAATACTGTTTTATTTTATCCGTTGAAGTCTTGCGTTATATTTAAATTATTAATGGCCGGGGTTATATATATATATATATATATATATATATATATATATATATATATGTGTGTGTGTGTGTGTGTGTGTGTGTGTGTGTGTGTGTGTGTGTTTATTTAGAAACGTTTATTTTTCGTGGGTATACGTTTTTGAGTTGCTATCCATGTTTTTATTATTATTTTTTTAACGAGTGAAATTAATATCAACCGTCCTAGATCGAGAAGTCCTAGTGAAGAAAAACTCTCGGGGTGTACGATTTTTAGTTTTTCGTTTGTTTTTAATAGCAAATCAAAAACGTGTACCCACGAAAAATAAATGTATGCGAAAAATTCACAGTTTTCCTATTTGAACTTTCTGATGAATCTTAATACTTCCGTTAATGTTTGAAGAAGTTTATGGCGAGTTCTACGACAATAAAATATCCTTAGAAATTCCCACACCCTTAAGTATTTGAGCTTAACAACCTTAAGAAAATATTGCAATAACAATCAGAAATATGAATACTGGTTGTTATTTAAAGAAGTAAGTGGGTACAAATGAAAAGATATGAAATTGACAATTCTTTTCCCTGAGACATAAACACTTCTATCCTCTCTTCTTTCTTCCTTTCTTTCATTAATTTTCTCAATGAAACCAAGTAGTGTTTTTTTCCTTCTGTCCACGTGATCAAAACAGATTCGCCCATTATTTTTGAGGTATTGGCAGACGTTAAACACTTCTATCTTTCCTTCTTTCTTTCTTTAATTTTTTTTTTTCACTGACGCCAAATAATGTCTTTTCCCCTCTTTCCATGCGATCAAAACGGAATAGTCTATTATTTTGGAGGTATTGTCAGGACATAACAGTCATGCGAACTAACAAAGAGAGGGGCAAGCAGAAGTATAATGGGAGGAGGAGGAGAATGAGGAAGAGTAGGATGATGATGATGATGATGATGATGATGATGATGATGATGATGATGATGATGATGATGCAGAACTGTTTATTCCCCAAGCAGGAAAGTTAATAATTTGATTACGTAACCATCCTCATGTATTTTAAGGGTCGAAAGGTCACTAGATTTTGAATATTCTTTTTCAGAATGTGCACTTTAAAATGATGGTCGAAATTACAGTCGTTTGTAATAAAATGTTCTGCAAGTTCCGATGATGTCATATTATTGTGTCTGACATCATATCTGTGTCCATTGAATCTTTTATTTAATCTTTCCGTTGTGCAACCCACATAAATCGAGTCATGTTTGGTACATTGGGCGGCGTATATTAAATGGGAATCAGTACAATTACTACCCTTTGTCGAAATTGTGATGTTTCTCTTTGAAGTTTTGATAGAATTAATTTGACTCTTGTTGTTGCACAACGAACATTGTTTTCCTCTTCTGTGAGTATTTTCGGGAGTACAACGATCAAAAACTCCTATGTTGTTTTGATGTTGTTTTGATGTTGTTTTGATGTTGTTGCGGACGCTTACATCTGTTAAAATTTATCTGAAGTTTTTATTTTTATTTTTTTATTTTTTTAAAAGAAGCTATGGACTGATTGTGAAAAATCTCTTTAAAACGTAGATAATATTGTGCAATGTGTGCATAGCTGTCGTGTAGTATTTTCGAAATTCCAGCAAGATTTCGGAGCCAATTGATGGCTAATGTGATTCTATCAGAATTTGCATTGTGTTCTTCGGTGTCTTGACTTGGAATAAAATTATGGTAATCATTTTTAGCTATTTCGTTTGCAATTTTTTTCAGTCGCGATTCTTGATAGCTGCGCTTAACATAATGAAATTATCAACATGCTTCCAATAATCTTTTATCTGCGTACAAATTCTTCTTATGCGTAAAAGTTGGCAGATCGGGTTTGATTTTTGTGATGAGAATGATCAGAACAGTGGTGTAGGTAAATGCGGAATGTTGTATGTTTGCAACTTAATTCAGTCACTAGATGGTTCCTTCAGGACAATACTCGCGTGGCTATGAATTGAACACTAGCTTTGGAGAAACTAGATGTAAATTTCATTTGTGACTGAAAATTATTCTTTTGTCCAAAAGTATAACAAAATTGTAAAAAACTAAAACAAGCTTTCCTGCGTACCTTCCCTGATGAAGAAAATATCATCAATAAATCCAAGTTAAAGTTTAGATTTATGGCCGGGCTGTGATATGAAAGTTTCGAGTAAAATATTTCTTCGAAAGTTCTCAAAAAAGACATTCGCGAAGTTAACAACCACATTGCACATCCTTTGATTTGGCGACAAATTTTTTTTCCCAAACTTCATCGTGCTGCATTCCAAGACGAAGTGTATCAGTCTACAGAGAAAGTTTAGCAGAGTATAAGTCCAAAGAGAAAGTTTGGTAGAGTATAAGTCTACAGAAAAATTTTAGTAGAGTATAAGGCTACACAGAAAGTTTGGCAGAGTATAAGTCTACAGAGAAAGTTTGACAGAGTATATATCTACAGAGAAAGTTTGGCAGAGTATAAGTCTACACAGAAAGTTTGGCAGAGTATAAGTCTAAAGAGAAAGTTTGGCAGAGTATGTAACTACAGAGTAAGTTTGACAGAGTATATATCTACAGAGAAAGTTTGGCAGAGTATAAGTGTACACAGAAAGTTTGACAGAATATAAGTCTACACAGAAAGTTTGGCAGAGTATAAATCTACAGAGTAAGTTTGACAGAGTATAAATCTACAGAGTAAGTTTGACAGAGTATAGAGTCTACAGAGAAAGTTTGGCAGAGTATATATCTACGGAGAAAGTTTGAACAGAATGTTTTTGTTCATGCGTTTCTCAAAAGCATCAAAATTCCTCAATCCTAATATTGTGATCAATGTTAGAATAAAGAGACGAGATATAGTTAGTGACCAAAAAGCAATCATGGAAATCATACTGACGTTCTGGAAATTTATTTATTTTGGAAATAAATCCAAATGTGTCCGGGCATAAGACGAAGACCGTTTTGCTATCGGAGATTTTAAAAAAAGAACCATCTAGCCACTCACAGGTTTTTGTCATCCACTATAAATCAGGCATAGTGGAGGAAATTTATCAAATCTTTATGTATTTTTCGAAGGCCGTAAAAATGCACGTAATATGTTAGATTCTGTTTCATTGATAAAACTATTTATAATAGATTCTGTTTCATTGATTAAACTATTTCATTTCATTTCAGAAATTATATTGTCTAGCTTTTTTCTGTAATAAGGGTTAGGGACTATTTTTTTTTCTTCATAAAATTTCTGTCGCTTAAAAATTCTTCACAAGACGAAATATAGTTTTCCTTATAGCGCCACCTTTCTCCGCCATTTTTAAGACAATCGAATCATCATTGGCGTGATGACGAAGAGCGTTACGTTAAGAAATGGTAAGTTTGTTCCAGGTTTTCTTAAGGTTTGATTTTACGTTTTCCCTTATACAAGCCTGACAGATTTATAAATATTCTACTAACAATTGTGAGAGTCCTTCTCAGAGACTATCTCTGGATACCAGGATGTAGTTTTATTAACCCGATTATGCCAGATGTAATTACGATCTTTGTCTTCGGTTGTAATTGTAGAATTTTCGCCACCATTTTTTTCTTCCCACCTGCTCCAATTTGGGACGCCCATCATGCTATTGAGAAAACTAAATCTTCCAAAGTTGTTCCCTCGCCCACGGCATAAAAGCAGTTGCTCTCACATCGAGATAAATATCCTAATTGGATGAAGCTGTGGCCTGGTATTGAACTCACAACTCTTTGGATCTAGTCAGTGGATCTAACCAATATGTTCTGGACACATGGCCCCAGTGGATAAAGACGTTGGCTGGATCCAGTGACTTGACCCAAAGAGTTGTGAGTTCAATACCAGGCCACAGCAGATGTGAACCAAAAACTTGGAGAAATGAGTTAAAGGGAAATAACTGAGACATCCGGAAGAGGCATGGCACGTGGAACTAGAATAATCAACCCCCCACCCCCTAATCTGTACTAGAATAGAATAAAACGGTTCAATTCGAAATTTCAATCAGCTGAAGAAGGCCAGAGCGTACAACGGTCGAAACGTTGTGAATATGGTAATGAAAATGAGGCTAATAATGTAAGTAAATTAATAAAACCTGTTTTCATTTATTGACATATATATATATATATATATATATATATATATGGACCCTATTCGTAACATATTTATTGACAACACATATAATAGCATCAACTACATGCAAAAAAGCTAAAAATAATGGAAGCCTTATTAATAAAAAAAAAATGAAGATGGACACAATGTCTTGACCATGTTTCAAAAATGAAAACATTATATAAATACATGCATATAACAATCTATTTCTTGTTAACAGTTAATATATTTCAAGCTTGAAAATGGCTAAATATATTGCCGAAAGTGCTGGCAAATGAAGAACAATTGGACAGTATTTATATAATTTATCTACCGAAAAGAACCAAATTATAAGATCACATGAGAAATTGTATAAAAAAGTAAATCAAAGCGCCTTGTCTGTAATATTCCATGAGACATGCATATATATATATATATATATATATATATATATATATATATATATATATATATATATATATATGGCAAAATGGAAAGGTTTTTTGTCGTTATGATTTTATCGGATGAAACGTGTCACCAAAAAAACTTTCCATTTTGTCATATTTTTCTAAATACTGTTGATATATAAAATTATATATCGTTATATCATATATATATATATATATATATATATATATATATATATATATATATATATATATATATATATATATATATATATATATATATTGGGAGCGTAATTGCTTACACGTGTTTGTGTTGTGACACTCTGTGTGTGTCTATGTGTGCATGTTTATGTTTGACCCTTATGTCCACGCCAAGAGATATCTATTATTTTAGTCGCCACCCTCATTAAGTAATTGAGATATAATTTACATTAAGCATACTATGTACTATTATATTTTACTGTAATTTAGACTTAGACTCACTCGCTGGATATTTTTCAGAAAAATATATGTTCGTTTCTCGGTCACGGAGTTTCATATATTTTACAAGTATACGCACAAGAAACATCTCACTGAAGAAAAACATTGGCCCCTGGCGTTGCAAGTGCAAGGGAGATCTTTTTTTTAAAATTAAGTTCGAGAGACGACAGAAGAAAAAGCATTTGGTGCATTATAGAGTAAGATTCTTAGCAAGTAAAAGTTACCCGATTACAAAATTTCTCCAAATTCGAATCCACATTTCTGTATTGATATAAAATGACATAAAATGAAGTCATTAATAAATGGTTGTGTTTATTTGTTTTACATTTTTTTTATTTCTCTTCCGACATTTTTTCTTTCTTTTTTCTTTCTCCTTCCTTCTTTCATTTTTTTCGTTCGTTCTTTTTTCTTTCATTCTTCTATACATTGTTACTTATTTTTCTTCTATACCTCCTCTCTTTCTTCCTTACTTTCTTTCTTCCTTCCTTTCTTCCTCCCTTCCTTTCTTTTCTTCGTTCTTTCTTTCTTCTATACATTCTTACTTATTTTCTTCTATACTTCCTCTCTTTTTTCTTACTTTCTTTCTTTCTTCCTTCCTTTCTTCACACTTCCTTTCTTTTCTTCGTTGTTTCCTTCTTCTATACATTCTTACTTATTTTCTTCTATACACCCTCTCTTTCTTCCTTTCTTTCTTTCTTCTTTCCTTTCTTCTTCCCTTCCTTTTTTCCTTCCTTGTTTCTTTCTTCTATACATACCTTACTTATTTTCTTCTATACCCCCTCTCTTTCTTCCTTTCTTTCTTCCTCCCTTCCTTTCTTTCCTTCGTTCTTTCTTTCTTCTATACATTCTTACTTATTTTCTTTTTATACACCCTTTCTTTCTTTCTTCCTGCCTTTCTTCCTCCTTTATTCCCTTCGTTCATTCCTTCTATACATTCTTAATTATTTTCTTCTATACCCCTTCTCTTTCTTTCTTTCTTAGTTTGTTCATTCCTTTCTTCCACCCTTCCTTTCTTTCCTTCCTTCGTTCTTTCTTTCTTCTATACATTCATACTTATTTTCTTCTATACCTCCTCTCTTGCTTTCTTACTTTCTTTCTTCCTTCCTTTCTTCCTTCCTTCCTTTCTTTCCTTCGTTCTTTCCTGCTTCTATACATTCTTACTTATATTCTTCTATACGCCCTCTCTTTCTTTCTTACTTTTTCCTTCCTTTCTTCCTCCATTCCTTTCTTTCCTTGGTTCTTTCTTTCTTCTGTACATTCTTATATTCTTCTATACCTCCTCTTTTTCCTTCTTTCTTCTGTTTTCTTTCTTTTATGTCTATCTTCTTTCTTTCTTTCTTTACTTAAGTTCTTTCTTTCGTTCTACTATACATACAGTCTTCTTTTTCTATACCTTCTTTCTTGCTTTCTTTCTCCTTTCTTTCATTTATATCTTACTTCTTTCTTTCTTTCTTACCTCTATATATTCTCATTCCTTTTCTTCGACACATCCCTTTTTGCTGTCTTTGCTTTTTCGTTCATTCTTTCTTTCATCCTTTCTTTCTTTTTTATTGTCTTTCACGACAG
Organism: Acanthosepion esculentum; assembly: GCA_964036315.1. NCBI lineage: Eukaryota > Metazoa > Mollusca > Cephalopoda > Sepiida > Sepiidae > Acanthosepion > Acanthosepion esculentum. Next base: position 48,110,988 of record OZ038490.1, read on the forward strand.
CTAGGGCTTCCCCACTTGAAATATTAACGCAACACAATCTCCCAAGTTTTCCTTGTGCTAAACCTCGTGAGAGACTACTTAAATAATTACAAATGATAAATAAAACAGGTTTTATTTTCATTTCTTATATTCGTTAATATATATATATATATATATATATATATATATATATATATATATATATATGTGTGTGTGTGTGTGTGTGTGTGTGTGTATATATATATATAAAAGTGAACATAGAAGTCAACACTTAGAGGCGACAGTCTGTGTCATGCTAGATGCAATCGTCAGGCCACGAGTGCTGTTATTTTTCTTGGCTGTTTATATATACGGGTCAGTGGTGCATTGTGGGTAGTCTATTTTGGCGGTTATTTTACCGGAAGTCGTTTATTTGTTTATTTATTTATTTGTGCCAAGTTATTTTGCTTGTTTTTATTTAATTTCATTTTTATTTTTTATCTCATATATTTATTTTTTATTTTGATCGGTGTTTTTATTAACGTAGTAAAAATTTGTTTATTTAGCTTATTGTGGGTAGTCTATTTTCGCGGTTATTTTACCGGAAGTCGTTTATTTGTTTATTTATTTATTTGGGTCAAATTATTTTGCTTGTTTTTATTTATTTTTATTTTTTATCTTATATATTTTTTTATTGTTTTATTTTGATCGGTGTTTTTATTAACGTAATAAAAATGTGTTTATATAGCTTATTTAATATTTTTGTTTTTGTTTGGGAAGATAGTTAAAGCTATTTGTTGAATTTTGGGTTTGATTGTTGTGGTTTGTTCTGACTATTATTTTGGCGGGAACAGTTTTTAATTTATTTATTTGGATTGATTATCTTTATTTGTATTTTTCTAAACGACTAATTTATCGGTATCGGTTGTTAGTTTATTTATATATTTGGATGTATTTAGATCAATTTATTATACTTGTTGTTATTTATTTGTTACACTGTATATTTTTTATTTTTGCTTTTCGATTTTTAAGTAACGCAGTATATTATTTTTTATTCATTTTTTTTTTATAGTTATATAACAGTTATAGCTCTTTTTCGTCCGATTTTTTTATAGTCTAATATTTTGGTCATAGTAGTTTGCTAATTTGTTTATTATTTACTTTATTTATTGATTTTGTTCCTTATTTTTTATTCTATTTCGTCTATTCTAACAGGTGTGATCTGGTAATTTGTTTGGATTAATTTATTTTGCTTATTTTATTGTCATTTTGTTTGTTTGTGTTTTTTTTTTCTTCCGTTTTCAATTTTTAAGTTACGTAGTAAAAATTTTATTTTCATGTCTGAATTTTGAGATTAGCTCGGATCTTTTATTTAATAATTTATTTTGGTCTGGGAAGGTAATGATAGCTATTTTTTCCTCCAAGCAAAGTTTGCAAGTTTTTGGTAGGTTGTTGTAGGCTGATGATTTTTTCCTTATTTTCCAAGATATTTTTGGTGTGGTGTGCGTTTTGTTTTTTATTTCCCAGATATACTTAGAAAGCATTGTGCTGTTCGCATATTTACTATTTGTGAAAGATGTTTTGTGTACATAATTTCTTTGTTTCCAGGGTCTTTCAGTTACTCCTATGTATACTTTTTCTTCGTTATCTGGTGATTTTATCGTGGCTTGGTAGATTACGTTGTTTTGTAAACAATTACCGTTTAAGGGACATTCGTTTTTTATTCTACAGTTGCACGTGGGTTTAATTTGTTCGTGTGGTTTGTTAATAATTTTTCTGTTGTGCTTTTTTATTATTTGTTCTATGCTCTCGGTGCAACTGTAGCTGATTTTTACTGTGTTTTTGTTGAATATTTTGTGTAGGGTGCTTGATTCCGGGAAGTGTTTGTGTAAAAGTTTGAAGAATATTTTTCCTACGTTTGATTTTACGTTTTTGCTGTACGGTGGGTTGAACCATATGATATTTATTTTCCTGTTGGCCTTTTTTGTGTTCTATTTCTTCATATATATATATATATATATATATATATATATATATATATATATATATATATATATATATACTAGCAGCATGGCCTGGCGTTGCCCGTGCTTGATTCAAAAATGAATGACATAATTTAGCTCTTGAAAATACATTTCAATTCAGCACTGTTGAGTGATAAGCTAATTCTATAAACAACAGCCACCTGCACTAATGCAAAGCTCTTCAGTAAAATGAATGGAGCACTTTGGCTGATTGGCATTTGTTTACTTTTGTAAAAACAATACGCTAGATTTAGTTGTGTAACTCTACCGAGTGAAGATAGCTCTGGCTGACACCAAACTAGTTGCGTTTCAATCCTGGTTTGAGGGATTCGGAAGTCTAGTCGCACTGAGGAGTTGTGATACAGCGAAACAGTACTGTCAGTGAATGACATATATATATATATATATATATATATATATATATATATATATATAAAGGGTGTTCCAATAACTTGAACCGATTTATATATAAAGGGTTTTTCCAATAACTTGAACCGATTTTAAATGTTAATTAAGTTTAAAATCGGTCATTGGAACACCCTTTATATGCGTGTGTGCGTGAGAGAGAGAGGGGGGGTCTGGAAAAATACATTATCACCTGTTGAGCCAAACTGACGCCTTTGAAATGTAATTGTATCCATTCAGTGTTGAATTCTATGTCCACACTATTGATATTATAGACTGTATCCCATATAATAAACACGCTATAAATATCGCATGCTTGAAACCTATATTTTATCTATATTTATAAGTGAGTGTGTGTGTGTATCTGTTTATGTGCCTGTGTATGTGTGCGCGTTATATATATATATATTGCTTCTTATCCGCGGTTTGCGGATAAGAAGGAATTAAGCCAACCAGTCTTTGCAGTAAAGCGTTCGATATCGAATGCAGTGGTAGAGCGTTAATATAATTAATAGGAAAAAGGTTTGTTTTTTTCTCAATTAATTTCTATGTGACCACGAAACTCCGAAGTCAGCATGATAGAAATACTGTGAAAAAACTTTTTTATATATTATTTCTAATTGTATATATATATATATATATAGGTTTAAAGTATGCTATATTTATAGGGTAAGCGTGTTCATTATATAGGATACAGTCTATAATGTCTAGTGCGTGTGTGTGTGTGTGAAAATTCCAGATATAATTACAATATATGTGTAAAAAGATAATATAAATACAGACAAAAGGAAAACAAGTTCTCCTCTACTGTTTTTACATATATACATATATATATATATATTCAGTCATTCACTCTTGTAGTTCGCTGATACTAACAGGATGGATTTTTTTTCCCCTGAAGATTGCCATGTTGGCTGAAATTAGTCGAGGAGCCTACTTGAAACAAAAAATATTAAAATGCAATTCAGTGTGTTTGGAAATTTTAATTTGTTAATATTTTTTATTGTTCAGAACATCTATCTATCTATCTATCTATCTATCTATATATATATATATATATATATATATATATATATATATATATATATATGAAGAAATATAGTTTTAAGGTGTGCTATATTTATGGGATAAAGTGCTCAATATCAGAGATAGAGCGTATGTAAATATAGATGTAAAAGTGAACATTGCGCCTAGCATGAAACAGCCGGTTGCCTCTGAGTGTTGACTTCAATGTTCACTTTTGATTTATATATATACGTATGTAGAGTGAACATTGAAGTCAACACTATATATTTATATATATATATATATATATATATATATATATATATATATATGTGTGTGTGTGTGTGTGTGTGTGTGTGAGGTGGGGCTAGGATCTGGAAAAATATATTACCTCATTTTGTACCAACTGACACAAAATGTTTTTTTTTTGTTTTTAACTAAATGATAATTACAGTCATTTTTATTTTATTTTTCTTTCTTTTTCCTTTTTTTTTTTTAAAACGGGATTTTAGATGCATCAGTGATTTTGGGAGTTTTTGTAATCCCCCACCACCACCACCACCACCTGCTGCTGTCCAGCACTCTGCCACTGAGCCATCAGGAAAAGCCGTCGAAAAGTGTGTCGGGATACCAGGGCGAAAAGACCGATCTCGTCGTGTTAAATAAAGTTCATCTTAACGGTTGGGTGTAAAGCTTAGGGTTTAGGATAAAAGCGCTAGCCGCCACCCCTACCAGCCCCAGATAGAAAGACGTGATGACACGTCTTCAAAAGAGATGATCAAGGAAAAAAGAAAGTATATTGGCCTGGTCACCATAGAGGTTTCATGAAATATGAAAAGAAACCTTGAGTACAAAGTAACCTGGCTGAATATATATGAAGAAATAGGTTTATATATATATATATATATATGTATATATATATATATATATATATATATATATATATATATATATATATATATATTGGGGAAAATGTATGACAAAGTGGAAAAAGTTTCTTGTGATGCGTTTCGTCCTTTAGGACTTCATCGGATGAAATTTGTTATGTTAGTGCGACTACGCATGCGTAAGAACGAGGGATGCTGGGAATTTTCAATTTTTCTTTTTTTTTTTACATGAAGAGGGGGAATACATTGAAAACAATTGCAAGCTTCTTCAGTACCCTAATTATTTCATATTCAATTCAAAGCAAATGGCTCATAAAATATTCGAAAATAGAAAAACGTTCCCTCCTGACAAACCAAATGAAAAATTATTGTCCCACCAACTAAATCTATCACATTGAAATTGAAATAAGTTACGTAAACTCAACATAAAATTTACTACTGCGACATCTAAAACAATAAAAGACTTAGTTAATACTAAACAAAACAATAAGCAAAAACTTGAAGGATGAATTTACTCGATCGTACGTAATAATTGTCACAAAAGATATATATAGGAGAAACCTAAAAGAATCTAAATAAAAGATTATATGAACACAAAAGGGACATTTTACAAAACAATACGTCAAATGCGTTGGTTGCCTACCGTAACTAGACTAACCACAAATTTTGTCATTAAAAAATGCCACTCTGATCAAAGGAGAAAACAATTTGCTTCGACGAAAATGTCTAGAGGATGCCTTAATCGCAAGGTCATCGACAGTGAATTTATTCCCAGGCTCTTGCAACATTTCACCATTCCTGGCAGAACTTCTATTATCAAAGATGGAAAGAAAACGAAAAAGAAAAAGAATCTAAATAAAATCAGCTAAATTTAAGAAAAAAAAATTCCCAGCATGCCACGTTCGTGCGCATGTGTAGTCACACCAGTATAATAAATTTAGTCCGATGAAGTCCTAAACGACGAAACACATCACATGAAAACGTTTTCCACTTTGTCATATATATATATCGTTAACTCATATGTATATGAATCTTATTATATATATATATATATATATATATATATATATATATATATATATATATATATATATATATACCTTATTATATATATATATATATTTATATATATATATTATATATATTATATTTATATATATATTATATATATATATTTATCTATATTATATATATATAATATATATACCTTATTACTTATATATATACCTTATTATATATATATATATATATATATATATATATATATATATATATATATATATATATATATATATATATGCGAGCATATCACCGAAATGATCATCTTAATTCAAAACTATGTCCGCCAATTCTCTGTATTCGGTTCGTCAGAAAAGTGTGGTTGGCTCTGCGCAAAGCCTTCACTACCATGATCAAATTTTAACCGATCAGATAGATAGATAGATAGATAGATAGATAGATAGATAGATAGATAGATAGATAGATAGATAGATAGATAGATGTGAAAAAGAATGAGATAGATAGATAGATAGATAGATAGATGTGAAAAGAATGAGATAAATATATAGATAGATAAATAGATAGATAGATAGATAGATAGATAGATAGATGTGAAAAGAATGAGATAGATAGATAGATAGATAGATAGATAGATAGATAGATAGATAGATGTGACAAGAATGAGATAAATATATAGATAGATAGATAGATAGATAGATAGATAGATAGATAGATGTGAAAAAGAATGAGATAGATAGATAGATAGATAGATGTGAAAAGAATGAGATAAATATATAGATAGATAAATAGATAGATAGATAGATAGATAGATAGATGTGAAAAGAATGAGATAGATAGATAGATAGATAGATGTGACAAGAATGAGATAAATATATAGATAGATAGATAGATAGATAGATAGATAGATAGATAGATGTGAAAAAGAATGAGATAGATAGATAGATAGATAGATAGATGTGAAAAGAATGAGATAAATATATAGATAGATAGATAGATAGATGTGAAAAGAATGAGATAGATAGATAGATAGATAGATGTGAAAAGAATGAGATAAATATATATATAGATAGATAGATAGATAGATGTGAAAAGAACGAGATAAATATATAGATAGATAGATAGATGTGAAAAGAATGAGATAGATAGATAGATGTGAAAAGAATGAGATAGATAGATAGATAGATAGATAGATAGATAGATAGATAGATAGATAGATGTGAAAAGAATGAGAAAGAAAGAAACATCTAATTTTTGTTATGTCACCCATCTAGGAGAATGCACTTTGATATCTAAGGCCCTTCTTTGGTTATATCTCGTGGCGTAAAACTATATTTCTTCTCTTTTTGCGCGTTACTGCAATCCTCGTCTCCTTCAAATTAGATGTACGGGTAGTCTGGGTATTTGGTTATAATCTACTGCACCTTCCTACATCGAAAATAACGGATGAGTCCATACATATATAATATTAATTATCTGAAATCGTCGGCAATTTTACATTGAACAAATAGTTAGGATGCAAACTCTTATCAGTGCTATAAAGAACGATAACAGTCAGTGAATTTGAGAAACCTATTTTGTTGAAAATTTGTTTTAGGCAAAGATTTTACCAATTTCAACCAATGGCTGCACACCCCGCTGGGTCAATGAATGTCGAATATTTCCTTATAAAGAAACTGCTAATATCGACATTACCATTTGAGATAAGGAAAACATATACTACACTTTGATCGCAGCCCGATGACCAGGAACTGAAGAAGAAACACGAGTAGCACTGGCTGCTCTGTCAATGAAAGTCACCGGTTAGAATAATTATTACCATTATCAAAGGGTCTGATGGATCGTTTAGGCATGAAACTACCATTTTTTTTTATTCCTGTCCATATCATTTCACTTTCTCTCTCTCTCTCTCTCTCTCTCTCTCTCTCTCTCTCTCTCTCTCTCTCTCTCTCTCTCCATATATATATATATATATATATATATATATATATATATATATATATATATATATATAATCATTTATTTAAATATTATGACATAAATATGTTATAAAACCACTACAGAAATAGCCATTTCGTTTCGACACATACAGTGTCTTATCAAGTGATGGTGTTGAATGTAGATTTTGTAGTGATTTTATAACATATTTATGTTATATGTGATTTTATAACATATTTATGTTATAATATTTAAATAAATGATTATATCTGCTCTACTCTGTATTGAGCACTCTTTAAAGAATAATAATTGTTGGTTATTGGAATTTACTCCGTATATACCAATCCCACACTTGTATATATATATATATATATATATATATATATATATATATATATATATATATATATATATTACGCAAATCATTCATACGAATATATATATATATATATCAATTATGTGGTGCGTGTTCAATTTACATTACGCAAATCATTCATACGAAAAGCAGATAATGAAGTTAATGATATGGCAAGAATCACTCTCGCAAACAATTTTTAATAATAAAATGCATTAACCTCGATAAAACCGGAATTTATAAACAAGGATCATACCATTCATTAACGGATTCG
>OZ038490.1:48123850-48150073 GCA_964036315.1 Acanthosepion esculentum
TTCATAAATTCCGGGCTTATCTGGTCTTATTTTTCTGTACGAGCCGGCTTTCAGTCGTTCAGAACGACCATCCTCAGGTAGACATATTAGTGTGTTTTTGTTAAATTCCGAATAGTAATGCGACATCGAAAGATATTGCGGTCCGAAAGAGTGCTTTTTTAGTAATGAGATATTGTTAAATGTAAGAATAATTTAATGTAAGAATGTAAAAATGTAAGAATATATATATATATATAAAATTACACACGCTCTATCTCTGATATTGAGCACATTTTAAGACTATATTTCTTCATATATATATATATATTAGATTACAATATTGTTGATCCCTTCCACCTCAAAATATGCTAAGGGGATATTTGTTATTGTTGGCTTCACTGGCTAACAACTTGCAGGAGATTAATTGCGCCAACGTGAACAAACAAATATGTCTTTGTAATTATGGATGCATCTATGTCGATCTCATTTAGACAGCGTCTGTATTTAGTAACATTTAGTTAGTAAGTCTAAGTGAAAAAAAAAATCACGTGTGTTATTTAGTCGATGCAAAAGTCCGAACCCTGCTATGAGACCAAAGGAGCATCAAAATATAAAGATGACTTAGAAAGTCCGTTTATGCAGGAATTTAATCGAGGACACTCGTTATCGTCACCTGACAGCCGGACTGATTTGATTCGCAAGCAGTCAATTAAGTGCACTACCAGAGTGCACGCGTCAAATTAGTTACCAGAGAAAGCTAATGAAGGCCGTCCGTTATTTTTCCTCGATTGCCACACTGTTTTTTTTTTCCATTCTGTCGCCAATGAGACTGTAGTTGGATACAAGTAGTACATTCTTCTAAAGTCACTATAAGGTAATAAAGTCAGATCGTTATGTTCACGAGATGCGTGGTTCATATGTAGCGGTTCACACAGAAGTCTAAATCTGGGTGCTCATAATAATGTTTTTCAAGCGTCAATGACGTTAATGAAGGCCGCCCGTTTTCTTCGCTAAATACGTACACTGATTGAGTTCATATGCAGTGGCTAACATCAGATACTAAAGCAAGTTAGACTTAATAATGTTATTCAAACATAAATGCATGATAATAAACTCAGTTCGTTACTTTTACTTGTCCTTCCAATCGATATTGAACTGATTAGATTTTGTCTACGAATTGATACTTACGGTTTGATTGGCTGTATGGTTATTTCTTTTAATCGATTTCACCCCAAGCAAGGAAGCAAATCTACTAAGGCACAAGGAAGAATTAGGAAAGAGAAACATTACTAATGAGCGAGAACAAAAGGAGTAATCAGGAGGACAATAGATAGCGACTGACATTGCATTTAAATTTCTGGAGATCAAAGCATGGAGTCGGAAGGACTTTCCACAAGTGAGAAGTGCTAGAAAAGAAACTGTTAGCATAGAATTTACGGTTGCATCTATCCAGCCCAACTGTAAACTGATGACATCTCGACGCCAGGATAGTACTGTGATTAAATTGAAAAAGTCTAGGTACTATAAGGAACAGCGATATTTATTTGTAAAAATATACAGTATGTGACACAAGGCCAAACATGGGGAATGGGTGAAAAAAGACGGTCTTGTTCTGTCTTAACGTTAAACTTAGCTAACCACAAACACTGACCCAAACATACGACAATATTTCTTACACCAAAACAACGCATTCTTACTTACCTTTCTTACTACACTCACCATAATACCTCCTTGTCTCTATGAAAATCCTAACTAGTCCCCATATGTACAATTCATTGTCTGTGGGGTCGTGGGGATCAAACAACAAGTTAAAAATGTAACCCCAATGAATCACTATACTATAACGAAGAGCAATATTTATTTGTACAATGGCACAAAATGTGGCACAAAACGGGGAATGGGAGAAAAGGACGATCTTCTTCTGTCTTAACTTTAAACTTAGCTAGCCACAAACACTGACCCAAACATACAATATTCCTAACCCTCTAACCTGTCTCTCCGAAGAAGTCACTGCAATTTACAGAAAATAAAGAAGAGGAATGTATGGAGGACCATGATGAACCTACATCCTAAAAGAACATGACATCTTTTTAAAAATTACTATAATTATCTGAATGCATCTGTAATAAGCCGGACTACGTTAAAAAAAATGTCAATGATTCAAAATAATGCTGGGTCGTCCGCTTGTCTGAAACCAGCTGTTAGGACCTACGTTTCCCACGAACGAAGGGAGGTAAATGATGTGACGTTGGTGTGTCAACAAGGAGAAATCTGTTATCGGCCGATCGGATCATCTCTGGTTATTATGTGATGGGGTCATTATCTGACAGGGCCAAAGAGCGCGAAGCTTGCGTATGATAATGTCATCGCCGTGAGGGCTTCGAAAAGACGAAACAATCAGTTATTTCTTTCTATTTTAATCGAAAAATATTTAAGGACTTATTCATAAGATCATGTTGTTTTTATTATTTCACCTCAAGCAAGGAATTAAAACCGCTAAGGCACAAGGAGTTATTGAGTGTGAAAATAAGAGAAGCATTATTAAGTATCGAGAACACTAAAAGAACAGAAACCAAGAAGACATTAGATAACGTTTGGCTTTGCATTTAAATTTTTGAAGATCAAAGTTGGCTGGAAAGCATGGAGCCGGAAGAGAGTTTCACAAGCGAGAAGTGCGATAGAAGAAACTGTTAGCATAGAACTTACGGTTGCATTAGCCAATTCAACTGTAAATTGGTGATACCATGTTACCAATCTAGTACTGCGATTAAATGCGCATAGTCAAGGTACCATAGCGATGAGTTCACCCGAACAATTACCATGAAAGTATTTATAGGAAAGTCATAGGAAAGCTACATTAAGGTGGTGGGAAGGTGATTGAAGACGAAATGCCAGGTCAGGACCAATAATATTGCTGATTTTTCGTTGGATTTTATCAAGAATGTCTAAATATAAAGGGTGTTTCATTAAGACGGATTATATATAAGGTTTTTTCCTTAAGACGGATCAAAGTCAGCACTAAATAAATCAGTGTTGTTGGGCAAAATTTATTTATTTCTCTGTTGGATCATATTATTTAAGTCATTACCAGCAATAAAAATCTTGTTGGCATTAAATAACCCATTGAAGTTGATGCCGTAAAACAAATCAAACCTGCTCGCTTCCCCGCGTATAACGAAAATCCACGAAAAATTGTTCAAAAAGCCCGTTTTTCGGCCATAACTCCATGATTATCCATCCGATTCTTTTTAAATTTCCCATGTAAATTACATATGACACACAAATTGTTTTGCGTGAATGTTTGCTTTAGATTATATCATTTAAGTGGACGAAATCTGCGACAAACTAGGTCCAAAATCGCTTTTTGCCGTTTAGCCAATAGTTTCTTCATATAATTCCAACCTAAATTCGCATCGGAACAACCTTTGAAACGAATCCTTTCGGACAAACAATATGGCTGCTGTCTCTCGTCAGATGTACTGCCGACATGTTAACGGTCGTCACTGAATTTGTCTATCAACCGTTAGATAAGAATGGCGTAGCTCGAACTGTTGCTGAAAATCGATCGATAGTGTTTGGCATGCCGGCCGTCTTCGCAAGCTCAAGGTCTACAGTGTCACCGGACGAATATTTGGCTTAATCCCGCCGTTTCTAACAAATCGTGTAATGTAACGGGCATGCTTCTAGGTCATTTCATACTAACGAGATGTCCTCCCCCTACACAGGGCTCTATTTTTAGACCTACGGTGTTTCTGATCTTCATCAATGACTTAACCGATGTCATCAGTTCCAACTAGGTATTTGAGCAGGTGACACAACTATTTACACCTTAGTAGCAAAATAAATATACATACATTGCCCTATGATGGGTTTGCGCGTCCTGCGTGAAGACACTTGGGAAGATGTCCCCTCCACGAGTTGCTGTCGCATATGCAAACGGCTATCATTTGCATGTGAGCAAAAGCTACCCTCAGCAGTGAAAATTACACTGCGTCATTCGATCCACGAGATGATAGCCCAACGTCCACAGTAGTTACATGCATGTGAGTGTTGTAACCTAAACGACCCCAACGGTCCGTGTTGACACACGTGGGCCACAAGTGCTGCGTACCGTACGGTCGCCCCCAGCCGGGCTCGCTGCTTCTGACAGTGAGCCGATATTGGCAAGAGTCTGTACTAAGTGGTCGTCCAGAACCAGTTTTAATGGTGTAGAAATGCAACTTTGACATTTGCTATCATCGGAGCACCACCAACGTGTCAAACACGCATTCGCCGAAATGACTATTCAGCCTTTCGAAGTACCATAATGCAACCACTCTCGAATGAGTCTAATTGAATAAAAGAAACCCATGTGTGTGTCTCGCACAAAACGAAATCGCAGTATGTGCCAACGTCTAAATCTCAGGCACAGACAGTGCACTGGTAATAAGTAATTCTTATTCTATGTGTTGTTTCATTCAGGGCGTAGGCAATAATAGCTCTCCACAATTCCCTGTCATTTGTAGCTCTTAATAAATTTCGTTTTTTTTTCTTTGCTTTCTTCCTTAAACCGTGTTCCACTATCCATTTACGCAAGTATGTTATACGTCGTTATCCTTTACCCTCTTGCCTTCAATATGTCCTGTGAGTATCACATTTTCCAAGCCCTCTTTCCTCATTATATGCCCTAGAAATATCAAATTTCTATTTTTGATGTTTCATTTTGTTTGCATTTTCTCTACAACTTGCTCACATATACGGTCCATGGTGTACTCAGCATCCTTCTGTAGAACCAAATTGCTGTTACTTCAAGTCTCTTCTTCATCTGTGAGGAGATTGTCCAGCATTCATTGCCATATAGTAGTGCTGGCACCACGTAACAGTTCAGTACTCATTTCTTTTCTTTTTTGTAACGATTTTTTCTGTTTCTCAATACCCTGATTAGCTTTTGGAAGGCATCATTCGCTTTCCCAATGGGCTATAAGTGGGGTTATGCCGTACAGACATTGCACTTACATTTCACACCAGACCGTCAAAGGAATCCGAGGGCGGCGTTGACATGGGGTCCCGGACGCCGAATGCCGAAGTGCGTAACCTCGCACCTGCATCGGGTGATAATGCTGAGCAGACGATTATATAAACACCAGCCCCAAGCAGTCGGTGGCAGTCTCTTTTAGATATCATATGAGAATGTAGGGGCCACGTGGCAAACCGGGGGCGGATGATGGCGGGGCTTGCATCACAGAGAGTAACCGACAGAATATTGGAGTAAAAAAATGTTATATAATGAAAATTCAAGTCAGGTGTAATCGTTTAATGCCCCCTCTCCCCGAAATTTATCCCCCTCCTGCAATTTAATCGCCCCTCCCCCGCAATCTCATTACACCGAGGACGAAATATTTTTCGTCAGTGTATTTTTCAAAGAATTTAAATAAAATGACCACCTTGCTATCGAAGATTTTACATGCCCACAAATACGAGGACACTGTCAGAGAAAAGACTGTGTTGCGCCAGCTTATTTCCAGTTTTGCCTCTCGCACTTCACACCGTTTTCTTGAATGCTGGTCTTTTTATTGTCCCCTAATTTCTCAATACCATTTTCTTAGACTCTTTCCATCTCAGTAGCCATGCATTTTAGTAGCTTTTTCTATTTGTCTTGGGTGAAATGATAGAAAAGGGCACAAAGCAAACCTTTTCAAAAATAATAAGAAAGATACCAGGTAGAGAAATAAACAGAGATTAAAAATATTGAGAATGAAGATAGATAGATAGATAGATAGATAGATAGATAGATAGATAGATAGATAGATAGAAACAGACTGGGATAAACAGAAAGAAAGAAAGAAAGAAAGAAACATATTGACATAGATAGATAGATAGATAGATAGATAGATAGATAGATAGATAGATAGATAGATAGATAGAAAAAAAGAAATAGAATGAGATAGAGGTACAAACTTAGCTTAGATAGATAGCTAGATAGATAGATAGAAAGAAAGAAACAGAATGGGAAAGAAAGAAAGAAAGAAAGAAAGAAAGAAAGAAAGAAAGAAAGAAAGAAAGAAAGAAAAAAGAAAGAAAGAAAGAAAAAAGAAAGAAATATGAGATAGATAGATAGATAGAAACAGAATGGGAAAGAAAGAAAGAAAGGAAAAAAGAAAGAAATATGAGATAGATAGATAGATAGATAGATAGATAGATAGATAGATAGATAGATAGATAGATAGATAGATATTAACAGAATGAGCTAAAGACAGACTGGGAAAGAAAGAAGGAATAGAATTAGATTGATAGATAAAAAACAAAGAAATAGAATCAGTTAGAAAGAAAGAAAGAAAGAAAAATAGAAAGAAAGAATAGAATAGAATTAGATAGATAGATAGATAGATAGATAGATAGATAGATAGATAGAATGAAAGAAAGAAATATAATCAGTTAAAAAGAAAGAAAGAAATAGAATGAGATGGATAAAGAAAGAAAGAAATAGAATCGGATAGATAGATAGATAGATAGATAGATAGATAGATAGATAGATAGATAGATATCCATTTATAGAAACTCTCTTCTATCTCTGCTTTTCAGATCTCCGAAGTCATATAATTAAGTTATGAACAGATGAATAAAGTGTACCCAACACCAGATCTTACCTCAAACTAACACAACTCAATAATGAACTTCTTTCGGTCTGAACCGAACAATTGTTTGCCGGGGTGTGGGTCTACATGGGCGTGAGTCTTAAAAGACTTCAAAGTTTTTTCTAATCTCGGGAAAGGCGTCAAATAACTAACAAGGAGGGGAAGCCGACCCTACTTGGGGCTGTCTGGTGACAGCCCTTCGCAAAGAAAACAGCGTCTGCTTCAAAATAATTTACTTCGCCATTTACATTATGTTCTCTCAGGGTGGGAGCTTGCATTGATCGCCTACTGGGACTCGAACTCAGCCCAGACCATAAGTACGTCCTGGGGATGAGGATAAACTACATCCGGCAACCTGATTGTGAGGTTTTGAAGAGGTTGGAACCACCTCTTAATTACTGTTGTTCTCAGCTCCACCCTGGGCAAATAATGAACGCTCAAAATACGTTTTTGTTGTAAAATTACTCGTAATACATTTTGATAGTAAAAACAAAAATAAAATTACCAGTTATACAATATGGGAAAAAGAAGATAAAAATTATCAGTAATACATCTATCTATCTATCTGTCTATCTATCTATCTATCTATCTATCTATCTATCTATCTATCTCTGTTCATTATATATGCCTGTATGCATGCATCTATCTATCTATCTATCTATCTCATTCTATTTCTTCCTTGCTTTCTGTTTTTCTATCTATCTATCTATCTATCTATCTATCTATCTATCTCATTCTTTTTCTTTCTTGTTTTCTATCTATCTATCTATCTATCTATCTATCTATCTCGTTCTATCTCTATCTCATTCTGTTCATATCTATCGCATTGCTCCTGAAAAGTTTCAGTTGAGCTCTCTGGGAAGGAAGTGTGGGTTTGTAAATAGTGACTATGACGGCTAATAATGCAAGACTCTTCGGTAAATTGAATCGATTTCTCTCAGTCACTGTGTGTTTATCTAAAAATAAATACGCTTAAATTCACCTTCATCCCTGCCGTGCGCCAACGGATTAGTGGTGGAATCCCCGACTGACGCCAATTCAGTCGGGTTTCGATCCTAGCTAGAATCAACTGGACGTCTATCCACACTGATGGGCTGTGATACAGCGAAACAGTCTGTATGTGGATGACAATATATATATATATATATATATATATATATATATATATATATGTGTGTGTGTGTGTGTGTGTGTGTGTGTGTGTGTGTGTGTATCAGTCTATTCATTATATATCTAGCTGCCTATAAATTCCATTTGGGCCATCTCTGTCTGTCTATCTCATTCTATTTCTTTCTTTCTAAATATCTGTCTGCCTATCTAATTCATTCTATCTAATACATTTTTGAAAAAAATTCCCGAAGCTCCCAAGAAAATTAAATTTCGGCATTTGTAATACCTTATGCAGGTGTGAAGTTACGTACTACGGTATTCGGCGGCCACGACTCACCGCATGTTAACGAAGCAATCGGATTCCTTTCTATCCATCTATCGATCTAGCTATCTAGCTATCTATCTATATCATTCTGTTCATATCTATCTATTTATCTATCTATGTTTCTATCTCATTCCATTTCTTTCTTTCTATCTATCGATCTCATTCTATTTCTTTCTTTATATCTATTCGGCGGTAGTACGAGCCGGCCCTGATGACGAGTTGTCGTTGTCAGTAGAGATGAAATGAAAAGGAATAAATTTCAACATGGTCATATGTTAATGCGTTTTTTTTCATACAGAGTGAGTGTCGAGTTAGCAAAGTTAAATTACTGTTTTTAAACAACAAATTTTCCATGATTTCTCTTGAACGCTCATAACTGCTCGAAGCGTATCTTAAACGTAAGTTAAACAAATGACGAAAATTATGAAATGGACTAACCAGACGCTTCCTCTGTAGCTAAATGGTATAGCACGTCGGACTATATCACGTTTCCGTGTAGGATACAGGTTCGATTCCAGTCGGAAGACACATATATTCTATTAAATTTCTGACGTTCAGGCCGGTATATTTATTTAATCGTTATGGTCCAGGTTAGGACCAAGGAAGAACAACACGAACACAAGAGTAGAAATAACGAAGATATATTACACGGAATAATAATACAAGATGTGGAAGGTGTTAGTATGACTGTCAGTCTGGTTTGGAGTGAACTACTATCGGCTCGACTCGATTCGTCCCTCTCTCTCTTGAGAGGCGTAGTATACATAGTGTTAGGAAGAGTTCATTCTGTAGTTATAGCTAAGGACCCATAACATTAATACAGTTCATTATAAACAGAGCATTTACTTAAATATTTGCATTTATAAAAATAACGTATAAACAATAAATATATTAAAATTATTGCAGACTTAATACATTTCATAATATATATATATATATATATATATATATATACATATTTTTGTCATCCACAGACAGACTGTTTCGCTGTTTCACAGCTCACCAGTGTGGCTAGACGTCCGGTTGCCTCTAGCTAGGATCGAAACCCGACTGAATTTGCGTCAGTCGGAACTTCTACCAGTAAGCCGTCGACGCACGGCAGGGATGAAGGTGAATTTTAGCGTGTTTATTTTTACATTTAGTGACTGACAGTGACTCAATTCTGCCGAAGATATATATATATACACTTGAAATGACACGCTTAATAGGAAATGAATAAAACACTTCTGAAATGTAAAATTAATAAATAGGCACCATGTTGATGAATGACTGTTCCCCAACGTACCTCTAAATTCTTGATCCCATCTTTAAAAGAATTCTCATCGTTTGATGTAATAAATAGTTTAAATGCTTCCATTAGCTCTTCCGTATTGGAGAATGTTTTACTGCGTATGAAAAGCTCAGAATGCTTAAATAAGTGATAATCAGTAGGAGAGATATCAGGTGAATATATGGAGGATGAGGCAAAATACCTTAATTCAGGCTATGCATCTTTTGGACATTTGATTAAGAAGCGTGCAGCCATGCGTTGTCGTTCATCAAATTTGGGCCATCCCGATTCACAAATCAAAGATTTTTCTTTTTCAATTTTTCGAGCCTACTCTCAATTTCTCCACAATACGAGGTTGCCGTTATTGTTTTCTCTTCAAACAAGAATGAATAATAAATAACCCCTTTGAAAGATCACCATACACTAATCATTAACTTTTGAGGGTGCAGTGGATGTTTTGGGTATTGTTTTAGGGATTCACTTGAATCTAACTACTGGCCTACTCTCTTGTTGTTGTTAAAGAGTATCCATTTCTCGTCGCATATAATGATTCGATGCAAAAAATGGTTCTTTTTCCCAGTTTGTATTCATACAGTAAGATTACTCGACATGGTTTCATTGTAATCCTTTTCATTGGGCTTATGAGTAATAATATATTGAAAGAAAAATTATCTGGAAAGAAAAAGAGTCAGTAATATGTCAAAATTTTTTTTGTATACTAAGGAGTATCAACCAACTAAAAAATGCGTCATTTCATGCGTGAGAACCTAATATATATATATATATATATATATATATATATATATATATATACCCTGTGTCTATTTTTATATATATATATATATATATATATATATATATATATATATATATATAGATATATATATATATATACCCTGTGTCTATTTTTTTATATATATATATATATATATATATATATATATATACCCTGTGTCTATTTGAAATTACCTTGGCTGGGCAGGAAAAGTCAGATACTAGCCAACAGAATGTCAGCCTGTGTTACGATATTTACCCCCCCCCCACACACACACACACACACACGGGTCGAATGTGGCACAAGGCCGGTTTAACGTGGGCTTACCGAGCCCGTAGGCTCGGCAAAAAATATGCCCATTTACAACCCGTATACACGAGTTTAGGGACTGCCTACCTCCCCGGACGAAACTTTGCCCTGCGGCAAAGCCTCGTCCGAGTTCCTCTCTGCCAGACAGAGAGTTCGACAGCAGAGCACCATTACTGGTGCTACTCCTGTAGCCTGTGTTACACCGAGTCATTCGCCGGATAGGTTATGTGTTGTTTTCAGGACTAATCCTGTTTGCTGGTTTATCCTACATTCAAAGTATGGTTTATAAATTTAAATGTGGCTGTGAGGCTGACTATGTCGAAAGAACCAATCAGCGACTTGAAATCCGGATTGGATAACCTATTTCTGCGAATATAAGACAGGGTATTTTTTAATCTCAGTATGGGTTATAGCCAGTCCGCTCATTATTCGGCTATTGGCCAGCATTTTTTTAGATAATCCAGAGTGTGCAGCAGGATATAGGAACGATTCGTTCACGGTTTTGTGCAGAGCTCAGCATTTGCGTCTATTAGAAGCGGTCTATATTAAGTTACATCGACCGTCTCAGACAGAAAGAGCATTTTGTTTTCTCTCTCTCTCTCTCTCTGTCTTTTAGGGGTATGTGAGTAAATAATTTCCATTTTCTACACACTTGGTACCATTTACATTAGCTCGTATATTACACCCCACCTTTTTTCAAGTCTTATTAATTAATTTGTATTCTAGTTATAGTTCCTTTTTCCTCCTCCTCCTCCAGCTTATAATTTTCTCGCATTGCGAATTGTTGTTTTCTTGGTCAATTAATAATTAACAACGTATTCTTCAGATGATGTGTTGATGGAAAGGGGTTCTTTAACACTTTGAGCCATGACCACCGCTTTACCGGTGCTAGGGGAAAATGACTTAATGCCCAGCTACCGGTTGAACGGTGGGTAAACACTTGTAACTATTTTTATAGCTACCGTGAAACATTACATACCAATTATTTGTGAATTTTGACTCAGGAGCTCAAGCAGAAGGGTTAAAATAGGTAAAATAGTTAAGTTTTTTAAATCTCTATTTATTGAACAATTTAGTTCATGCCACCTTTACTAAAAAAAGCCTACTTCTACAAAAGAATTCTCATATTACTATATTAGTACAAGAACGCACAATTTTAAAATTTAAAAAAAATTCAACCTCAGCGTCGTGACTGCACGCTCCAAAAGTATTCTTACAGTTAACAATATCACATTTCGAAAAAAACACTTCTTTCGGATTACACTTTATCTTTCGATGTCCTGTTATTACCTGGATGTTAAAAACTTACCTATTTCCCTACCTGAGGATGATCGTATGAAACGATTGAAAGCTAAGCTAGTAGTAAAAAAAGGCCTGATAAAACCGGAATTTTTAAACAAGGATCATACCATTCATTAACGGATTCGAGATTAATGTATTTTATTATTAAAAATTGTTTGCGAGAGTGATTCTTGTCATATCCTTAACTTCATTATCAGCTTTTCGTATGGATGATTCTCGTAATATAAATTGAACCCGCACCACATAATTGATATATATATATATATATATATATATATATATATATATATATATATATATTATAGAAATTTTTTTGAGATTTGAATAATTTCACATCGAGTCTAGAACAAGAATCCTCAACAGAATGCAGAAACGACTGAACGGTCGTTTCGTCCCTTTTTGGGACTCATCAGCGTATCCACTACCGAGAATCGAACCAAGATCGTCGCATTACAACGCAAGCATCATACCGCTGGTATGATATATATATATATATATATATATATATATATATATATATATATATATATATATATATATATATATATATATATATATATGTAAGTCTGTTTAAAATCGATTGGTGAAAAAAAATCTGGACAGCACAATTTCCAAATTGGCATCCGAGGAAAAAATTTGGAAATAAAAGAATGAACCAGAAACTTCCGAACAGGGCTAAAGAAATCGCCCAGTACCTTAAATTTCTGGTACAAAGAAGAAAAAAAACACCGAGTAATAACTTAAAACGAAGAGTTCTCAATACGCTAAGCAGAGCAAAGGTAAAATAAATAAATCCTAATGAGCCAGGTACTACCTACCTAGTTTTCACCACCTGGGATCATCAGGGTGAACTGGCCATTAGGATTTATTTTATATATATATATATATATATATATATATATATACAAGTTTAGGATTGGTATATACGGAGTGAGATCCAATAACCAACAATTAATATTCTTTAAAGAGTGCTCAATACAGAGTAGAGCAGATATAATTATTTATTTGAATATTACAACATAAATATGTTATAAAATCACGACAAAAGTAGCCATTTTGTTTCAACACTTCTAGTGTCTTATCAAGTGACGATGTAGAATATAGAATAAATGGTTTTAAAAGTTTCAAATTAATCAACGATCCTTAGCCAGGAGTAAACGCTGTTACATAAGCTAGAGTGACCAATCAAAATACAAGTATAGGATGATTCGAAAAAATTGACAACTAAGCAAGGTTATCATATATATTAAAAGATTTATAAAATTTGAAATTAAAATTAAAAGTAAAAAATTAAAATTACCTATTTAGAAATCTAAATCAAATCTCTATTAAGTTTTAAATTGTAGAATTACCAAGGAGAAAAAATGTAAAAATATAAAAATAAAAATAAAAGATATATATGCTATTTAATTTGTATTTTCATTGAAATTATGTTGAAAGGGATGTTCAGAATCCCAGACATAAATGTATACATTTTAGTTTCATTTCAACATGTTAGTCGCCTCTCACGCGAAATCATTCGAACGCACGCATGTTAAGCGCTCAGACGTATTTAGATATATACACACACATATAAAAAATCAAACCACACATAGGCAAATGCACTTTACTTACATATACACATCAATACACACAGGCACATACATCTACATTCAATATGATCTAGACGGTCAGATGTCAAAGCTATTCGTGGCTTAATATGTTATTAAACGAATTTTAACTTGAAATATAACTAAACCGGTCAAATATACATAGATAAAATTTAAACAAATAAATATATATAAAAATATACACACATACATAAATATATATATATATATACATATATATATATATATACATTTTTAAAAACATATAGTTTTCGACACATTACAGACAAAAGTAAATAACCACCTCCACATATAATTGTACACTCACACATCCGCATATAAATCAATACATGCACCCGCATACACACATATATGCATAATAGGTACGCATATACAGACATACGCACATAAACATACACATAGATAAGCACATATAAATATATTGACCCATACGTCGACGCAGAAAAGTAAATAAAGCAAGTGAAGAAATATATATAAAGATGCAACTATATACAAGCACACACATACATACATACACATACACATCTAGATGTACATACATAAGCACGTATACATATATGCATATAAACTAAATATATACATAGACATTTACAAATACAAGTATATACAGGAAAAATTAAACAAACGTAAATTAAAACGATATGAATATAAAAATGCATATACACATCCGCTTGTACAAATATATACACACATACATACGCAACTACACATAGATATACACACATACATACATATATATATACACACATATATATCTACACACATACATATACATACACATACATACATACACACATACAAACATACATATACACATACATATAAATATATATACGTACATACATATATATATATATATATATATATATATATATATATATATATATATATATATATATATATATATATACGCATACACACATACATATACAAACACATATACATATATGCATAAACACGTAGACACATACATTTATGACGTAGAATAATTGGCCATGGTTAAGTGTAATGCCAGGAACCCCCAGCAAACAGAATTTACAGAGTTTGCAATAAACAATAACAAAAGAAAGAAAAGAACGAATAATAAATAAATAATACTAAAAATATATGGAAGTCAAAAGTAGACAAAGCAACAGTAATGAGGCTAAAAATGATGTTAACTCACAAAATGAATACAAACAAGTGATCGCGGCGTTCTGACATCAAGACAAGAAAAAGCAGAAATATGACGGATGAGACTGAGAAGTGACCTATCTTATTGGCTAATAAGAAATTTTGGTGTGGGAAGGCGGATGGGTTAGTCATTCCTTGGAGTCGAACCAACAACAGAAACAAGTGACTGTAGAGGAAATATGTAGTAGCACCAATAACAACTGAATGGCGCCTTTAAAAACGTATGCTTTCAAAAAGAATCTTTTTTCTTTTTCCCGTCTATGCGTAGGGTCACAGTCTTAACGAGAAGCGCTCCACTGTAACTTGTCAGTAAGTAGTTTTGTTCGGCAAACATGGATAAACATGCCCAGAGTAAGACTGCTGAAAGGACTTTTTTTCCCTAACTACCTTCACTCTTTACCAATGTTTCTTATTTTAAAAAGCGATGATTTAGGACGAACTCAATACAATATTTATCGTGTTACCAAATTATAAAGAAATAAAGGTGAAAACAATTTTTTATTCATTAATTTATAAATATTTATTAAACTATTAAAATACGTGAACCAATTACAAGGAAATCTTTATTATTTAGCATTTTATAAAGTTCGAATCAATTGGCAATTAGCCGATGTTTTGCCAACCATTCCAATAAATAATATACCGTAATTCCCCATATATAATACGCATTTTTTTTATAAAAAATAATAAGCAAAATCAGAGTTGTGTATTAAGCACAACTACAAAAAAAATCTTTAAAATAAATCGTAAAATAAAATAAGAATTATCATAAAACTAAATTAGAATATCTGTCTATATTTCTGAGATGAGGCATTATGTACATTATTTACATTATTCGGACTATTGTCCTCATCTTTGTCGCCATATTTATTACAACGTTTCCGCTGTTGTACGCTCCGGCCTTCTTCAGGTGGTTGGAATGTCGAACTGAACCCTTTATTTCGCTCATTGGGTAGATTGTTCTAGTTCATCGTGCCATGTTTAATTTATCAGTTAACGCCTGTTAATTTTCCCTCTGAAAGTTCTCCACTGCCTTAAGCGGGTATTGAACTCACACTCTTTGGGTCCTGTCACTGGATCTAACCAACGTCTTTATCCACTGTGCTTGAGGACATCTGTGTATGAATTCCTGGGTATTATAAACCTAATGTCTACCCCAGTGAGCGAAATAAAGGGTTCAGTTCATTCTTTGTAACTTTCTTTCTTTCATTCATTCTTTGGTACTTTCTTTCTTTCTTTCATTCTTTGCTACTTTCTTTCTTTCATTCATTCTTTGTTACTTTATTTCATTAATTTTTGTTACTTTCTTTCTTTCATTTTTTGTAACTTTCTTTCTTTCATTCATTCTTTGTTACTTTCTTTCTTTCATTCTTTGCTACTTTCTTTCTTTCATTTATTCTTTGTTACTTTCTTTCTTTCTTTCATTCATTCTTTGTTATTTTCTTTCTTTCTTTCATTCATTCTGTGTTACTTTCTTTCTTTCTTTTTTCATTTTACTTCTTTTCTTTTACTTTCTTCCTGTCTTCCATTTTTTTTTCATTCTTTTATACGTACATGTACATTTGAAATAAACCCGGATCTTGAAAATGATCCAATGCATGATTGAAAGCGCTCGATCACATCCACTCGGACACAATATTTACATTGATTGGAAACAAAAATGCACACACTTGTAAGTAAACAAGAAAGTTCAAGTAAAAAAATCCTTGTTTGTCGTTTGTAATCTAAGCAATGAAAAAAGCTACTATCCAAACAGATATATATATATATATATATATATATATATATATATATATATATATATATATATTGGCTTTTGGGTGTGAGGCTTCACAGAAGTAATGTGATTTATTTATATATATGCGCGCATAATAAACAGCCCGCATTAAATAGCACTCACTGCAAGAGATACTATCTAGAAGTACGCATATTTTTTTTATTTTATATATATATATATAATTATATATATATATATATATATATATATATATATATATATATATATATATATATATATATATATATATCTTTTAATAAATATACATATTATGCTATGTTAATAAATACCATTAACCCGTGTTTATTTTAAATATAAAATAAAATTTTAAATGTCGTTTATTTTAAATATAAAAAAAAAACCTCGTCTATTTAAAAAGCAAAATATCTTTATAAAACCGTAATTCCCGTACAGTAAATGAACTTCATCAGCATTGCGTTAAACAGATATTTTTTATTAAAATGTCAATGACATAACGGTCAGTCTCTACCCAGCACCTCAAGATTGCGTTGTTCATGAAACTTGTGATAAATAATTTGATTCTTTATTAATAAATGCTTAATAGCTCTGCTGTATTATAACGAGCACCAGCGATATCATATATATATATATATATATATATATATATATATATATATATATATATATATATATATATATATATATATATATATATATATATATATATATATATATATATATATATATATATATATATATATATATCTGCCACATCTAAGCTATGCTTATCAAATCATTTACGGACACCTTGAGGCAGTGTAATGGTTAGCAAGCTTGTCTCACTAGAACATTTACTACTGAGTAGTGAGTTCGATCCGCACTGAGTGCTCCCTACTTTCGCCCTTGTGTCACATGTAACCTACAATTGGAAAATCAATATATATATATATATGAATGTATATACATATATACTAGCAGTGTAACCCGTCTTCGACCGGGTCTTCCATTACTGGTAATTTTTGCCGTTGGACCAATTTAAATTTAAAGTCATCCCACCCGGAAATCAATATTAGTAACAACAATTGGGCTCACCTGAGGCACATCCCCAAATGGGGGGGGGGTAACAATTTGAATGGGTGGGTGGCCCTGAAACAGGGCCGTTTTTGTGTTCTCAATCATGCAAGGAATAAACCTCTTCCATGGACCGTCATAAAAATAATATACGATTATTTTTATTTATAATATATTTTTTTTACAATTCTAATAATCTTTTGCATTAGATTTCAACTCTCTAAATTTATTGTACGCTGTTTTTTACAGACATTAAATTTTGCCTTTGACTTTTACGTAATGTGTAAAAGATCACTTTATTTTTTATTTTTCAGCTTCAAGGTTGTAATTTTTTCCTGGCAATTTGGACTCAAAACCGCCAATAAAGAATTATTTAGCAAACAAAAAAAATTCATCGAAATCAGATGAAAACTGTGGAAACGCATAAACAACATCCAATCACACACACACACACACACATTAATACATACATTTTGTGAATTATATATATATATATATATATATATATATATATAGGGGTTGGACAAAATAATTGAAACACTTGTTAAATTCAAAGAAAATTTATTTAATATGGAGTTGGTCCTCCTTTAGCCTCACATACAGCTTTAATACGTCTAGGAATGGAATCATACAGCTTCCTGACTTCATCTAGAGGAATTTTCAGCCATTCTTCCATTAACACCTGCTTCAGCTCTTTACGACACGACGGTGGAGGATAGCGGCTCCTAACTTGTCGCTCCAAAATGAACCACAAATGTTCAATAATATTGATATCTGTAGATTGGGGAGGCCACTCCATGTGTTCTAGCTCACTTTCATGCTCTTCATACCAATTCTTAACCACTCGAGCGGTATGTATCGGAGCATTATCGTCTTGGAAGATGCAGTCACCACCAGGGAATAAAGTCTTGGCGATTGGATGAATATGATTTCCCAAAATGTTCAGG
Source organism: Acanthosepion esculentum (assembly GCA_964036315.1). Classification (NCBI taxonomy): domain Eukaryota; kingdom Metazoa; phylum Mollusca; class Cephalopoda; order Sepiida; family Sepiidae; genus Acanthosepion; species Acanthosepion esculentum. The sequence continues at coordinate 48,142,074 of OZ038490.1, forward strand.
TAATCTTTGCTGTTGATTCTACCATGCCGGGCAACTAATGGACCGAAGCATTTCCATGATATGGCGGCCCAAACTATCACTGATCAACCTCCATTCTTCACTGCTGGAAGAAGGCAGTCAGGGTTGTTACCTTCTTTGGGCTGCCTCCACACATAAACTCGCCCTGAAGTTGGGAAGAGAAAAAATGGACTCGTTTGAGAATATGACTTGCTTCCATTGGTCAGCAGACCAGGCATTGTAATGTCTGAAACACTTCAACCTCTTCTGAATGTTGCGAGTGGAGAGAAGAGGTTTCCTTACAGCGGCTCTTCCATGATATCCAGACTTATGGAGCTCACGACGAACAATTTTAGTAGAAACTGAATTTTTCAGATGATTATTCAACTCAGCAGTCACTTTAGCCGTAGTAGCCCGATGATTTCTTTGCTACATTACGTTTCAATGCACGCTGGTCCCAGTCAGTAAGTTTGCAAGTCCGGCCCGAATTGCTACGGTTGCTAGAGGTTTTGCCCTGTTTCTCGAATTGCGTCATTGTTCTTGATATGGTAGCTCTTGAAAAAACAAACATCTCAGCAACCTTAGTGATCGAGGCTCCTGCCATGCGAGCTCCAACAATTTGCCCTTTTTCGAACTCGGAGAGGTCACGCATTTAGCTTAAATTTTACTAAATCCTAAAAATAAATAAGACAAGGTGAATAAATTAGATAAATAAACGTATTTACAATAGATATAACCTGCAATTACAAAGTTTTAGTTAAAGTTCTTAATATAATAGGTCTTTGAAATATAGGAGCGAAATTTGACCTGTTCCAATTATTTTGGCCAAGCCTGTATATACATATATATATATATATATATATATATAGAGAGAGAGAGAGAGAGAGATAGAGAGATAGAGATACCAGGTGTAACATCAAGATTGTCTAAATCCTGTTATAGCATGGAATAATTGTCCATCCCACAAAATGTTTAATATCTAAAAAAAAATCTTAACTAATTGTGTTTCTTTTTCCTGATTTTCAGATTAGATGGTTAGCCACCTTGACATCCGTCACAAGAAGCACTGAAAAAACTTTGAGTTATTCAACTAGAAAGAGAACAGGTTGCAAGCATTTTGGATAAGCCCCACTATGTCTTCCCAACTGAGCAATGGTGAGAGAAAAGATCATTCCGGCCTTCAGTAATAGTACCAACATTCATAATCTGGCTTCCACCATAAAATCTTAAATTCATTTTGCGTCATCCCCACTGTCTTCTCAACTGAGCAATGGTGAGAGGGAAAAAGATCATGCAGGCCTTCAGCATTCATATTTTGGCTTCCATCTTCCAAGTTCATGCAAGAACTATCAAGTGAATAAGTTTAAAAAAGCGGGAACAGTAAAGAGGAAAACTGGATCAGGTGGTCACAACAGGAAGAGGATCATCATTTCAACATCGAGCGAAAGACATTGGACAATTTTACTGTTAAACGATTTGGACAATATATAAGTGTGTGTGTGTGTGTGTGTGTGTGTGTGTGTGTGTGTGTGTGTGTTTAGGCAGCATATCTTCATTCAACCATGTTTAATTAAATAATATAAACATATTGTGTTTATTTATTTTTATAACAATCCTTTCTAGATCCCTAACTACCTCCTTGATGTTAAGTTGAATTTCATCAAGGAAGGCGCCATATTTTTTGGTAACCCAAGTACTTTCGATCACCTCCGAGATCATCCTCAGGGCTAAATTGCGAACACAAACTTAATGTATCTGTAATCGTTTTGACAGTGAGTTTACAAATACGCGAACAAGCTACTATGCTTATAATAAATTTTGTTCAGCGTTGGTTAACTGATTCTGATGTAGAAGTCCTCGAAAATTTCAAGTATTTGTCTTTTATTTTCGTAGTTTAGTATTGTTGTAACCTAGAAAGGGTTACAGAGCAAACAGAGGTTGGAAATGAAGTGGTAATCTTTATAACATCAACAAAATACAATACTCGCCAGCGGCGTGAAGTAGGTAAACCACTGCTAGTCGTGGACTACTTAGACAACATATTAACCCCACTTACAATAGTATCCAACGTATTTATGAGGATTAGGACATACGCATTAGTGTTCATAGATACGGTACATAACACTACATCAGTCTGTTCGCATCTATCTCGTTCTATTTCTATCCATTTATCTATGTGTCTGTTCTGTTCATATCTATCTATCTATCTATCTATCTATCTATCTATTGTAATCTAGAAAGGCTTACTGAAGGAGGAATAACCAAAACGTAGGTTGGAAATAAAATGGTAATCTTTATAACATCAACAAAATACAATACTCGCCAGCGGCTTGAAGTAGATAAACCACTGCTAGTAGAGGACTACTTAATCAGCATTTTACTCCTCCCCCACACTTACAATAGTGTCCAGAGTATTTATGAGGATTGGGACATACCCATTAGTATTCATAGGTACAGTATATAACAGATATATTGGTATTGTCACCAAGTATTTTCCTGTATTGTGAAAGTGGGCAGGAATGTGTCTTTAAATACTGTTTGATAGAACGACGTCTTGATAGTGTTGTGATTGTCAATATATATATATATATATATATATATATATATATAGAGAGAGAGAGAGAGAGAGAGAGAGAAAGAGAGAGAGAGAGATACATTTGTGTGTGTATATGTGTATTTGGGCAGCCATCAACTTCGTTTCATTAGAGAGGATTGACAAGAAAACGTTAATATAATGCAAAGAAAAACCGAATGTCTGCCTGTCCAGGAGGTGCCAGACGATTTGAGCATTGGATGTCATAAACACGCATGCGTCTACACTCACCAATACAAATCGATCGCATTTGTACAAATATTCAGTCAGTTAATTGTATTTGCACAATATTATACTTACATGTTTATATGTATATATGCGCTCCATTAGTCATAATAAAAGTACAGAAGTATGAATAGAATACCCCATACATACATACGTATATATATATATATATATATATATATATATATATATATATATATATATATATATATATATATATATATATATATATATATATATATGTATGTATATTCAAATAATAGGAAAGAACAGTCAAATTTATAATCCAGACTTCTTTAGCATTTATTTTTATTTTTTAAAAAAAGCAGTGCTCGATACAAAGTAGTTACTGAGTTTCGGAACCGAAACTTAAATCTTATAATTTAACTTTAAAATTTAAAACATAAAATTCGGAGCTCGGTTCCCTTCTCTAATAACTGTAGTCATTCTTAGCATCGTTTGCTATATATATATATATATATATATATATATATATATATATATATATATATATATATATATATATATATATTGTGTATTTAGGCAGCAGTCCTTCTTTCATTGAAGCTTCATTAAATATGACAGACTAGGTTCTTTAGATTTTTATATAATTTCTTCTATGATCTTAATTGTTTTTTCTTTTCATTAGATAAATTATACAAAAATTGTCCAAATGGTATATTTTTCCGAGCGCTTTCACATTTAGCCATTTTCAAGGATAATATCTATTATGAACATAGACACAATATGTTGATTGTGTTTTGAAAATAAGACATTCTATAATACTAAATACATACATACAACAATTGATATATTTCGTCCTTGAAATGTATAGCCGAAAGCGCTCGGGAAAATGAAACGTCTGGACGTATAATTTATCTACTGAAAAGAAAAAAAAGAAAATCATGAGAAATTATAACATCATATGAGATATTATATATAAAACATTAATCAAAAGCACCTTGTCAGTTATATTTAATGAAACTTGAATATATATATATATATATATATATATATATATATATATATATATATGTTATGAAATGGACAAAGTCCGACAATTATTTTAAGACATTTTATGTTTAACATTCTTTTTTTTTTGTATAGATACAAATATTTAAGTAAATGCTCTGTTTATAATAAACAGTATTAAACAACATTTACCGGCCTGAATGTCCGAGAAATTTTCATAGAAATGTAAATGTTGTTTAATACTGTTTATTATAAACAGAGCATTTACTTAAATATTTATATCTATAAAAAAAATGTTAAACATAAAAATGTCCTAATATATATATATATATATATATCACACACACACATATAAATATATATATATATATATTTATATGTGTGCGTGTGATATATATGTGTGATATATATATATATCACACATATATATATCACACATATATATATCACACACACACACACACACATATATATATATATATATATATATATATATATATATATATATAATATATATATATCAAATATGTGGTGCAGTTCAATTTATATTACAATGATCCGACGTGCAAAATTTCGGATAACAACTAAGACATTACTCTACGTATTGACCTATTTTAGTTCATCCCACATTGACTGATAAACTCCTACAACAAAAAATTCTCAAATTGCCATATTAGTAAAAATCACACTCTTTTAAATTTTCAAAAAAATTCAACTTTTGGAGCGTGCAGTCGCAACGACTGCACGCTCCAGAAGTTTGTATACATTATCAATAACATATTTAAAAAAAAAAAACATTTCGATTCGCATTATATTTTTTCGTCTCGGATGCTACCTGAATTTGACGAAAACCAAAATAATTTCCATGCATGATGATAACTGGACGAACCGTCGAAAGTACTTGCGTATTTAAGGAAGACCTAATACAGCTTATAATTTTAAAAAAAACAAGGATCATAACATTCATCGAGTGATTGGTAGGTTAATGCATCTTTAAAATTTAGTTAGCGAACGGATTTCGCCATTTTATATCATTAACTTCACTAATTTACTTTTTGAATGAACGATTCATTGTAATATATATATATATATATATATATATATATATATATATATATATATGTGTGTGTGTGTGTGTGTGTGTGTGTGTTATTAAAGACAACTGGCAAGGTACTTCGATTAAGACTTTTATTCAATTTTTATTGCGTTTGTATCTTCTTCTTTTTTTTCTGGACATAACGTGTATAAAAACTGTCCGAATGTCCTACATACCCGAGCGTGTATATGAATGTGTACATTTTTATCTACACATTCAGTTAAAAATAAAAATGAAAAAAACATACTTGATAATGGCTAACAGAATAGCCGAAAGCGCTTGAACTTCCGGACAGTTTTTACACACTTTATATTCAGAAAAGAAAACACTCATAGGAACACAACAACAAAAAATTGAATAAAATGCTTAATGGCAGTACCTTGCCAGTAGTCTTCAATTAAATTTATATACCGGGTGTAGCAGCAAAATTGTCTAATTGTTAGATTAAGTTCTGAACGGTTGTATCTTAGAAATGCTTAAAGATATCTTACTGGAAGTCTCTGAGGATTTTCTAACACTATTGGACTTGACTTTGAGTAATAAGAATCTATAATTACTCCCCAAGTTGAACAGAATAATCGTGATCATAAACGAAAATGACATGTTTATCATTAATTAATCATAGCTAAGTATCGGAAGCTCATGAAAGATTGAAATAAAGTTTATATATATATATATATATATATATATATATATATATATATATATATATATAATAAGGTTCAAATATATACTTTTTATTCCAGGATCATTTTCCAACTTATTAAAGATGATCTTCGCCCTCTCTAACCTTCTAACTTTCTATCGTGGAGTAACAAGTGGCCTCACACGTTTAAAGTATAATTTCATTTTCAAGTCTTTTTTCACTGTTCTTTGCATTGTCAGCGCTGGAACTCCTCTGCCACTTGCCAAACGTCTTATGAATTGAGTTTGATCTTTTCTAATGCATCACTTTAGATCTAAGCTGAAATGATGGTCCCTCTTCCTTTTGTGACCTCCTGATCCAGTTTTCCACTCTACTCTCCCGTCTTTGTAAAACTTATACAACGTTCTCTTGATGATTCTTGAATGGACTTTGAAGGAGGAAGCCAGAGTATGAATGTTGGTATCATTACTGAAGGGCTGTATGATCTTTTTCCTCGCACCATTGTTCAGTTGAGAAGACAATGAGGCTGACGCAAAAGGATTTTAACCTTTTCTCTTTTTAGCTGAATAACTCAAAGTTATATATGTCAATATGGCTACACGTCTAATCTAAAAACCTGGAAAAAAGAAACTTACTTAGTTTAGCGTTTTTTAGATATTAAATATCTTTTGGGATGAACAATTATGCTGTAACACGAGTTGGGCAATTCCGATGTCATATCCCATATATATATATATATATATATATATATATATATATATATATAGCATAATGAGAAGCCGCGTATACTTTCTTGATATGTATATAATATATGGATAAAATAACTGAAAAAAAGTTGGTGTTTTTTTGCGAAAGTATTTATTTATATGTTTTTATATATATTTAATATTTCAGACCACCTCGGTCCTTCCTCAGAAATTAATTGAATTACTGTATTTGGCAGTTTGTTTACATTTTCCAGCGTCCGTCGTTAGACGCGGACGTCACGTGATGTGGAATGCAACTGTGTTTTAATTTTTTAACGTAAATCTAACGATAGTATTTTAGATGTTGTTTAAAAAGCTTTTTTAACTATATCTAAAGAAATTTTTTAACTATTGAAATATTTATACAGATTTAAAATACCCAAGTCTTTGTTTAACCCTAGTTTATATGTGTTTTTTTTTTTTGAAAATTTGGTGTTTTTGCGAAAGTATTTATTTATATGTTTTTATATATATTTAATATTTCAGACCACCTCGGTCCTTCCTCAGAAATTAATTGAATTACTGTATTACTGTATTTGGCAGTTTGTTTACATTTTCCACCTCGCCTCACCTGTGATAGCAATAATATAATTTACTACCTATTCTGCACAATATGTCCTAATAGTGGATATATTAGCGAATCTGGAACTAATGTTAGATTTCGTTTCAACAACCACAAACAAGACATACGTCAAAACAATCCGTATTCCCCCATAGCTGAACACTTTAATCAATCAGGACACTCATTAGACAACTGTAAATGTATATTGATAGACTCAGGTTTTAGCACAACATACATACGAAGAAAAAAGGAGAAATACTGGATTTTAAAATTAGACACATATAAACTAGGGTTAAACAAAGACTTGGGTATTTTAAATCTGTATAAATATTTCAATAGTTAAAAAATTTCTTTAGATATAGTTAAAAAATCCTTTTTAAACAACATCTAAAATACTATCGTTAGATTTACGTTAAAAAATTCAAACATAGTTGCATTCCACATCACGTGACGTCCGCGTCTAACGACGGACGCTCCTTTTCTACAAGTACTTTCACGGTAATTGCTCCGAGGAGCTGCTTTCGCTTGTCCCTAGGCCTCGTGAATTTAAACGTCCCACGAGGATGGCATCCCGCTCTCACCCCTACACCGTGGAAACTGTTAGATGTAGACGTCTCTTCTACTCCAATAGCTTCATGTCTCGCACATCTCGCCTATGGAACTCCCTTCCCTATTACTGTTTCCCTGACAAATACAATCTCCAACGGTTTAAGTGTAGCGTCAATCGACATCTCCAGCTGCCTTGATCTATCCACTTCCCTTCTCCACATCCTTTCATTTTTCATTCCTATCTGCTCTCGCTCCAAATCTTCTGTAACCCCCTTGCCTTGACCGACCCACTGTCTTTCTCTTTCTCCACATCCTCTCCTTTACCACTCCTATCTGCTCTTCCTCCAACCCTTCTTTAACCCCTTGCGTGATAGTGGCCTCCAGACTTGCTTGGGGTGATACGCTTAAAAAAAAAAAAATACAGTAATACAGTAATTCAATTAATTTCTGAGGAAGGACCGAGGTGGTCTGAAATATTAAATATATATAAAAACATATAAATAAATACTTTCGCAAAAAAACACCCAATTTTTTCAGTTATTTTATCCACACACATATATATATATATATATATATATATATATATATATATATAGGATATAACAGCGGAATAA
>OZ038490.1:48150273-48155273 GCA_964036315.1 Acanthosepion esculentum
TGGTTGAGGTCTAAACAGGACACGAAGTCTAAAGCACTTTAGATCTAATGATGCTTTCCTAGGGGAACGCAGGTTCAAATCCTGCTGGAGAGAGTATATTTTTCTCTAATAAGATTCCTAGAATATTCAGGCCGGTAGATGAAAATAAATAAATATGCTATTTAATATATAAGACGGGGCGTCTACTCAAATAGGAGTATCCACTCAAAAAAACTCTTAAGTAATAACATTTGTCTGATTCATAAATTAAATAATATATAATGTAAATATATATATATATATATATATATATATATATATACTATTTACATTATTCGGACTATTGTCCTCATCTTTGTTGCCCTATTTATCCCAATGTTTCGGCCGTTGTACGTGGTTGGAATGTCGAACTTAACCCTTTATTTCGCTCGCTGGGGTAACAGTTCTAGTAAGTTATGTCAGTTATCAGTTACCTCTCCAAGTTCTCCACAAGGTATTGAACTCACAACTCTTTGGGTCCTGTCACTGATCTAACTAACGACTTTATCCACTGTGCCATGTGTCCTTAAGGCCATCAGTGTATCAATTTCTGGGATTTATAAACTTAATGTCTTCAGCAACCATTTTTACCAGTGCTTATATTAAACGTTGTGATAAATGTGGCAACAAAGATAAGGACAATAGTCCGAATAAGGTAAATAGTGTACATAATACTTCATCTCATAAATATAGACAATGTATATATATATATATATATATATATATATATATATATATATATATATATATGTATATGTATATATATGTATATGTATATATATATATATATGTATATATATATATATATATGTATATGTATATATATATGTATATGTATATATATATATGTATATGTATATATATATATATGTATATATGTATATATATATATGTATGTAGATATATATATATGTGTGTGTGTGTGTGTGTGTGTGTGTGTGTATGCGTGTGTGTGTGTCCATTACATTCACTTACGTGCTAATGCCCTTGGGAAAAGTATGAATCCTCATCTTCTCCCCCAGCTATGGGTAAATTGCAGGACAGACCGGGTTCTATAGCCTTAGATGGCAACTGGTCTACCGCAGAAAGAAATGGCAACCTACTGAGGGAAAAAAATCTGCCTCGTTAGTCATGTAGCTTTCGATACATGATCGCCTAAGCGTGTATCCCGCATGGCACACAACTGACTGATATATATATATATATATATATATATATATATATATATATATATATATATATATATATATATATATATATATAGTGATTTCTATACATAGTTCTGTGCTTTTATTATGTCTAATGGTATGCATATATACATGTAAGTGTAATATTGTGCAAATACAATTAGCTCTCTGTCTATTTGTACAAATGCGGACGATTTGAATGGGTGAGTATACACGCGTGCGCGTTTATGACATCCGGTGCTCAAATCGTCTGGCACCTACTGGACAGTCAGGCATTCAGTTCGTCTTTGCATTATATTAACATTTTCTTTATTTTGACACTTTTAGTTGAGGTGGATGTCGCCAAATGTTTGCATAGGTTTAGCTAAAATCACACAACAGAACCCTGACGACCGAACATGCTTGAAAAAATGTGAACCTAAGTGACAAGTTTATATATATATATATATATATATATATATATATATAAGAACATTCGGACAGTTTTTGTATAATTTATCATCTGAAAAGAAAAACATTATTAGATCGCACAATAAATTATATAAAAAACTAAATAAAAGCACCTTGTCAGTCGTTTTTAATGAAATGTGCATATATATATATATATATATATATATATATATATATATATATATATATATATATACACACACACAAGTATAGGATTGGTGTATACGGAATAAATTCCAGTAACCAAAAAATACTATTCTTAAAAGAGTGCTCAATACAGAGTAGAGCAAATATAATTTATTCTGAAATTATAACATAAATATGTTGTAAAATCACTGCAAAAATAGCCATTTTGTTGCAACACTTCTGGTGTCCTATAAAATGATGGTGTTGAATGTAGAATAAAAAAAAGCTTTTGACGTCATGAATAAATTGTCCAATATACATTCTTTATGTTGAATTAATTTCAACTATTACAGTCTTTGTCAAGAAATGGGTGCTCTCAGTATGGTAAGCAAGTTTGGGGTTTCTTTTTTTTTTTCTTTTTTTACTAAATTCTGGCGTTTTTTAGATTGCTGGAATTGTAATTGGAATCAGTTCAAAGTGACATAATTGGTAACTGTTGAACGGAAAAACATGTTCTCAAGATTGATACGTATATATTGCTGATACCCGCTGAAAGTTGGACGGATAGGTCCGCCTACGAAACTCTCCAATCGGGATGCTGAAGGTAACATCAATCAGCTAAGTGACAAACTTTTACTTATTATATATATAGACTCAATGAATTACTTAATTATGATTATCTGAAATCCTCCTAATAATTTTTATACCCTTGCTTGAACTGGCTTCTAATTCTCTGGATGGAGCGGCTTGGGGATAGAAGACGTGGCCCGCGGGGGCACAGTCCTATGGGTTAGGGAAACTCAGATGAGTTACACCACGGAATTTGTGAAAAGCGGCGCTATGTCGAGTCTAATTCGTTACCTTTTCGTCACCGAGGCCGGTTGGTACAGTTGGTTATGACGCTTGCGTCGTGTCGTCACTGCTGATGAGTCCCAAATATAGGACGAAACGGCCGACCAGTGCATTCTGTTGACGTTTATTCTTGACTCGATAAATTACTTAATTATGATTATCTCAAATCCTCCTAATAATTTCAATCACACACACACACACATATATATATATATACATACACACACATATATATACATATATATTCATACATGTTTCATTAAATAATATAGATAAGTGTTGTCTATATATTTTATGTAAGTTCTTTTCATATCGTCTGATCAGCTTAATAACATTATCATTAAACAATGAAAGAAAATCACAATATTGATACATATATTTTAATCCAATCTAAGCTTTCGGCTTACATAAGCCATTATCAAAGATGACAATTACACAATATATTAAGCAATACACGAACAAGAAATTGATGATAGTCTGTTATTGTTTACATGGATGATTTCCAAGCAACGATAAAAATATAACATAAAATATATAGACAACACTTATCTATATTATTTAATGAAATATGTATGAATGAAAAAATGCTGCCTAAATACACACAATTTAAAACACACATATATATATACATATACACACACACACATATATATATACATATACACACACACACACACACGTGTGTGTGTGTGTGTGTGTGTGTGTGTGTGTGTGTGTGTTTCATTGAATAATCTTGACATATTGTGTCAGCTTCTTTTTATACAGATTCTTTCCAGCTGTCTAATGAATATCTTGATGTTAAGATGAAATTCCTCAAGGAAGGTATCGTCGTTTTTTCTAACCCAAGTACATTCGTTCATTTCTAAGATCATCTTCAAGGGTAAATGACAAAGACGAAATTATTGTTACTGTCGTAGTTTTCGATAACCCAAAAACTTTCGATCTTTTCAAAAGATAATCTTCAAAGGTAAATTATAAAGACAAACATATTGTCACTGCAATAAAATCTACATTCCGCTGTGATGGTGATTTTACAAGCATGCGGACGCGCTTGTTATAGCTATTTTGAAATTTTATATTTATCCGTTGTAGTTATGGAACTTTTTGCAAGACAAGCGTTTCAATATAAAGCAGCTGACCAGAAATTGGTAGAAATGTAAAATAGCATTAATGTTATATGCACTTTAATATGTTGTTGCTATATTCATAACAAATTTTGTTGAGTGTTGGTTGATTTTGATATAGACGACCTCGAGAATTGGAAGTTTTTGTTTATTATTTTCATGGTGTAGTCAGCAAGTATTTTCCTGTATTGTGAACAGGGACAGGAATGAATTTTAAATGTTGTGCATGAAACAAACTGTTGCCGTTTAGTGTTCATTTTTATACTAAACTACACTCTGATATTGAGCACTTTTACTCGTTTTCATTACTGCAATTTTTATAACTTGGAAATATATTTGGGAATAATCGAAATTAATTCTGAAAACCAGCGAAAGTCTCTTTACGGAAAGTAAGGACTTACGCACATCAAATTCGATATTCTTATCTTGAACGTCCCATTTGGAGTGAAGTTCAATTTAATATGCAAAGTACCTTGTTAGCAAGTATATATGGATGTTTTTACAGGGTCAAAGATCAGAAAAGAAATTAAAAAGTAGAATTTTATTTAAAAAATAAAAGACTAAAAATATATCAAATTAGCAAAGAAATAATTTTAAATGCTTCATAAATAAGTTGTTTTTTGTGTTGGACTGTAATGAAGCATTTTCTGCTGAAGTCTTGCATTGATATCAATACAGTGGAACCTCGGTTCACGAATTTAATTTGTTCCTGAAGGCCATTCGTAACCCGAAATGTTCGTAAACCGAAACTATTTTCCAATAAGAATAAATGTACAGAAAAAAGTCACAGTACAATGAAATTGGAAAAGAAAAGCACGGCACAACACAGGAATGTATACAACATGGCGGTCGACTCAGAAATTATCCGTTCGGGTTAACTCGGCTCGGTTCGGTTCGGCTCGGTTCGGCTATGTTGTTGTGTTGGACTGTAATGAAGCATTTTCCGCTGAAGCCTTGCATTGATATCAAGACAGTGGAGTCTGGGTGCACAACAGGCGAATGTATACAGCATGGCAGTCGACTCAGAAATTATTCCGTTCGGGTTAACTCGGTTCGGTTATGTTGTTGAGAACCGAAATTTTGTTCGATAACCAAAGCATTTTCATCTCGAATTTTCTGTTCGAAAACCGATTTGTTCGACATATGAGACGTTCGAGAACCGAGGTTCCACTGGATATATTTTCTTCATTTGTACTGCATCTCCGCGATCAAAATCGCACTATATCTTTTTTGCTAATGTCTC